>JAUMJL010001696.1:0-33123 GCA_033558185.1 Dromococcyx pavoninus
CCCCCAAGCGCCGTCAGTGGCCCCGTGACGTCCGCGCGGAAGTGGCGTTGCCGAGGGGAGAAGGCGGGGACGGAAGCGACTGTAGGAGGTGCGCCAGGGGGCGGTGTCCGCTGCCGGGGGGCCCCGGGGGCGCCGCTCCAGCCAACGGCCCCGGGGATTGCGGCGAGGTAGCAGCCGTGGGGCCGGGCGGCGGGGCCGGTACCACGCTCTTGTGTGCGATCCGCAGCTGTTTTGCTGTCGTTAAACCAGAGCGGTTCACTGCGAGCGGGTGGCTGCGCAGAGCCATAGCCGGCGCCCCAGTGCCTTCGGTTTCCTTGGAATTTGTCGGTGTCCAAGGTGGGATAGGCCAGGAAGGGATGAAACTCACGCTGTGAATGTCGTGCGTGTTGCACATCACACACGGAGCGATTCACTGCCATTGGGAGGCTGAGCAGCGCGGTTGCCGGCTCCGCAGTGCCTTCAGTTTCCTTGGAATTTGTCGGTCCAAGGTGGGATTGGCCAGAGGGGGATGAAGCTCGTGCTGTGAATGTCGTGCGTGCTGTAGATCGGTTCTTGCCGCCAACCATTCCCCGCGTGGTAGCACCGCTGAGCTGTCCGCGCCCTCGGGGCAGCGTCCCGGGGCCTCTCCCCGCTGTCCCCAGACGGGTCCCCGGAGGGTGCCCCTCACGACACGCAGGTACCCGGGTGGTGAATGCTGGAGCCGCGGTGATAGCCCCCAGAGTCTGATTCTCGGCAACAGCTCCTTACCGAGGCCAGCCGTGCACGACTCTGAATTGTGTGGACAGTTGTGCGAAAGAGCTGAACAAGAGAATTGTTCTTCAGTGACTGTAAACAAAAAGCTACTGTTAATATGCCTTTATAGCCTATGATAACCCGTTTAGTTTACAGACTCTTCTTTCTTAAATTCACCGACAATGGGTTTTATTTTCTATAGCTATTGATTTCAGTTTTTCCAGGCGTGACTTTTCTTCCTCCTGCATTCTGGATCAGCAAAGTGCAGAATTAATTAGTGCTGAATCATAACAGAACCTTATACAACAGAATGCAGGTTACTTACATAAGAAGAAGCAACTTCTGTGATGCTGATTCTGCTTGCATGTGCTAATGTAACCACCTGAAGTGATAGGACCCGATCAACAGGCCTAAAACAAAATAGAGAGTTTGGGCTTTTAGACTGATCGCATTCTGTGTTTTTTACTCCGCGGTAAAACACCTTCCTAAACAGTTGTTCTCAACACCTTAGTTTTGAGTTCTCTGGACTGTCATTGCGTGAATTTTCGAGATCACTGGGCCTCAGATTTTACTTTTTTTGTACAATGTTAGATATTTCTGCTTAAGATATATTTCTCATGGTGTTAATATGTATGGAGTGTAGTGGTATGATAAATCTAAAATAAATGTTTCCGTATGCAGAATGGAGACTGACTGCAATCCTATGGAGTTGCCCAATAATACGGGGTTTGAAGAGGATGCAGATTATAGAGACTTCGAAGGAACAGATGTGAAAGATATGAGACTAGAAGCCGAAGCTGTTGTGAATGATGTTCTGTTCGCTGTCAGCAACATGTTTGTCTCAAAAAACCTTCCTTGTGCAGAGGATGTGGCATATATCAACGTGGAAACGAGGGAAAGGAACAGATACTGCTTGGAGCTCACTGAAGCAGGACTCAGGGTAAACTAATCTCTTCATAATTTCTTAAGCCTCTTTGTTCTGAACAGTGATCTTGTCGAAAAGGTGCCTAGGAAAATATTTAAGTGACACTGAAACACCATGCGTATTCCTCTTGTACTTTTATGAAAGCCTGTTTTACATGTTTTCTACCTAGAAAATGGAATATTAACTAGTTACTTCAAACAAAGCAAGAAGGGGAGTTCATAAAAAAAAAATCGGGCATTTGTTTGAGACACAAAACAATGAAGATTGAAGCAGAAGTTTCTTACAGTCACGTCAGTCTTTGGGTTTCCCGAGTACCCAGATGAGTCAGTAATACAGCATGTATACAAAGCCTTTCTGCGCCATATGTATTTTTTATGCAAATGTATAGATTTAAGACTTCTTTTCAAAGGTCATAATGATAGATTTTACTAATATTCAAAGTTTTGGTCAAGAGATATTTGAAACTGTCTAAATACTGTGTTACCATTTAGCCCCATAGTTAGAAAGCAAAGATAGTGTTTTAAAGCCCATATCTTTTGTTGTCATGTTACTATACTACCCTGACTGGCAAAGTTAAATGTTGTGATATCTTGTTTCCCATAACAAGGTGATCCTAGTCATAGAAATTTAACCACTGATTTCTTTGTTGCAGGTAGTAGCTTATGATTTTGACCAGACTGATGACAGATTGCAAACGCCATACCATGAAACTGTCTACTCCTTATTGGACTCTCTCAGCCCTGCATATCGACAAGTGTTTGGAAATGCATTACTACAAAGACTAGAAGCTTTGAAGAAAGAAAGTCAGTCATGATTTTCCCAGAAGTGAGGAAGGTTTAATGCTGGAAGGGAATTCTTAGCTTGAGGCACATAGATCTTTCTTCAAACCTAATCACAAACATCTTAATTTTTTTGCATTAATTTCTAATTCATGCTAGTACTACTGTATAAAGTTTTGCTACAGTGGATTCGCATATATCACGATGCTATTAAAAGCCACATTGATAAATTGTAAAATTAATAAACATCTTTTGTTTTCTTTTTTGTTGTAGGTAAGCAAGTAAGTTGCTTCTTACAACATTCAAAAAATTTGGTCTCTTTTCAAAGTGTTATTATCCATAACTCTAAAAAAATAGAGAGCAACTGATATATATATTTAAGTAGTAGTTCTTTATGTGTGTGCTTACTGATAGTTTTCATATCTGCTTTTTAAAATAGAAGCTAGCTACTTGCTCTACCCGTTAATGAAAAGTAATAGGGAAAACTACTGTTTTGCAAAGAACAGAATTTCAGCTTGATTTGCTATACATAAATCTGAAAAGTCTCAGCTCTGGTAACAAGAAAGATGATTCTTAAACAGTTGAGCATTGTTTGTATACTGATATTGTCTGAGCTAAAAGCAAGACTCAGTATTATTTGCTCTGTCCTTGTCTATGGCATCCAGCAAACTCCAACTAATAAGTGAGATGTATTACTAATGTATGAATGTATTGTCTGAATCTCAAATGAATTAAGCACAGAATTAGGGTATAATGGGCTACATTTCTTAATGATGATCTTATATATGCTATATATATGTATGCTATACGGTAACTATTTGAGAAGTTTGGAAGACATTTTAGCCTGTTTACTATTCTGAATGTGTGTTTACATGATGTACAGGATATACCCAAGAATATTTTTGCTTCAGCTTTTACTTTCTATAATACAGTACTTTGGTACTCCCCTTTTTCACATTTCTGCCTCTATTGTATATAGCCCTCTCCGAATGAATACTAAGTAAGCACTGTAACGTTAATTGCATTGTATTGGTTTGAAACCAAAGGCTGTATGAAATTTGCTAAGATGAATACAAACTGGAAGCTATAACTTGTATTTTCTACTTTAAAACTGGTACAGATCTCTTTATAAATCTATTGTTCTGCTGTACCTTTTCAAGTATGTACTGATAGTAAACTTTTTAAAAATTACAGCTGGTTAGAAATACCAGTACTCTTGAACTAACATTCTGTGACATTCATACTTTTTGTATTCTTGTATTATTCAGTATGTATGCATCTTTATTTAAATAATCCTACCATTATTCTGCCATGCTTTTGTATTAAGTACATGCAGTAGCTTTTTTTGGAGCCTCACTTAGGGATACATCAGCTCTCAAGAAGTCACAGATTATTCCAGTGACTTCAGTAGAGCTATATTTACTTCTGCCTGCTAAAGATTAGTCATATTACTTTGAGAAGTGTAGTAGAACTTTTGTGGTAGCTTTGAGGTAGTGATTTACAACTATGGTTGACAAGACACCTGTAGTTAGCTCTTCTGTTACCCAGAGCTTAATTTTGCATTTATTTTATTGCCTTTTTAAGTTGAAACTTCGGATATTAATCCTCTTTCCTAGGGTATGCTTCTTTGCTCTAAAAATTGTTCTTAGGCTCTCTTTTTCACACAGGTCTGTGGCACATGGTTAGTCCTCTGTGAGGAGAATGTACTTTACCCAATTTATATTTGAATACTTTACCTTGCAACTAATTTACTTGTTGAGTTTCAATCACTAAAGCATTAAATCAATGCACCAATGTGTTGTGGTTTTCTGGGGTGGGGGAGTGCCACTGGAAAGATGGGTGTGAAGAAGGTCATCATGCCCATAAAATACCGCTTAAATATCAAATAGTTAACCAGTATTTGAAAACCTTTGGCTGCAAACTTGTATTTGCTGGATACAAGACAGTTCTCCACTAACTCATCCAACATGAGTCCTTCCCATGGACTTCAGCATGGGTCCTTTCCACAAGGCACAGTCCTTCACGAACGGAGTGCTACAAACATAGGTCCCCTACAGGGTCACAAGTCCTACCTGCAAACTTGCTCCAGCATGGCTTGCTCTGTCCACAGGTCCTGTCAGGAGCCTTCTCCAGCATAGGCTTCCAATGGGCATCCCATCTTTCAGGCATCCATTGCTCTGGTGTGGGGTTGTCTATGGACTGCAGGTGGATATTTGCTCCATTGGCTGTAGGGGGATACCCTTCCTCAGCATTGTCTTCCCCTGCTGCAGGGGAATCTCTGCTCTCGCACCTGAAGCATCTTCTGCCTTTCTTTACTGTTCTTTGCGTCTGCAGAGTTGAGCAGGGGTTTTTTCCCCCTTCTTAAAAATGTTATAATAGAGGTGCTACTAGTGTTGCTGATAGGTTTAGCCTTTGCCAGCAGCAGGTGTTTGTTGGAGCCAGCTGGCATCAGCTCCATCAGACACAGGGGAAGCTTCTAGCAACTTCTCACAGAAGCCACCTCTGTAGTCCCCATTGCTACCAAAACCTTGCCATACGAACCCTTTTAAGTGCTTATTATAATCCTAAACTGAGAAATACTTTCAGAACAGCTCTGTTGTAGAATAAACTTCTGTTGTCCCTTCTAACGTAGTGCAGTGTTAATTCAGAAATGGGAAAGCCGTGTCATTCCATTGCGTCTGGATTATGAGCCTGAAGAAAATGCTTTCCAGACCCCATACTTGGGCATTGCTGCCAACATGGATGTAGCCTTGCTGAAGCAGTGGGAATAGGGAATTTCAATGGGTTGCCGTAGACTACCAATTGTTTTCCTTCTCCAAATCCCTGATTGAGCACTACTTGGCCTAATGTCACTGTTAATCTACAAATTACCTAAAAAGCCTCAAAGCGTGCCTGCTATCTGAAAAGATGTCCAAAGACCTAATTAAAGCTATTTTTATCTCAGTAGTGACACACACATTTTGTTGTATTTGGCATCCAGAAGCCAGGAATAAGGTCCCCAAATTATTAATTGCTTCTATCTCTGATTGTCCTAGGACAGATTGAATTAGGTATGAAAAAGAGACCACGTATGCTCTAAGTGCTTGTTTATAGTGTATGCATACAGACATAAGTAAGGGGCTGGAGAGCAGCACAGCGGAAAGGGATCTCGGCATTTTGGTCAATGGGAAGTTGAACATGAGCCAACAGCGTGCCCTGGCAGCCAAGAGGGCCAACCGTGCCCTGGGGTGCATCAAGCACGGCATTTGCAGCCGGTTGAGGGAGGTGATTGTCCCGCTCTGCTCCACACTGGTGTGGCACCACCACGATTATTGTGTGCAGTTTTGGATTCCACAGTGTAAAAAAGGATATAAAGCTACTGGAGAGTATGCAGAGGAGGGCCACAAAGCTGGCGAAGGGTTTAGAGGGGAAGCCGTATGAGGAGCGGCTAAAGTCTCTTGGTCTGTTCAGCCTGAAAGAGACCGAGGGAAGACCTCAGCCGTTTACTGCTTCCTCACAAGGGAAGGAGGAGGAGCAGGTGTGGATCTGTTGTTCTCTCTGGTGACCAATGACGGGACCCGAAGTAATGGCAGGAAGATGTGCCAGGGGAGGCTTAGGTTGGATATTAGGAAAAGGTTCTTCACTCCAGAGGGTCGTGGAGCACTGGAACAGCTCCCCAGGGAAGCAGTCATGGCGCCAAGCCCGACAATGTTCAAGAGCCATTTGGGCAATGCCCTCAGACACACGTGTGAATGTTGGGACTCGGTGATCCTTGTGGGACCCTTCCAACGCAGGTCATTCTGTGATTCTATGATTCGAGTGAGGACTGAGTTTACCACACGCCCCGCCCTCCCCGCCGCCAGGGAAAACCCCGCCCCTCCCCGCCCCGCCCTCCCTGCCGCCGGCGCCTCAGGCCGCGCTGTCGCGTAGCAACGGGCGGCGTCGCCGGCGCACGTTGTGGCGATGGCGGCGGAGCCCGTGCGGAACCGGCGGGTTTTCCTTAACCACCTCGACTCCTACTGCGGCCGCAACATCGGCGAGGTGACCGTGGGAGCCTACCCGCACCTTGTCGCTCAGTAGCCGCTGCCCGAGGCAGCAGCACCCTCGCGCCAGTCCCGGGCCGGCGGCGCGGCGGGGAGCCGGGCCGGGCTCCGGGAGTTCGGGCGGGCGGGAGGCTGACAGGGTTGCTGGGGTCACCTAACACCGTTGCCGAGGGAAATCGGGGGCAGAAAGGGGTTAAGAAAGGAAGGAGAAAAATGAGAGTCAGGGGCAGGAGGTGTGGATGAAGCAGGTCGTCAGAACTCGGAACAGCGGGTGGCTGTGGAGTCAGGTAACAATTCCCTGAGGCAACACTTGCCTGAGTGGAGCCAGGGTCCAGAGAAGAGGAATCTGGGGACTCACCAGCACCTCCGACTTCGAGGTGCAGGACACAAGTCAAGACAAAATGTCTCAGCTGAGGATGAGGAGTCTATAACGTTTTCCTGTTCAGTGGAAAGCTGTGTTCTGAGCCGCGTAACCTGCAACGGGATCAGGGCTGGTCAACAGAGTTTTGGTGTCTTCCCAAGACCAAGAGAAACTGTGTAGGGGTTAACACCTATTTGCATGTCTTATCTGTTGCAGTATTTATCCAGATGTGTTGTTGGGGCATTGCTTGAAAGCACAAGAGAAGAGGAGGAGGAAGGTGACAATAATTCGCCTTCTGAAGTTTCCAGTAGGCCAAAGGAGGGAATTTACCAAATAGTGGGTACTCTTTCTAAATCAGGGAGTCCTAAACCATCTTTTGCAGAGGAAACATATGCAGTAAGTGTCTTGTTTCAAGTTGCCATTAGACAACATTAGAAATATCACAAAACATGTAAAATGACCTGCATTAATAAAATGGTCTTTTGTTACTCCTGCAAGTTGTATACATGTATTTTATTCCTTCTGCTTTCTGCACACTGTTGTCTTCTCCCTGCTAGGTTTGATACAGCAAATGGTAATAGGAAGGAACTCGAACTCAAAATAGATTTTTTAAAAATGATAGTTATGAACAGGATATCATCTATCCTGGTGATCCATAGGTCTGCTTTCTTTTTCCACTCAAGCTACACATCTCAAGTATATCTCTTGCCTCCTCTGTGTCTTTTAACACTATTTTAAAGGTAGAGGTGCTGGAATCAAAGTTAGTGTCCCTGCTCTTAACTGTTCACTGAAATCACAGCTTTCACTAGCTGCTAATTGTTACGAATACTTACATCTTTGCATAAAGATAGGTCATGGCCATAGTTTAGTGAATTAAAGGAGGCTTGCATTTAAGAATGTGATAGCTTATTGCTTGATTTAGTTTTATGGAACTGTAATTGCCTCTATCTGAAATTGATTATCCAGAATCTCTTTATGTTTGAAAATTTTGATGTAAAAGTCTATACAGCTGAGCTGTTCAATCAGAAAATTATGGCTGGCACTATCTAATGTTAATCACTGTTCTTGTCTAAAGAGTTTGTTGAGCTTGCTTGAGTGATGCAGACAATCTGCTTTTAACACAAATGACAGGGTGTTATTTTGCATGGAAATGAACACTTTTTATGTCTTGTCCATTCTGCCAGCTGATCCTTGTTTAAAATACCTACGAAAGTCATAGATATTTTTTGATACACACAATTACACTGAAAATATGAATCTTAGAGTACTATTAAAAATTGTACATATTCTTGAACTATATTAATGTGTAATGTAAATTAGAAGTTAATTCACATTTCATCAGTTTACTTGTACATTGTATAGAGTTTTATATATCAATTTTATGGATTATTCTAAGATCCTAGTGTTAGAAAACTACATTGTATCATTAAGTTAAATTCAAAAAGGAATTTGGGAATTTTTTTTTTTAACAACAGTAATTTAACTATTTTTTCCCAGATCTCTACTCGAGAAGAGCTCTTAAGTCACTTGCTTGAGTGTGAGATTATTTTATATAACATCACTGAGGATGCAAATCAAATTGAGGAAGCAACATGGGCTGCCACTGGTTAGTACAGCATTCGATCAAACAGAAAATTGGCTGTTGTACAGCCATCAAAGTTTACCATAAATGTATAATGGAATTATCTGGGAATTACCATAAATGTATAAAGAATTTATCTGGGTTTTATAGTTTATTGTAATATAAAACTGGATTCCTTGGTGGAGAAATGTTCAGTTAATTAGCAAGGGACTCTAATATGCACTCCAGCATTTGTAAGCTAGAAAAGCTGTCATGGAATGGTCCAACAGTTTAAATGACATACCTGTGTAGGCAGTTATTTCCCTAAATAACTATCAACCATCATCTTATCTATTTATACAGATAGAGGTGGATAGAAAATTTGCTCCTGTAATATTCAAATCATGTTGCAGTATTTTATATAATTATTTTAAATGTATTTTAACTTAGAAGTCCAATAAAAAAAAACGTCTTTTTGAAACTTTCTCCTCATCCTAATATGCAAATTCTAATGGACATCTATAATATTTTTATGGTGACAGAGCAATATTAGTTTTAATGATAGTTAAACTAAACTGTGCTTTCTTGTTTATAGTATAAATACTTTGATAACATCATCTGTTTTAGAGGGTTATGTTTTGTTGAGTCCACTTTTAATTATCTTGCTACAGATTAAAGTAAGGAATATTTACTTGAATACTGTAGATTTACTGTTTCAATCATGGGAAAACACACTTTTAATTTCTTTTAGTATCTTAGCAGTCAATAAAGATGAACCATCACACAGTATCACAGTATCATAAGGTTGGAAAGGACCTCCGAGATCATCGAGTCCAACCATTTCCTAGTATAGATTGTTCCTTTTTTTCCCCTCTTCATATGTAGCTCTATGGAGATTATGTTGATTTCCAGTTATTTGATTCTTTATTACCATTATTTGTCTTCTAGCTTTCTTTGTTATTATCTTTATTTTATGCCAACTCAAATAAAGAGTATTTGCTTAAAAATACATATGACATAGAACATTATGGTATAAATGTCTATACATGATCTTTATATAAAAGCAAAAAAAAAATTTGAGTAATATAGTTTACAATAAATTAAAACCCTTGCTTTCATTTAACAGACCTACATATGGAAATTGAGCATTTTACAACACCGAAGTTATTCATCCTCATTTCAACAATAATGAGCTGGGCGAACAGCAAACCCCCTGACCCTGTAAGTAATAGAAAAACATCTTTTTTTTTTAAACTATTTCCGTTTAGTGGAAAGTATTAATTAAATTCAATTAGATGAACTCTTTCAGTAAGTACTTCAACAATAGCCAATAAAGATAGTGTCAGCAAGTGTGGGTTTTTTAATGATCCTTTCACCCTGGACCACCACATGCTAAAATTGTAAAATTTATTCTCCTGTATAGAGAAGTTTAGGCACTGGGCTACAATAATACAAGCACACATTAAGAACTGCTTGGACAAGAGGTAAGGCCTATGCTGACCACAATACGTACTGTCCTTCAGTCATAAAAAGTCCCGTATTTGTTGTATATTTAATGAAATACATATTTAAATCAGCGTATAGACAGATAAATAGATACATGTTTATATATGTTAAGTCTTGTCAGGAACCATATAGGACACTTTGTAGTATACTATTGCAGTTCTACAATTTAGTCTTACAGAAATTGTGCACATTAATGTTATCTGTAGCAGTTCTCAGAGTTTTTCAAGCTTGTGTAATGCTATATAAAATTAAGAAAACACTTTAAAAATATAAAAAGTAGTTAAAAATCTTTTCATGTGAAAACTGAAATTAAACTATTGACGTTTTCAAAATGTCAAACCTCAAGTAAAAGATACAGAAATTTTAAGAATTTCAAATTAAAACAAAACGGATTTTTATATATTTTTAGAACTTATTTTAATCATCTAGGCCTTTAAAAACTGTTGTAAGACATGTGTAAGAGTCACATTTTTCCCTTTGTAGGAAGATCCTGAAATTGCATTTACTGATGAAGATTATCGCAGAAGAAAACCCCATCCTAACTTTATTGATCACATAAATGCTGAAAAACTCATTCTCAAACTTGGGAGAACTGTAAGTAAAGAACTTTATACAAAGTAGTTGTTTGCTCTTCTTAGTCAGGACATTATCTTAGTAATGGAAATTACCAAAAATTTGAGTATATTTTAAGATTATGTTACTGTCTTGATAAATATGAATAACATCAATTATTAATAAAAAATCAAGTATAGAGAAGACAATAATGCCTTTTGAATCATAAGTGACTACATAACACAAGTCCCAGATTTTGTCTTTTTTCCTTAAGTAGTAAGTAAATCCTGCTCATCTCATTTTAAAAATATATTGATTTATTGGTTGTGTGAGAGAGAACCAAAGCTGAAGGTTGTGTGGGGAAAGACTTGAAGATGAGAGAAAGCAGAGGAAAGGGATAGTAGTTTTAAAGAATAGCAGCATCTTTAAATATTAGTAAGTTTTATTAATATTATGTCTCATTCAAATATCTAGAACGTTCCAGCCACACTTAGCATATTTCTGGATAGTTTGTGCTCTTGGAGCAGAAGGCTTGTTGATTTTTATTCCACCCTATAATTCACTTTAAAATCATGGCCGTAGAGTTGACCCAGAACACCTAGAATATATGTAATCATTCTACACGTGTTTTAAAATAATTTCCTTCAGCTCTGTTTGGACCAGATTAGACTGTTAATCTTACTAGAGAATAGACCATGCCTCTCTCTGTATTTAAGAGCTATTTATTATTAAATAAATACCATTAGTGGCTCAGATTGTGCTTCACAACTCAGGAAAATTGATGCTGTTGTCATTAGAGTTCAGGAGACGGAAACTGGAAGACAATGAAATACACTATGATGAAGCTGTCATTTGGTCGTTCTCTTTGTGCATTAGCAGTTTCCCACAATAAATATAGTGTAGTGTCCATTGCAGAAATTTATCAAGCTATTTATTGGGAGGGAAAAAACTCTTTACTCATTTTGAGTAAACGCTTTTCATGTTATGTCCTGCTGAGAAAATAACAATATAAATTCTAACATGGGTTTAAAAGTAGAGAATAACAGTAGAATTTGGTTTATAGCTTGAAAAAACAATGGTAAATTCTCTTTACTTTTACTGTGCTAGCATGGAGTTATTCTATGGAATAACTTTTATACTTGCAATGTTAGAAACATGAAGATTGTGAACCTCGCAATAATGTCTGCCACCAGTAACATGTAAATGAACTATTGACTCAATTTTTCTGACTAATCCAAAGCACTGAGTCACTATGTAACAAAAGTATTAACATAATTAGCTCCTAAATATTTGCCAGACTCAATGTCTGAGAAGACAGTGGAACAATATGTAGCAGTACACAATAAAGCAACTTGAGTATTTTCAATACATACCTCTTGTAGGTGTTTCAAAAGGAGCCCTTTTCCTCCAGAACTGCAAGGTCAGCTTCAATGGCTTCTGTTTAGTTTCTGTCAGCACTTTGGAACAGGAAGGCTCCAAAGCATACATTCTCCCCAGCTGATCAACATTAGCTTCTTGTGATACTAGAGACTTTTGGATTACAGTTCTTGCTCATTTCTAAAGTTGGTGGCATCTGGGGAACATGCCATCTGTGACAATGTTATCTATCACCTGCAAAGAGCTTGTCAGGAGATACTAGCAGTCATCAGCTGTCTCAGTCATGTAGAGAAGATCTCGCACCTAAGAATAGAAGTATTATTAGCCTTCATATGTGTTCAGAATGCATTTAATGGCTGTTGTTGCTTAAAAAAAGATTTCATCCCTGAGTTAGTGTATATCCCACCTATATTTTGCTTAAAATTCAGCAAGTGTTGTGAGCTAGTAGTCTTTGCTTCCTACCGCTAGCAATTTTTTACCTTTACCTTTGTGGCAGGGCGTACGGGCTGTGTAGCTTTTCATTGAGAGAAGTCACTGACTCTGCAGCCCTGCCAAATTCAAAATCCTTGGAGAAACATCTGCCTACAACAGATGTTGTAGAGCTCTTCATCTCCAAGCTCTGTTCTCGGTGGCTTCACAGTTCCTGAATCGATTAATTTAGACGTATTTCCCACTTCAGGCATTTTATTGGTGTAAAACACACATACGTGAATGGACCAAAGCCTAGAACTGATACTGTTATAGCTAGAATGTGACATCTAGTGGCGTTAATGAATATTACACAGGAACGTGAAGGTGTTTGCCCATGACTAAACATACCGTGTGCAACTGGAACTTGTCTAATAATCGTCTTATTTTTTAAATTGTTACTCAAGTACTACCTTTTCATATGTGTGACTTGTGACATTAAACAGATATTTTTAGAGGGATCGAACCTGTTTCAGAGTTTTATTTTTCAGTGAAGTATAGGACTGTGGTTTCTCTCTACAAGTGGCTAGTGCAGACGCTATTGTAAGGCAAATTAAAAAAAACCCTATGTCTGAGAAAAGGGAGATGAGAAATAGCTCTTCCAGTGCTTTCACAAGAGGCATATTTTTCCTGCTGGGAGACAGGAATTACAGCATGTCTTTTCCTGGGCATGTTTTCAGTCTGTCCAGGGCAATCTTAGGAGCTCCTGTTCTTAGGGTACAAACAGTTTCTGTCATGGTACTTCTCATGTAAACTAAGTGTGAGAACTCTTATGCTATCTGTAATGTCTTCTAATTCTCATGTTTCTTGTGATTACTAACAAGCTGTTGCATTCAAATTAGTTGAGACAGCTTTCACTGCAAAGTTTTATTTTCTAAGTAAATAGCCAAAAACACACATATACAATACACTGGTGTTATAACTTGCCATCCCTTTATATGATGCTTTGCTGATATAATCAAAGATTTATTAACAGTGTTTTTACTTTTATGTTTCTGAAATATTATAAAGATGATAACAAAAGGTGCATTTTTGCACCAAAAAAAGTAGGTCTCAAATCTGAGCATTTTTCTCCTCTGCTGGTCAGTACAGCTTCTTTTACATAGTGTTATGTAGCTATATAATGTCTAGAATGTTTACAAGAGAATTGTTTATCAGTTTTGTTTATGACTGGTCCTAATTTAAAATCTTTCCTTGCAAGCTTGTCTCCTTGAGAAGATTAAAAATCTTTTTGTTTTGTCTGTATAGCTATCATCTTCAACACTGATAGGAGCAGTAACTTTTTTACATAAGCAGGCAACCGGGACAGGCAAATTTATGACATTATGTAACAATGGTCAGCAAAAAATACATGGGTTGAACATCACGTATGTGTAGGAAAATATTTAGATAGTTCATGGATTTTATTTTTTTGTTTTAAATTATACATCAAAATGAGAGAAAAGCAATTGTATAATCATTTATGCAGCATTTCCCACTTGTTTAAGCAGTCAAATACAAATGTAATGCAAATAGAAATAGCTTCAACGAATTTCAGAGTTATTTTTCTTGGAAATATGAAGTTAGAACATAAGTTATCCTGCTCACTTTATTGATTTACGTAACTTACTTAAACAATTTTTTAGAATTTCAATTCGAGTGTAGACAAGTCAATTCTGAATGAGTAGTGCTTTTTTTGAAGGAAATATTAACCAATATGACTTACAAAACTACAGGATATGCAACAATTGATCTAGCTAAAAATTTTAAGTGATCTAATTTACACCCTTTGTATATTTAGTACACAAGTGCTCAAGTTTCAGGGTAAAGCAATATCCCATTTGCACTACCATGTTTTTATAAAAACCTTCTTTCTGATTTAACTTCACAGAACAAACATAAATTTTCAACTTACATTGTTGCCTCAGGACATCAATATGGAGCTGGGGAAGGAGTCTTGCACTACTTCTTTAAGGTAGACACCCCACTATTTTTGAAGATTCATTTAATTTCTAGGGGCAAATCACACTGGAATTGAATGCATTTTTACTAGCTTTGGTATCATAAGCTTAATGCTTTTGTGAACAAAACTGACTATTTGATTACTTTGAAATGTCTTAGCTACAGTTTCCACATTTTTGGCTCTGTATATTTTTATTTTTTTTCCATATTGTTTGAACAGTGTTTCCATATGTAGTTTACAATGAGAACCTGTCATCATATTAATGGTATCAGGGAAAATGTCTTTCTTCTCAACATTGTATTTTCTTTTTTTTTTCCCAAGATTTTCTTTTATTTGCAATACAAATCAACATTTTTCAACATCAAAGAATGTTCTGTTAAAAAAAAAAAATCTTGTTTTTTGTAGGCTGACAGTCAATATTTCTCAGGAATTGTTTCCTTTTCTGCAGTTCCATTAATCATTCAAGAAATTGAATTTTAAATCTTGAATATATAGATTAGCCTTGTAAACAAATGCTCCTTTATTAGCAATAGTTAAAAATAAACTTCTTCTCCTGACTTCATTCTCCATTTGTATTTTCAGATAGGTTGGCTTAGTGAGACTCCTTCAATACCTGTTTTTGGAGATGGAAACAATTTTATTCCAACTATTCATGTTCTTGATTTAGCAGCGTAAGTAAAAAAAAATATTACCCTGGACAATGAGTGGTGCCTAGCTAGATAACAAATCCAAATCTACTACAGAGTACTGAGGCTTTTAAATTAGGGTGGGTTTAAGAACAGTCTTTGGCCCTTTTTACTGAGTCATAGACTTCCGTTTGTTTAATACTAGATACGCCTTCTGGAAACATTATCTGATTGTTTCACTTGTGCTATGCTTTTAAGAAATTACTAGCAACTCTCTATCTAGAGTGTGATGCCAGTGAACTGTCACATGTCACAAATGAGTGAAATGCACCTCACTCAAAAGAAAAAAAGCAGCAATACATTTTACTGAAGTCAAATGGTAATTTGACAGAGTTCAATAAATCTGATGGAAATGAACAAAGTTTAGCAGTAGCTTACCAATGTTCAGTAAGTTTGATGGCAAGGTTCTTTCTGTGAATTACTGTATGGAATAAATATACAGAGGAAAATTGAATTAAAATTGAGTTAGAATGATTCACACAGAGGCTGGAGACACAAAAGAGAAAGGAAGACCCTCCTGCTGAGTCACAAGGTTCAGAGAGGACTGCCTTGCTTTCAAAACTGCTTGTAGAGCCTGGATGTGCTTTTATGTTTAATGTACTAATCTATATTAAGTTCATCATAATTAATATTGAGTTGTTGCATGGATTAGTAATGTTTCATTAGTGTTAATTCAGCATGCAAACTCACAAATCAAAGGCACAAATCAAAGTTACCATACCACAAGGCTACAGGCTGTATTGGTCGCTTACCAAGGATCTGACATTCATACAAAGTCTCTCTGCCTTGAGGAGCAACCTTAAGAGATGTCCCAGCTCAAGGGGAGATGACTTGCCATGCAGCCACACTGCCTATCAAACAAAGCTCACTTAGACTGTCTGATTTATGAAATAGAGTGGTTGACTCGTAGTCAAATTACATTTAATGGGAAAGATACGCACGAGGCTCCTTGTACCCACAACTTTCTTTGTTCCTTGAAAAATGAGTCTTGGAAGACCCACCAGCTATTCATGTGTTAAATCGCGTGATCAATTTTCCAAGCTCTTACGCATTGGTGCTCACTGTGTCACCCTGCTCCACTGTGGGTTTTCAGAGAACAGCTTGAAACTGGAGTTCTTGGCCTGGCTATGTCTCAGGTCTTTTACCTCCTTTGAAGCCTGTACCAAACTACTCCTAGTTTGTTTAAGGGGTTGTGTGCATCTTTCACAGCACAGAATGGAAATGGGTCATGTACTCTATAGCAGGCTAAGTTAGTATCTTCTACGGATGTTGGGTTTTGTACTTCGAACTCCTTTCCAAATAAAATATCTAGCTGTGCTTCTTTATTAAGGAAAATAGATTTGAAAACTGTCATGCTCTGACTAGTTCTGCAAGATTTTACAAACTCTTTGTGCTGTTTCTTAAATGCATTTAACACGGAAAACCCAATATGCTTCACTGACTGCATTTGCTATGTTTCAGAGTATTACAAAATATAGCAGAGCACAGGCCAAAGTCTCACTATATACTTGCAGTAGATGAATCTATGCACACTCTTAAGGAATTAATAAAGGTAAGTAATTTTATTCACTTTTTTTCAGGTATCTTTAAGGTTTTAAAAAAGGCTTTACATTTTACTGAGGTAGAAGTTTCTAGATTTTCCTGAATTATCTTGTGTAGTAAATGACATCATAGAAAATTATTTTAAAACCCTCCCAGGCTTCTGTCCTTTGAAAAAAATACATTACTTACTTGGACCTGATTTTGCAGAACTAATTTTGCAGTATTATCATTAACTTTAGTAGAAATTTTACCTAAGAAATTTCTGATGAATTGTTATGGGATTCACAGTACTGTAATTAGATACTCAAAGTCTTTAAGATGTTTTCTGCTTTATTTTGTAGAAAGATACCCTTTTTTTCCTAGCATTTTGACATTAAGTCTAGAAATAGTCTTGACACTGTTGAACTGATATTGGGAGTCAACTAATGCAACATAATAGGACACTTTCTCATGTAGATTGAGCAAATGTTATGTAGGGATCAAATGTAACAGCCCAGTATTTTTGGTTGTGTCTAAGATTAGTGTTTCATGGAACAGTGTGTTAAGGGGCTCACAAGGAGACTGTGCCTTGGTTCAGGTGAATATATGGGGTCTCACTGAAAAATTAACAGTTGAAGAACCATTCTGTAGAAGGGACCATAATGCAATTATTCAACATTTATATGTAAGAAGCAAAGGTCAAAATGACTCTTGCAGCTGTGGTCAACCATAGGAAAGAGCGCTACACAAAAATGAACACAAAAGACATTAAAAATTTTAAGTCCTTAGAGAAGAAGAGTAGAGGCTATTCAAACTTACATTGTTAGCCATATAAAGCCATTGTATGATGCTCATTAAGAAAACTTTGGGAAGAGAAAATGAAAATTAGCATGGTAAAACTGTTGAAGAATGGTTGAAGAATACAAGATGTCAGACTTCAAAAAGTTATAATTATGTCCAGATGAACAAAACAGAATAGAAAAGATCATGAACTCTGGCAGGGCAAGTAAAAAAAACACTTGAAGATCAACTGTCAACTGTCAGGAGACTCAAAATTAATATCCTTTTATCAAATACTTAAAGAACAAAAAGGCTGCCAGAAAATCTATAAGGCAAACTGATGATTATGGAATAAAAGGAGCGCTTAGAGAAGACAAGACCACAGCAGAGATGCTTTTCATTAGTGAGTATGAGTAAGAATTTGGAAGCACCTTAATGCAACAGGATCTTTATGGATAACTTATTGGGGGATCTGTATAAAAATAAAGTAACTGCAGAAAAGATATAGAATGAGCTGACAAAATGAACATTAAGAAACCACTAGAGTCTTACAGTATTCAGTGAAGAGCTGTGAAATAGCTCAAGGATGAAATAACTCTGAATTGTTAATTTGTGCATACAAACTGCTCTTTAGCATGATCCTGGCTTTTTAAGGCTGGAGGATGATAAAGGTGTTGCCTACTTAAAAAGACAAGTTCCTGGAAATTACAGGATGGTTTTGGGAATTACAGCCCAATATGCCTAATACCATTGGCTAAAAAAGTTGTAGCAGGGGAGGTTTAGTTTGGATATTAGGAAAGATTTCTTCACCAAAAGGGTTATCAAGCACTGGACTAGGCTGCTCAGAGAGGTGGTGGAGTCACCATCCCTGGAGGTGTTTAGAAGATGTGTAGATATGGCACATAGGGACATGGTTAGGGTGGACTTGGCAGTGCTAGGTTTACAGTTGGAATTGATGATCTTAAAGGTGTTTTCCAACCTAAATGATTCTATGATACTATGATTCTAAGATTCTATGATTATTAGATGTTATAATAAATTAACGGCATTAAAGGACATCCACGTATAATACATATGATCTATTTGGGAAAAGTCAATGTGATTTTCATAAAATACTTTCCCAATAAATACTTCCCAAAAAGGTACTTTTAAATACTTTGGAAATCTCCTGAAATTCTTTAATACATGACCAGTAAATGTGGATAAGGGTGAGCAATCTGATGCAGTCAACTTGAATTTCCAAAGCGCATTCAAGGAGTACTTCACCAAAAGCTGTTCAGAAGCAGCTAGGCACCATAAGAAAAATGCTAGTGTGCTTTCATGGTTCTGTGACTCTACAGAAATGGGAAAAATAGGGCAGGAGTAAGTGGACAGTTCTTGTGGAGAAAGGAAGTTGCCAATGAAGAGAACGTTGCACACAGCACTCTAGAAAGTTATCTTGGCAGAGAATTGTGATAGCCCAGTTTTCTGTGGCTTTGGGTTGGTTTTGGGGTTTTTGTTTGTTTGTTTTTTAGTTGCAATTACTAAAGAGGAAGTGATACCTGGCAAAATGAAACAGTTTAACAATAACATATATTATTCTTTGATCTATTTCAAATCAGTATGCTCATTTTTCAGGTATAGTGTAACATTAAATTTAAGGCACATATTTTATCTGCAGAAATCCTTTCAATTTTTTCTAAGGATCTGAATTGATAAGTGTATTTTTTTTTCTCGATAGTGTATCAGTAAAAATGTTGGACCAGGAAAAACTGAGAATATTCCAGAAGAAAATGCATTCCTGAGCAAAGAGTTAACAGTTAGTACTTTTTTACCTTTCATTAGTTAAGGGAAGGCTGTAAACTTGGCAGTGTACCATTGTTAAATACATGATTTCTTTCTTCATTTTACCAGAAAAAAATTGCCCTAAAACATACCTGCTAATGTATACAGTGACTTTAAATTTAGAAAATAAACAAACTAAGATTTAACCATCATATAATAGACTATTTTGAGGAGTTACAGCCTGATTTAGGAAAGCAGTGAAGCACTGATGATACTGCTGCACTGAGCCTACTGGAGCACTCTAACAAAACTTACACAACATGATAAAAATAACAAATAAATAATAATGGAGTGCTACTAAGGCTGATAAACACAGCATATATAAATTATATTATATTCATCTATTTATCTGAAATGAACTGTTCATAGGAGAAAGAAATAAATTACAAGCCTAGTAGTTTTAATATAGTAACTCATAAGTTTATGAAAGAGTTTATTTCTTGCAGTAATATGAAACCTTTATATTGCACAGAATAATTGTTTAATGGTTCATGTTCTGTAAGTTCGTGAGAATACGCAAATACAAATACACATTATAAATGTTTGCATTTTTTGAAAAGCTTAAAATGCCCTATTTTGCTTTGTGCACAAATTTTCTTTCCCCATTCATTCTAGTCGCTAGTTTGAGTTAATGAACAGTGTTTTTTACCATGCGTAACTTCAGTCTGTAAAATAAATATAGCTTTTCTCCCCCAGCAAATGCATTTGGATATGCTGCTTGTGAACCTGCATATGGAGGCTATATTTCTGAAAGAGGTTTTCAATATTAAGTGGGTTGCTCAGAAAGGACTGGTGGAGAACATTGAACACATCATCGATGAATACAAGCAAAGTCGAGGATTACTGGTAATGATCTGGTGCACACTGTTTTAAAGTGCTGCTTTCATTTTTCCCAATATAAATGTATATAAATTTAAATAAACATTATATAAATAGTACATAAACATGAACTTTAATTTCTTTAAGTAAAAATACATGGAAGACTGATACAGATGCAAAATAAGTGAACATAAAAACTAAAAATTAAATTGAAGTGAAAAAAGGTATTATTAATTAAAACAATAAACATTATTTTTTCTTTTATCCCTAAAACTGACATTCTGTACAATGCGAATAAGCTTTCTGATGGAGAAGCTGCTGTTCTGAAACTAGTTTCTGTATGTAATATATGACATTTCTGATATACTTTGCTTCAAGAACACAATAAGTATACCTTTTATTTAAGCTTTTGTGTAATAATCAGTAGTTAAGCAAGTATTTTGTCTCCTTCATTATATTAAGTGAGCTGAGATACATAATTGCAATGTAGCTTTCATTTGATCTATTGTGTAACATACTGAGCAACTTTGTTGCTTTCCTATGTTAGCTTCCTATTTAGAATTCCTGTGTTCAAAGGTATAGGGAAATTGTTATTGAAAGGTGCAGAAAAATACTTGTATACTGTCAAATATTGGCTAGCATGATAAAGCCGTTCAGCATGCCTAAATCTTGTTCAAACTTTGCACAAGAGTTCAGGAGGTATAAACCAAAATACAGACACTGCCATTCGAGTTTCTTCATTAAAAGTCCCTGCTTACCTCTGAAAGGATTATCAGATCTGTGTTTGGGTTAGACTACTGCATCTGAGCATGTATGCATGTAATTAAAAAAATGTAGACATACCAAGTGGCAAGGAGAGAGAAGGCTAGCTAAACCTCTGTCCCTGTCACAACAATGATGTATGAATTTGAGTTTGTTGCATAATATATTTAATAAGTGTATACTGGAATCTTAATTATCCTTACTCATCTGTGGGCTAGGTAGGTTGAAATGAGAAACTGACAGTTTCTTAATATTGTGATGGATCTGGTTTTTTTGAGGTCAAAATAACCATTGTGATGACAGCATCTCTACCTTAATTGAGAAATAGAGCTATTGTGTGTGTATAGTTGAATATCTGCCGCCTCATCCCAAAATTCACTGCATCCTATCTATGGGCCTGTATTTCATCTCTTTTGATCATTAGAACACTAATAGTGTCATATAAGTTGGTCTGTGAGTCTACTAAATAGAAGCGTGCTTTGTTCTCCAATGGTGCAGTTGTACATTTACATTAACTAGCTGTGTCATTCAAAGCCTGTGGATGATATAGGAGATACTCTGTAAGAAAATATATACTTGGTGTAAATAAAACTAAAATATATTTTCAGTTTTAATGATAATAATTATTTCCTATTAATTACAGTAAAAAGATTGTTCTTTTTACATGAAAACATCCATATTGTTTGAATGATGTTATATCTTTGTCTTTTTTTTTATTTTTTACCAGCCTCTCAAAGTTTACATTCATGGTCCTCCTGGGGCTGGCAAATCTACTGTTGCTGAAGAGCTCTGCAAACACTATAAGCTACATCACATTAAGATAAATGATGTGATTTCTGAAGCAATATCAAATCTGGTTTGTTGCTGTTTTCTAATATTGTTATGATGTTAATTTCCATGATTTTAAAATGTTTGGCAGCATTTAAAAATTAGTAATGGAATTATTTTTTGACAAATTGATCACCTATGGGAGATGCACTGAACTCTTTTTAGAAACTGAAGGTTGATCAGTACCTGACTATCCAGGAGCGTATGTGAAATGGAGTTTTAATTTTTTTTTCTTTTTATTACATCTGGCTATGGAATTTCTGATCTTTCTCATATTTCTGATCTTTAATTCAGGAGAAAGTTGTGGCTTCTAAAGAACTGGACTCTGACAGTATGGCAGAAGAGGAAGCAGATGAAGAAGAGGAGGAGGGTAATAATGTAAAAGCAGCACAAGCGTTATTAGTTGAAATAAAAGAAAACATGGACCAGAATGCAGGTAGGAAACCAAAGTACTAAGTTGGGATTTAGGTAACCAGGACAACTCTATGCAAATTGAAATTCAGGAAATGAATTTGTGCTTTAGAACTTTTACATCCTACTAAATGCAATAATTATGTAAATTATGTATGTAAATTATAATATATAAATTATGTAGATAGTATGTATTATTATAGGTCTTGTATATTTATTATGTAAATTAATTGTAAGTTATGTAAAATAGTGTTTTAAATTATATAATTATAGTGTATATAGTATATTAAAAGTGATATATTTTGTAAAAACAGAGTGCTTTTCCCATTGTTGTAGAAGTTCCATCTTTCTATTTACTATACATTTTCTACAACTCTTTCACAGTGTAAGTTGATATACAACAGTATATTCAAAAGCATTAGGTTCTTGGCCAGATTTTTAAAATATCATGTTTTCTTCTCAAAACAGGTAGCATAACTTATATAATGTAAGTGAAGTATATATTTACCAAATTTGCAAAGAAAAAATAATCTAGTAAAGAAAGAATTAGTGCACTGTCACGTGAGATTGAGGGGGTTTTTAAGTACCTTATACCTCATTTTGTTCACCTCTAAAGAGTAAATACTATTTACCGAAGCCTGCAAAGAATTTTAAAGTCTGCAAATTAAAAACAATCCATAAAAATTGCCATTATTGAAAAGTACTAATTATCACCTATATATGAATGAAAAGTATTGTGCGTTTCAACTCGATGCTTAATGTGTTCTGTGCAGTATAAAGTAACCCCCTCTTAAAAATGTAATCTATCCCTAAAGGTTTACCTGATTTGGTTCTTGTGTGTCTGCAGCATCTCTTCCATGCCTTGCCTTGAAGCAATAACGTCTTTAAAAATACTAACATACTTTTATGGTTATAATGATTTGTAAATATTTAGGACTTTTGAAAGCTGAAGAAAAATAAAGTAAGAAACTGGTTGCAAAAGACAAAAAATGTCAAACCAAACTTTTTACTCCTACATATTTGCTCAGCAATGTAGACCAAGTTAATAAAACACTTCTTATCTCAATCTATTAACCTGAAAATGGAAGTTGTAAAACCTACCTCATGTTTGTTTTGCAAGGCTATCTCTCATTCTTACTGTTAATTGTAAATAGAAAAATATTACTTTGTCACATTTTTCTTTATTAAATCTGACTGCATTACTCTAAAAAAACCCTCATTTCATGTTTAATATCTTTAAAGGTCTAATTTTTATATTCCGGTAAACACAAATATAATTTTATTTTATAGCTATACATTTATATTTCATAGATCACTAACAACATGTAATATACAAATAGTAACTCAAAACAGAAATTTTTTTTAGAATCTGAACAGAATTTTCTCTGATAAATGTATTCAAAATGTTAGTAAAATAATTTCTGATCTCTTTTGCATAACCTAGGTACCTATTAAAATTCTTTGTGTTTGTAGGTCGTCTAGATGATCAGCATGTTGTTAAACTTGTGAAGGACAAGCTCAAATCTATGCCTTGCAGGAATCAGGGATATGTTTTAGATGGGTTTCCAGAGACCTACGACCAGGCAAAAGATCTTTTTAATTGTAAGATCTACAGCTTTTGTTTATATTGCTGCTAATATTGTTATTAACATTATTGTTCTCAGGGCCGTATGACTGCAGTGCATCAGCACTGCAAAGACTGCAGTGCAGGACACAAAACAAAGTTGCTTTCACATGGTGCTTAAAATGTAATAAGTATTATAATGCTCAATTTAAGCACAAGATAATTTTCAGACTAGCTTTGCTGGCAAAGTAATAAGTAAATGCACAACTATTGAAGATAATTTCTTGTTCTGTGTTGGTCTGCTCCATTCAAAGAAACTCTAAGGTAGAATTTCTTCATAATATTTAGGGGCTGCTTAGTAAGGAGATCCAGCCAATATTCCAATACTTGTTTTGTCAGCTAGATTAGAGTACGTACATCAGATCAGCTACAGTAGATATTGTATGAGCTCTGCAACATACATTTCAGATTGTGAGCAAGCATTAAGACAAAGAATTATCCCCATATGTAAATTACATAATGAGGTTTGAAGTAAAAAAAAAACCCAAAAAACCCCAAAACAACAGCTTTATATGCTGGACTGTAAATGATCACGCTCAGGTGATGCTCTCCAGGCAGTTTTAGTGACCATTCAGAGAAGCAGACACTTTGTGGCAGAAACCATTTTAGCCATATTACTGATGTTCCTACACACTGTTCTGAGCCCTGGCTCTTTTTTTTTTTGGTAGAATAATGTACATGGCAGGAGGAGAAGCCAGAGTCAGGACAGCAGTTGTAAAATCAGACACATTTTAAAATTGTCTATGAATGTGCATACTTCTGTTGTATAAGCAAACAACTATTAGTGTCTCAACGCAGAATTCTGTCATGGATGACAGCATCAATTACTTACTGCGTTCTCAGAGTTCTCTAAACTGATGTCCAAGTTAGATTAATTTCCAACAGTTACTATAATTTGATTATAGACAAACCGATGTCTGTAATGGGTACATTTTAGTGAATATGATATTTTTGCTTCAAATTAAAATATCAACTATTTCTTACTTTTTTTAGCAGAAAGTGAAGATGAAAAAGAAATAAAAGGCAAAATACCTAAATGTAATAAATTAATCATACCTGGTAAGTTTGATGGATTTATTTTAAAATAAACAGAGTTTTCAAATTCTGCTGCCAGCAACAAGAAGTCTAAAATATCACTCCATCTGTTCATATTTAATTTATCATAAAATAAATACCTAATTCATGTAAAGCTGCTGCCGTCTTGTTTGAAAGCAATTAATCAAAATGAAAGGTTTTGGTTCAGTTTGTGGGTGTTTTATTCTTTCTTTTTCTTTTTGTGAAAACACCATTGACTGTTGGCTGATAACAATAGTAGTGGCTGCCTTTGCTGTGATCACAATAGCTATTAATGGAGTAAACATAAGCTCCTGCAATACTCAAAATGCTGGCAAATAAACTCTCTGAGACTCGTTTTGGAGTTTTAGAAAGGAAGCATTCTTTATTTCAGCGCTGGGGAATGATTTCCATCAATCGTGCAACAAGACAAGACCTGGGGACAGAATATATATCCAACTTACATGCATATGTATAAATTCTCCCAGCAGTCTCATGCATAATCTACTGCTTTCCAAGAACTAATCTTAATTTTATTATGAACTTCATCATAGCTAAGTCTCTGCTCATTATAGCTTCGAAGGTAGTTCTCTCTCTGACCTTGCATTCTTAGATAAAGGAAGAAGTATTGTGTGGAAACAGCACTATTTAAAAAACCATACTATCAAAAGTCTGTGTCTGTCTAACTTTAAAAAATACTGCCATACAGATATTGCTTAACTGAAGTTAGTTAGAAAACCAATTCTACAAAAAAACGACTCTACAATATTCCGTTTTCTGCAATAACAACCACTTCTTGTATCACACGAACTTGGCAAATCAAAAAAACATTTATTTAGATAATAGAATGGTTGAATATCTCAAATGTTTCAGTAAATGATAATTTACTCGCTTCAGTGGAAATGAAGACAATTCAGAACTTTCTGAAAAACCTGTAAATTCTTGCACTTGCATAAAGGTGACAAAGGTTTGACTTAAAAAGCAGGGATTCTACCAAATGCACACTGCACAGTGGTTCTTAAGATATTTGTGCTGCTTATTGCACGAATAGCTTCTTTGATACTGCTAAATAAGAATTTGGTGAAATTGGAATATGTACCTTCCTTACAGGCATGTTTGTTAATATTGTTTGATTCCTCTGACTGGAGAAGTTGAACATAAGCATTTGATAATTAAATTCTCTATAAAGATATATGCAATTCATATTTCTTTATGTTCAGTTGTAGTTTAAAATTTATTATTAACACACAATAGGTAAGGAAGAGGAAAAACAATAATATAAGGTGCTCATAATGTGTTCTTCTTTGCAGAATTTGTTATTTCATTGACTGCAACTGATGAATTCCTTATAAACAGAATAATAAATCTGCCAGAGAGAATTGTTGCTGGAACTCATTATACCCCAGACCGGTTCTTGCAATCTCTGGATCTCTTCAGAGCGTTAAACACAGATGATAAGACTGTTCTCAACTATTTTGATGAACTTGAAATACATCCTCAGCTTATTGGTATGAAATAATAAAATTAGTAGATAAAATAAGAATAAAAACATTGTGTTGCTACAAATTCAACACTTTTGAAGATCATATAGTAAGTGTACCTTAATTTTAGAACATCATAACATATGGCTTTATTAATTGCTTTTATGATTATTGTTTTTCTTTAATCTGAAATATGATTAGTATAAAGGTAGTGGGCTTCAAGATCCTGGAAACCCTAATTTGCTACTGTGATTCACTATGTGAAGTCTGCGAGTCAGTTATCTTGTGTCTTGTTTTTCTTATCTGCAAAATGGGAATGGTGACACAGGCTTGTTAGATCATCTACAAAAAGGCATGTTAAATTTGTAATAGCAATTTGCGTTGAAGATCTTAATTTATTAACTCCTTTTCTGGTGATCTTTCCTGTCAATTAACATCAGTGCTAGCCTCATTTTTTATTTTAAAAGGTATTTATTTTTTGAGTATAAATGCGGTTAATTATAAGTGCTGTAATATTTTCATTGTAATCTTGCTTGGCCATCTAAGAAAAAAATTGCAGTCTTTGAGATCTCAAATTCAATGCTTAGAGAATTCTTAGCAATAATTTAAATTACTAGAAAAGTGGTTTGCACTGTAATTGGTATATCCACGTGCAGTTAAAATTCCTGAAACAATGGACTGACTGACATAGAAAACGTATTATTCTTTAATTTGGAATACTTCAGGAATGTAATACCTGGGGTTTTTTTTTGAAAGAAGAACCTGTGAAAGAAATTTTATCATGTAGAATTACATTAGCTTTCTCCTCAATTCATTAGCTGAGTTTGGACTTCGGGTCCAAATCACAGACACTGAAACTCTTGGAATAATGGTGTTAGTATTGTACAACTATCTTTTGTCTGAATTCATGATTAGACAGAAATGGGAAGCGTGTTTTGCCAATGGCTTTCAAATTAACTTTATAAAGCAGATGACTGTGGAACAAGGACTACTGGTTTCTCGCCTAAATTCTGTATTCTATTTGTTCTCCTTTTTTACCTTTCTCTATTTGCTCTATTTATCCATTTCTGGGCCTTTACGTCTCCACTCTCTTGCCATTTAACAAGCCCTTTATTGCCATATGGATACCTGAAATCCCCATGTTTCCTCTTTTCCAGGTACTTTTCTGTACCCTTTCTGCCAGATGATTCCCCACACCGAACACATACAGAGCCCAGAAAGCCCTGAAGACAGTCCCCACTTTTCAATGTTTTTCCTTGTCCTTCTTTGTTTGCAAGTCTGGTATCTAAGTAACTAAAAGGGAGAGAATGAAATGAAAAAGAAGGTTTTGCTCAGTCTCTACACTCCTCCATGAAGCTACGGATTTATTTTGTAGATATAACTCAGTAAGGGTTCAACTAGTGATAGGTTTGTGTGTTCGTAAATCTGTATGAGTGAAAAATTTGGAGTTTGTTGCCAAATCCTAACAAGCTATTTTGTAACCTGCAGAGGAGGCAGGTTTTACTGTTTGATGCATCTGGATTAAGTTGACATAAGACTGGTGACAGGAACAGCTCTGATACTGGAATGACCTCATTTTCAAGTTTCAAAACTTAGGCAAGCTGCAACTGATAAACAGAATATTGGTAAAAAATATTTCAATACATTTCTCCCTTACACATCTTAAAAAGACAAACTTTTAGCTGAAACAAGTAAAGAAAAAGCAGATGTAAAAAACTTAATTCTGTGTGATGAAAATTTGATATTTTTAAGCAACTGAGAGCAACATCTTACACTTGAAAATTCAAACAATATGAACACCATTTATTTTTATATCTTGCAGTTATGTACTGATGTCCACTGATAATTGACACAAGCCTTGAAAAGTTCTTTCTTGTATTTTTTAAAAGATGTAGCTAAATTTGAAGATCCTGAGAACAGAATTATTGTAAAAAAGATCATCAGAGAAATTGGGGAACCTCGGAATTATGGTTTGACAGATGAAGAAAGGGAGAATTTGGAGCGCAGAGCTGCTGAGGAACGCCTTGTCAAAGAAGCTCAAGAAAAAGCTGAACAGGAGCGTATAGAAGCTGAGGAAAGGGCTGAAAGGAAGGCAAATTGGGAAGAGTGGGTAGGTTAATACATATTTTTGGGAAGTCATTATTATTTATGTGTTTCAGATAGCTTCCAGCAATCTATTATATAAATACACTGGGAAAGTGTGGCATAAATTCTCCAGTTCCTTATACTATGCTTTAGATCTGGGTTAGACCATCTTCATAGTGCCTCATTTTGAGCCTCAACCTAAAGAATACAGTCTCCTTTTGATTACAGATATAGCAGGGGTTTTTTTTGCATGTTGTTATCAGCATGTCTTTAGAATACTTCTAAGCAGCTGACCAAGTCTTAATTATCATGCCTTTCAAACAAGACTTTTAACTGAACACTGATCAATATTCCAGTCAGCACTGCAGAACATTTTCTGAGCTTCCAAGAGCAAACACCTTTGAGAGCTGAGTCCTCAGTTCAGTGAGTACTACCTGATGCAGTCTGAAGGATGCTTTTTGTTTGCTAATACCTTAATAAGTACTTGGTATTTAGGCTACCTGAACTCACTGGATTTGCACATGATGTTTTTTCCTTATTTACTTTGTCCCGCCCAAGGACATTTTAGGTAAATAACCTGAAATGCGTACTATAAGAATGTTCTTGTTCACACCCAAAGTCAGGTTGTTTCACCAGAAGGCAGTTCTTCTATTGCCTTCTTTTAGAGCTATTTAAAAAAAAACCCTGATCATTCCAGAGAATAATTCTTTTCTTATATTGAATGCCCTTATATGTCTGTGGGGAAATAATACCCTGAAATTACTCACTTTTAAAGAAGCATTTATATTGTGTTATCTTTATGCTTATTTTCAGCTTCATTCACCATTACATTCATTCAACATTTCTACTCTCAGTAAGCTTGCCTAAAAGATTAGTAAGGGTAGTTAAAACTTGTTAATTTTATTCAATCCAAAGCTATCTAACTTTCAAGAGAGAAAACTCTGCATCATCCAAAGCTAAAGTAGGTGTTTAAATAAAATGTGTGGTTAAATTTATCCTTTTAAATAGGCAGATACTCAGGAAATTTAAGCAACTATTCATTTGCCCTTGAAACTGTAGATTAGCTGCTGTCTCTGAGTAAAGTAACCAAAGAACACTTTCAGGATTTGTTCAATAGTACTCCTGGATGGAGCGAATAAGTATCTTTTCCAGATACCAGTATACTGGTTTTATCTGACTATTGCTTTTGTATTATGCCTTCAGCATAGAAAGGCAGTCTTCAGAGTATCATCTGCTCGCTGTATCTATATAAGATCCAGGCTACTGATGAATAAAATGAGAGAAGAGAGGTCAATAAAAGTTTCTTTGAGTAATCTTCTGGCTAAAACAACTGCAAGCAGGCATGCTATTAAGTGCTATTAAATGGAAGAAAGAAAAACTCACAGTGGTTTTATTTCCCATCCCTCCTACTTTTTGAATGCAATCATTGTATTTGATTTAACCTGAATTCAAGAATAGAATTAGTTATGGGTTTAGTCTTTTTACTCTCATCCCCCTGAAAACTGACATAAATGAAATAAAACCAAAACAAAGCAAAGAACCCAAACCCAAACCAAACAAACAAACCCCAACACAATTTAGTTATTTAGAGAGTTGGGACTCTCTTCTGAGTAAAAATATTATTCTTCTCTCCACTTCAAAGAACACTCAGAAACTATCTGCATTTGCAATAGTACTAATTTTGAAGTAATAGAGAGTATTCCAACCATTTTGCCAAATATCTTCTGGGAACAGGACCACTGGAAGACTTCAGAAAAAAACTCCTCCTTAAATAAAGAAAAATAAAATAATTTTACTAAGGAGATTATTTCAGTTTTCATCATGTTCAAATCTTTGTCCTCTATATGCTGCATGCTCTAAATTTTATAAGCAGCTCATAGTTTTTCCTGCCAGGTTGTGAGTTTTAAAGTTCTGTCCACTGCTTCTAATACTATATTTCTTCTTCTCTAGGCCAACATTATTATTTAGTCAAGCGCTATTTGGTTGATGTTATAAACTTTATTCTTTATGCTTTATGTAGAATAAACATCTGGAGGAAGTGAAAAGACAAGAACAAGAGTTATTGGAGGCCCAGTCCATTCCACTACGAAATTATTTAATGAAGAATGTCATGCCAACACTTATGCAAGGGATAAATGAATGCTGTAAGATCAGGCCAGATGATCCAGTGGATTTTCTGGTAAGATGATTACAATTTTTTTCTTAAGTATGTTTGAGAAAGCTTAATGAAAATATTCATGTAGACCCAAAGGACCTCTGTTAACATAACGACTTAAATTTTTTTTCTTCATTGTCATGACAAGAATTAATCGATAGTACCTGCAATTCTGGTGAGCAGTAACTATTTTGAAAATTAAACCCACCAACTACTCTTTTTCTCTACCCTGCCAATTCTGCTGTGATACAGAGACCTGCAGAAATGGGGACATCACTCTCCATCCCACTTACATCCCTCCAGGCACAACAGAACACGTTATTATAATGATGAATGAAAGATCTTCAATAATTCCTTTCAAAATACACAAATAATTTAATGAATAAATCCTTTAAGATGTTTAAAAAATAATTCCAGTAGCAAAGGGCCTGAAGAAGTTATCTAGTTCAACTTTCATGTGAGAGCAGGATTGTACTCAGACAAGAATTCAGATGCTGTGAAATTACTGCTGTGCTGCTCCACATTTTAAGAAACTTATAAACAAGCTGTCACTGTTTTAATGAAATGAAATATGTTATTAACCAAGCAAAAGCTTAAAACGAAAGCATCAGTGTTGGATGCCGCTTTAGACATGACGGAATGTGTAACTGTTTTAACTTTTTTGCTTATTGATGAGTTACAACTACTTGGACCTGTAGGAGCACACAATCTTCTCTACTAACTGTGTAATTTTTAAAGATCTGTATTATCTACTCCAGAAATCAGGCCTTAGGGTACTCCATAGGATTTTCCATGAAGTAACAAATACTGTCATAAATAGCTCACTTCCCTCTCTTGCTCCTGAAAGAGATGGGGTGACTGCTACCAAGAGGGAGAATGAGGTGGATAGTATTTTTGATGCTATTTTTGGGGAAGTTTTTCTGACATAGCTGCCAGAAGTAACATTTTAGAGCCACTGAATACTTTCTGTGATCTTGTTTAAAGCAATGTTTATATACTGAATATATATTTTATATACATATTTTTGTTATTTTGTGTATATTGTTTATATGTATGTTTTTGTATATTATATATTTATATATATTTGCTGTTCTGTGTATATTTTAAAATTGGATACTTGAAAATAAGTGTAAAATTCTTTTGTTTATAGGCAGAATATCTCTTCAAGAACAGTCCTGCTACTGAATGAGATAAACATTAAATCCTAACAGCTGTCGAAATTGTTAAGGAGAAAGAGAAAACATTCCTACTACATTAAAAAAAAATACTTTGTTTCTGGAATTATTTTTGCTTAGGCTAATTAGGTAATGTCTATTTTCATTTTTCGTACTTCATTACTGTTGTATCAGTTTTAATATTCCTTCTACAAAAGTACCATTTTTTGCACGTATTGATACATTTATACATCTGTATTTTGTATGTGTTTGAAACTGTGAACCATAAGAATCTGTTCCGTCTCCAAAATTTCCTTCCTGCATCTTTTTCCGTTGCACATTCTATTTAAGCAACAAAAAGAGTGAGATTGTCCTGATCCATAATGGATGTAGACAGCTAGCCTGGGAAAAACTTTTCTTAAAAAAATACTGTGTTTTCACTGAAAATGGAAATAAATGGAAGCAGCAAGCTCTCTCATTTCCCCTCCCAGTTACCAAAAGGCAAAAAGTCACACAAAATAGCCTTCTTGTGCTACACTGAAGCTTGACTGGGAAACAATTTCTCATCATAGGTATGTCATAAAACCTGGATTTTTCTTTGAAATTAAATAAATAGGTGTAGTTCTCAAATAATTATCTTCATTATTCAATGTTTCATATACGTTTGTTATAGATTCTTGAAAAATCTAGACTTTCCAGCATGTGGGTGTCATTCCCTTCTTTATTGACTTCATATACCTTTCATGGAAACTGTCAGTATCTGTGCTGACTAAGCAGAAACTGATGGCATATTGGGGGTAAAATAAACACAGTATTTTGTCAAAATCAAAAGCAAAGACTGGGAGAAAAGGAAAAAAACAAGGAAGAACTGAAAGAATGGTGATTCAGAAACATTTTACGCTTATTTTATCTATTACTTTCAGTATTAGAATTTTAGATGTATTAATGCCCAACGTGCTTATTCAGATATATTAAAATTTTTACAGAGAAACAGTCCCATTTTGTCGGTTTTCACACAGTCCCATAGCCAAGTGAGTGACAACACCGTGGAACAGAATTCAGAACCATCGTCATCTACTCTAAAGAAACATTTCTTTGGGATCTAGATTCCCTGTATGCTGCTAGTCCATGTTACCATTTATGATGCGAGGCACTTGAAGAAGAAATAATCAGTAACTTTAGAGAAATTTGAGAGTTCTATTTTGCAGAGTAAAGTTAAGACACCGATAAAAAAAAAGAAGAGAAAAGAGGGTGTGTGTATAGAGTTGCGGTAACTACATTTACATTTCTAAGAATAAAGTTTTGAGCTAATACATAAAGAGCGTGATTTTATTTCTTTTCTGAAATCTAGGCAGTCTGTCACCGGCAGAGCTTTCAAAAGCAATTACTAGGACAGGGTCTCTTTGCTCTGTGCAGGGGATGAACCCCAAACAAGCCCGGCGGGTAGGAACCCCGGTGCGCTCAGAACGAGCCTTGACCCGCCGCTCATTCGCACCTGAGGCGGGGAACAGGGACCCAGGCGGGCTGCGCTGCCCCCCCCCCCCCGCCTTCTAGGGCTGCCTCCTGGCGCACGCAGCACCTGGCCGCAGCCTCGGGGAGGCTCGTAGCGGTAATGCGGTCTCGCTGCCTTCGCTCCCCTAGCGACTGAAGTCCGTCACTCCCCTCGCTCCGCCAGCCGCGCCAAGCGCTTCCCGGCAGCCCCCACCAGCCCCACT
>JAUMJL010001697.1:0-17627 GCA_033558185.1 Dromococcyx pavoninus
CCCACAAACCCCCCGCCCTAGACCCCGCCCCACGCAATGTATTGACACGCCCCCCTGTTCGCCCGCCAATCTCAGTGCGGTGCCCGCCCGAGGCTCCGCCCCCCGTGCGCGCCTCGCTGTGCGCACTTCCGGCGCGCGGGGCGGGGGCCGGAAGCGGCGGCGCGGGCGGTGCAGGGCGGCGGCGGAGCGGGAGCGCGGTGGGAGGTGAGCGGGGTGCGCGGAGCTGGAACACCGGAGGGCTGCAGGGCTGGAGACGGGGCTGTAGGGCAGGCATCTGCCGGGCCGTCACTGGCGGGAGGAGGCGGCTCTCGGGGGCGCCGGTGCGGGATCGGGCCCCTTCATTCCCCGCGCGAGGCCGGGGCTTCTCCCGCCGCAGGGCCCGAACGCCGCTGGGGACCACCCGGGCACGCCGGGCCCTGCGCTGTCCCCGCCGCCGCCCTGTGCCCTGGCAGCGGGACCGGGTTCCGGAGCTGCCTCTCCCCGCGATGTGGCGGGCGGACCGGGGGTTCCCCGGGCAGGGAGGTGTCAGTGCCCAAGGAGTGATCCCAGTCTTCCCACGGGACTGGTTGCCGCAGCCGCTAGCGAGACCACGTCCGCGGTTCGCGCTCCTGTCTCCGTCCCGCAGGGCCCAGCGTGGGTTTGGGTTTAGCTGTCCCTGGTTCCTCGCCTGCCTTTGCCGTGGGAGGGTGACCGGTGTGGTATCAACGTGTGGCTGCTTTGGATTTCCTGATGGCAAAATGAAAACCCGTAGCGGCAATTCATGCAGCAGTTGCAGAGTTTGGCGGGTTTGGGGGTTCCCCAGGACCTGGGCTGTGGATGTGCATGGCTGACAAACCAGGGATTGGTGCCCTCGAGGCACTGCGGTGTTACCTTTCTCTTCCCAAGGTGATCGTCGTGTCCCTGGAATATTGCTGAGCTTTCTGATGGCCAGAAATAATTCTGTTGTTCCTGCAGTGAAGTTTGGCCAAGCAGCCTCCGCTTGAGCATGAAGGGCTCGGGGAGGGATGCTAACGAGGCTCTGTGCTCTGAATTCCTGATGCGGAGCTTGGTGCTGTGTCTAATTTTGCTGAGATCTGAGATCCTCACTTCCTTCCCTGGTGGATTCATTGCCCTGACAAGGAATGGAAATGAGAGGAGCTTAGCAAGAGTCTGGCGAGCGTAAATCTCGTATTTCGTATAATTGTGGTGAAAAAGAAGTCCTTGTGTATGCTCGGGTGTGGAGTGAGGGGAGGTGTGATCTGTGTCCCAGTGTTTGAGTAAAAATGCCAAATAACAAATCGTACTGGAATCATTATAAATGTAATTTGAGAGAGCTTAAATAGGGTCCAGATGGGTTATGGTTTTTTTAAGTGCTTTTGAGTTTCTAAATAAAATGGATCTGGAATAGCAGGAGTCAGCAGGGTGGGCTCTGGAGCAGTGTTGGCGAGCACTGTTGTGGTGTGAAAGCAGGGATCTCTGTTTTGGCAGCTACCAGGACCAGCAAGAGCTGCCTGGTGCTCCTGGTCGATCCTGACAACACACTGAGATCAGGCATTGTGTCCTGTCTTGCTCCAAATCGTTCCTTCCTGTTTGGGAAAAGAATCTTTGGGCTTTTGGAAGATGAAAGTATTGGAAATCCTCTGGCAGTTGATCCCCTGAGATACTGCAGTGTCGACTCAGAAACAGACTGTGGTATGTGCTTAATTTAGGCATCCCATCTTTATTCCCTGTGCCTGCAGAGACAGGAAGTGGCTGATGCAGGCTCAGTGTTGCTGACAGCCGTTTGTCAGGCTCCACAGGGAGGCGGAGATTTGGCTGGTTCGGTGTGAACCTCCTGTGTGCCTTCCTGAGTGCCCGAGCAAGGGCTCGGGTCAGAGCACAGTCTTGGGGAACCGGAGGGATTTCACGGATGCACCTTTTATCAGAAGTGGTTCCCTGCTCTGAGGACTGGCCTGTGGCTGGGACGCTCCTTCGTGTTCTCTAAACAGGAAACTCCTCTTGCTGCGGAGCTGTGCAGAGCTGGCTCTGGGAGAGCTGCTGTTTGTGCAGATAACATCCCTTGCCCTTGCTGCACTGCTCCATGTTGGACAGCCTCACTGTGGACAAACGTCTGTTGGCTGCACAGGAGTCCAGGCTGTGTTCCCAAGCTCCAATGAAGTGAAGACTGATTAATAGATGAACCAAACATGCCATAAAAACAAATGGGCTTTCTGGCCCAGGGTGAAATGTGTGTTTCCTGTGAGTCCATATCTTCCACTCCATTGGTATTCAAAGTTCAATTGCATTTAAACAAGACGTAGATTTAAACACTGCTTTATACTCCCAAAAGAACAACTTCTCACTGGTCTGCATGTCTCGGCTTCCTCTTCAAAGAAGGCAAATGAGATCCTGTTTTATTACTGAGGGCTGTGAAGTCACTTTGTCACTCACTGACAAATTATGCTGCATGCAAAGTGATCAATAGACAAAATGCTGCTCAGATGTCGCCTAAGCAGCTCTACCTTGTGATCTTCTATTTTCCTCACTAAACAGTAATCTCTGGATTGCAGACTGGCTGTTGGTGTTCATTAAGGCCTGGTCTGTACAACTAAATACTTTTATTTGGTTCCAGAGAGCAGAAAAAGCTGCAACCACAGGGCAAGGAGCACAGTGAGGGTGAGTTGAGAGCTTTAGCGAGGAGTGACTGAGATACAGCGTGTGTCCAGGGACTCCGTGCTGCCTGCACTCTGCTCTGGCTTTGCTGCCGGTTCACCAGGGGCCTTGTCCTGTGTGGTGTCCTTGTGCCAGCACCAAACAATTGAAATCCATCTGCCAGGGAGCATCACGTTTACAAAGTTGGTGTCATGCACCCCAAACTCATGGCTTCTGTCAGGAAACCCACTGAGGGCCGTGAAGGACCTGTCAAATGGCAGGGAGATGGGAAGGAGTCTGAGTCTTAGGGAATGCTATCTTGTTAAAGGGCAGTAATCCCGACAGCGCATCCAGGATTGATGCGATCTGCTGCTCACAGCAACCTGTTTTATTGCGGGGAGTCAGGAGCAGCTTTCCATCTGGACTTTCTGGTTTGTAATCCTGCTTTGAAATGCCGTTTGTGACTCGTTAATGGGGCTGATCAGATTAGAGCCTTGTCAGGAATGTGGTGGGGATCAGTGGTGCAGAACAGCAGCTTTGTCTGCCTGATGCTCACGAAACCTGGTGTCCTTCCTGATACCCTGCATTGCACCCCTCTGCCTTGTTGCACCCTGGAAGCATGTGAGTGTTTCCTTAACAGGTGGCTCTTTTGGAGGAAAAACACCCTTCTTTTTGCATGCTGGGAGCAGGAGGAGGCAGGCTCTTGGCTGTGCTCCCGCTAGAAGACGTGAGCCACATTCTAGATGCATCGTCCCAGGCTGCAGTGAAGCGCTGGCAATCTACTGGTCAGGATTTGTTCACTGTGTAGAATCAAAAGGAGAGGTATTCATTACTGTTGATTATATGGGCGACTGCCCACGAGCTAAGCCTCTCTGAACATTTTTGTATCTGGAAGCCATCCAGTTCTGCTGTCCGTCTTGATGCATAGCATCTCTGCCAGCTCTCTTGCACCGAGGCGGAAACCACTCTCTTCCTCCTGGAAGGGGTCAGCCTCCCCGCCCCCATCAGTGCTGCTTCTTCTGATGCAAGCAGGCGAAAGAGGGGTGGAAAATGGCCTTGTTTGTCTTGTGACACCAGTGCCATTCATGACTAATGCTGAATCTGCCCCACATCCTCTGGAAAATGGGTGAAAACATGCAGTTTGGAGCAGGGCTCAGAGGCTTCTGAGCAAAAGCAAAACCCTAGTTAGTACTTGAGGTTTCGTTTCCAAGGGAGATCTGGTATCAGCTGGGTGAACCCTGCCTTCCTCTTTGGGTCTGCTGGAGAATGCCAGGACAGGCACCCTCCTCAGGCAGGGTTTGAGCTCTTGCAGGCTGATGCAAGAAGAAGGGAACAGAGTCCAGGCCATAATTGTGATTCACATTGTAAAATCTTTCCATGAGTGGCGATAAGATAAAAACACAATCGGTAACTTGCTGCTCCCTCCCTGCATTCCCAGGGCATGAGTGTGCTTGGAGCGTGACTTGTCCTGCTCTTTGGTGCTGAGTCTCTGCAGAGCAGTAGTTAATGGAAAGTTTACATGACACTTCAGACTTTTCCAGATGAGACTTTTCAAAAGACTTGTGTGCCCGAATCGCTTTCCGTTGCAGACCCCGCGCTGCAGACACTGGAGCCTGTGGAGCGAGCGGGGGAACAGGGGCACATTGTTGCGGCAGCAGCTTCTGCAGCTGCTCCTCTTAGTGTGTGCCAGAGTGGCTTGTTCTCCATGCTGGTGCTCTGTGCTCTAGCGATGCTGGAGTTACAGATGTTCCTTGGAGGAATTCAGGACTCTAGGAGGTCCCTGCGGGTGCCTTTACAGAATCAACCCCCCTGGTTCTGACCTGAGGTGTGTGAACTCCCAGTGAAGCACTCATACTTGATTTGCTGTATGGTCACAGCTGGGACTTTGGCCAAGAACTGGCTGCAGTGAGATAACTGTGCAGACTTTGTTTTATTGAGTGGTGTCAGTGCAAGGTTGTAAGATATAAGTTTTAGTACCTTTATTTGTGTAAGAAGTCCTTTCAATGGAATAGAAACTGTGGCCATTGAGGAGTGACTGTGGCCATAGAAAGTGCTGTGTGCACAACTCTTGTGTAATCCAAATGTCCCTGCTAAAGTGAGGGCAAAGCATAAATTGTTCTTCTGGAACCAGTAGAGCTGGTGCCAGAGAGCTGATATTAACCCTCTTCAGTGTTTGGCATTCGAGTTCTGTGCTGTCGGACGCGGATAATTGTGTTGTGTCTGTGCAGGCTGTGGACAGCGGCAGATATGGAGCGACTGGTGGAACGGTTGGAGAAGGCTGTGGAGCGCCTGGAGACAGTGTGCCAAGGACCTGGCATGTGTGAAGAACGTTCTTCCAAAGGTAAGGCCCAAAGCACCTCCCCAGCAGCGTTGCCCCATGGGAGTCCCTGGGCTGGAACGTCGTCTGGGCGGTGCGGCGGTGTTGGACACCGGCAGTGGCTGTGGCAGTGCAGGCACTGCTTGCGGAGGGGGCTGGCCGTGCGCAGAGGGGAAGCAAGTTCTGCAGCAGATCCTGTGCTAATGCAGAGGGGCCTGCGGTTATCATCCCACCAAGCCGAGGGCTTCCTGTGGCTGCAGCGCTTCCCTCGGCTGCATTTGGCTTTGGGTTGAGCGCAGGGCGGGTGGGAGGAGCATCCCAGGAGTGCAGTGTGCGTGCGCCAGCCAGCACCTCGCGGTGATACCTGTGCTCGCTTCCCTCTCTGCAGGAGTGGCGCAGTATGTGCAGGCCTTCGACGCCCTCCTGGCAGGCCCCGTGGCTGAGTACATCAAGATCAGCAAGGAAGTTGGCGGGGACGTGCAGGAGCATGTAAGGACTCGTGTTCTTCTCCCTCCACTCTGAAGAGATGCTGCCTGTCCTTCGGGGCTGTTAAGGGCCAAGTTTGCTGTCAGTGTTTGCTTTCCTTCAGCACCGTATTCTAGGATGTTCGTAATCCCTGAGGCTTCAAAACAGATGCAGATGCCCGGTTAACCTCCAGCAGATGCCACACACACACACGGGATGAATCAAACCTTAAAATCTTTGCTAGTTAGGTGCTGAGCTCTCTTTGTAGACTGGTGCATGCCTTTAGGGAAACGACTCAGCCCAGGAGCTGTTGCACTCCTGTGAATTTTCTCTGAGGATGGGTGTCCTCAAGAACATGTGCTTTGAGATCAGGTAGCTGCTTTCTTACACGTGAGGAGTGGCTGTCAGCGGGAGCTTGGATGACTGTCGGCATTACGCTGGGTACGAGGGAAGCTCTCATATGTTTCTCTTTATTCTTAGGCTGAGATGGTTTATGCAGGATTGATGAGTGAGAGAGGTCTTCTGGTGATGGCATCTCAACACCAGCAGCCAGCAGAGGTAAGTCTGGCAGTTACTCCTCAGAAGCCGTGTAGGCCCCTACCTTGGAGATGGGGGTGGCTGCAAGCGTAAGGGGATCTGGGTACTTGCGGTTGCTCCAGACTGGGAACTGGAGACATTTGCATCCGTGAGGAGGCACGCGCTGAAAGCGTGAGTGCTCACCCAACACTGGGCAGCATTCTGGAGGCTGATCCTTAGAGCTGCAGAGCAGGCATTTCCCAGACGTTAGAGCAACAAGGTTCTGTTGCTGTCAGAGCAGCAGTGTCACCTCACAATATGTCTCGAGTTTCACCTGGCACCAGCACTGCACAATCTCTGTTCCTGAGATGCAACCTGCAGGCAGGAACTTGTCTGAGACAGAGCCGCAGAGGGATTTGCGTAGCGTGTGCTTTTCATTATGTGATGCTTATAGACTTTCAGGAATTAAACTCCTTCTGAAGTCTAACAGATGCTTGTCTCTGCTGAGTGCCCTCTGAGTAATAGCTGGGCTTTTAGGATTGATTTGTCCTTAGTGAGTAATTTAACACTTTCCCCAGGCGGCTGCCTCTCAGCAGGATGTGTGACTGAGATCTGATCCTGAATGCATTGGCCTCTCCCTGCTGAGAACTGCTTTTCCGGAGCAACAGGATCCTGCCTTGCTTTTCTTTGCAGTTATTACCTGGCTCAGTCATGGCTTTACTGTTACATCATGTGCTACTTTCCTGTTCACTGCAAAATATATCTGCATCTTTTTCCTCAAACTCAGCATTGGAGGCTGCTTTTTTTTTGCCAGGCTTGCTGGGACACGGCTGCGCGTGGCCTCCAGCCTGAGAATCTCCTTACAAATTCCTTTGACATGTTATTTACACAAAGGATTGTGAACATGCAACAACCTTAACCTAGCATAGGTCTTTGTGCACTCAGTTGTGCAGGAGTGGAGTCAGTTCTGGAGCAGCCAGTTTAAGATGCAAAATATATGAACTCTCATTATTTGTAGCAAAGGATTTCCCCATCTACTACCTGACAGTGGTGCCAGGCTGGAGCTCCTGAAAGCATGGCCTGACCAGTGGTCCTTGGGACTTCCCCGTTTTCAGGTAAAAGAAGGAAGTATAGCAAAAGGAAATGCCGAGGCTTTGGAAAGCAAGTATTGCCCAAATTTGTCCCTCACTGCTGCCACCAGCAGGAGACTTCCTGATCTGAGGGGAAAGAAAAGTTGCCTAGGAGGCATCTCTGGAAATGTGTATTGGCTGCTTTGCTCTGACCTTGGAAGAATTCGAAGCACAGCGTTCCAAGTGGACAACACAAAGAAACAAATCAAATCATCCAGATACTGAAGGCTTGAATTGACTTGAGAAGAAATTGGAATCCCAAAGTCCAGCTTCCTAGGGTGACTTGAGGGCTAGCTGCAATTGTACCGCGGGCTGTAGATCCCAGCTGGCACATCCCTGCAGAGCACTCCCTTCTCTGAGGGTTTGTAAAGGAGAGGAAGCATTTGACAGACTGTCTTGGAACAAAAGATCCCAGGAAAGGCAAATGCTATTTCTGTCCTCGTTACTAACAAGCTTTGTCAGTGCCTCTTGGATTGAACATGAGTCACAGTTCTTGGCGTACTCCCATAGTACCAATCCGGCTGGGAGCTGTGACTTCAGCCCTGGAGGAGTTTGGCTGTGGGACCGTGCTCGGCTTGTTGAGGGGCCAGGTCTGGACAGGGGCTGTACCGGTAACTTGTGCCAGCTGGAATCTTCCTCTGAGTGACTGTCATCTCAGAAAATGTGCAGCCATTCCATACCGTTGTTCCTAATCACTATTTTCTCTCTGGTCCTGCAGAATGTGTTCCCATCACTTCTGAAACCGATATCAGAGCAAATCCAAGTGGTACAGAATTTCAGGGAGAAGAACCGTGGTAGCAAGCTGTTCAATCACTTATCAGCAGTCAGTGAGAGCATCCCAGCCCTGGGCTGGGTCGCAATGGTAAAAACTCCAGTGGGAAATGGTTTTCTTGGACTGGTGGGAAAAGTCTGCCTCCCTGTTCAGCTGCTCCGTGCCAATGTGTTCTTTCTTCTTTAGGCTCCAAAGCCTGGCCCTTATGTGAAGGAAATGACTGATGCTGCCATGTTTTATACCAACCGGATCCTCAAGGAGTACAAGGATGTGTAAGTTTGCCTTGACTCTTAAAGAACACAGGTAACTGGGTGTGTCGTGGCTACTCCAGTAATCTCATCATGACTGCCTTGGTCTTCTATTTTTTCCTTTTAAAGGCAGGGAATATTTATAAAGCCTCACTTAGCTGTTATTTCCTGATCCTTAGGGACAAAATTCCTTGCGTTCTTGTTGCAAGTGGAATCTCTGATAGCAAGGGTATTGCTGCTGTTGTGCCAGCATCATCTGGTGACTGAGCTGGTTCCCAGGGCAGCGAGTTGTGTCTCAGGAATGGGTCCTGTTGGAAGTACTGGACCCCTCAGTTACAGAGGGTTATGGTGCAGAGCAGGCTGTGGCCTTCATCCTGCAGCTGCAGGATCAATACTGAATGTGTGCTGGAGGTGTGAGGCTGCTATGCTGGCCCAGCCCCATCTTGTCTGCAGACTGAGAGGTGGAGAAACATAAAGAATTGTTTGTAGTGCTTTGGTTTTATATGGCAAATGCACTGGCTCACTCCCTATGATCTCCTTGTATCCTCAGCGATAAAAAGCACGTGGATTGGGTGAAGGCTTATCTGAGTATCTGGACGGAGCTGCAGACCTATATCAAAGAGTATCACACCACAGGGCTGGCATGGAGCAAAACGGTAAGTGCTGGCTGCATCTGCAGGAGCTTCTCAGATGAGTATTGCATGGTTATTGCAGCAGATATGGAGCTTGTGCAATTGCCTTTCCTATTGCAGGGACCTGTGGCAATAGAAGGGGCTAAATCGCCATGTGCTCCCCCAGCGGGGGCTGCGCCTCCCCCCCCAGGGCCTCCCCCCCCACCTGCTCCTGCCTCCACGAGCTCCAGCACAGATGACTCTGCCTCCCGCTCCGCGCTCTTCGCACAGATCAATCGGGGAGAAGGCATCACCTCTGGTAGGTGGAAGTCACTGCAGAGAGAAGGCGGCTGCCAGACAGAGAGAACGGTTCTGCCATGAATCCTTGTTCTGCCACGTCCCTCGGTGCCCCTGCTCGGAGAGTCCCCTGCAAAAACCACAGCTCTTGAGGGCTGAGCAGAGCCTGAACAGCCCTGGGGTCGTGCATGGGGACAAAGGGAGCGTGTTTGAGCTGGTGTTCTCAGCCTCCTCTGTCAGGGGTAGCACAAGATTGATCTCAGGCTGGAACAGGGATGGGGAGCTGTGTCTGCAGTACAAAAGATACCATTTCACAACTATTCGTATTTGCACAAAATGTAATCTCCTGTTGCCCAGCAAGTGCTTGGCTCAGGCCTTTCTGTAGCTGCAGAGTGGAAGAGCTGACGCCTTCTGGTTCTACAGAGCATCTTGTCTTCTTGTCAGTGTCATTCAGAGTGTTTCCTGCTTCCTGTTTCGCTCACTGCTTGCCGTCACTTGATCTCAGGCTCAGCTTCACCCCAGTCTCAGTAATTTATTTGTATTATAAAGTGTTGTCATGCTGGTTGTTGTAATCACAGATGTCTGGCATTTGTGAAACTGCATTCTCAGAGGAGAGTTGGAGCTCAGGCTTGACTTTCCCTGCAGGCTTAAGACATGTTTCTGATGACATGAAGACCCACAAGAATCCAGCACTGAAGACCCAAGGGGGTCCTGTGAGAAGTGGACCCAAACCTTTCACTGCTCCAAAACCAGCCTGTAATGCTAATCCCTCTCAAAAGAACTCTCCAAAGGCACCTGCACTGCTAGAATTAGAGGGCAAAAAGTGGAGAGTGGTGAGTGCCTAGTGTCGTTGTGAGTGGGTTGGAAGGTTGGGAGCTTTGCAGCAGGGAAGGGTCTCCTGAAGATCTTTCTTGTGAGAGGCACCAGCCCACCAGCTTTGCATTGAAAGGGGCTGCTCTGCCCCAGTGTTCACATGGATTCACTGGTCTGCATTCAAAAAATAAAAGGCATTTTCCCTGCCTTTTCAGGAAAACCAGGAGAATGCCACTAACCTGGTCATCAGTGACACGGAGTTGAAGCAGGTAGCTTATGTTTTCAAGTGCACAAATAGTACACTCCAAATCAAAGGCAAGATCAACTCCATCACCCTCGGTATGTGGAGAAGCAAGGAGAACTGCTTCTGTGTGTTGGTCTGCAGAAGGCTGAGTCTCCAAAACCCTTCTGTGAGCTGCTCTGTCTTTGGTTGCAGATAACTGTAAGAAGCTGGGTCTGGTGTTCGATGACGTGGTGGGCATCGTAGAGATCATCAACAGCAGGGACGTTAAAGTTCAGGTGAGTGCCTGGGACTCGGTCTCTCCCTGGAGTGCAACTGCTGCGCTGTACAGCGCTGTCCGTAGTGTTGCCTTCCTTGAGTGCTCTGGAAATAGAGCAGGAGAGTGGACAACTTCACAAAGGGCAGAAATTTGCCTCTCTGAGCTGCTCCACGGCTCTTGATAAGAGCCGTGAGGTGGGCAGCACATGGCTGCCAAAGTAGGCAGCCAGCAGTGGGATCCACTCCGATTCCAGTTTTTTATCTGGTTTATGATGGTCAGCTTGCCCAGCCTTGGCTGTGGTTTTGTTCTAAAGAGATCAAAATGAGAAATAACTTTGGATTTTTACCAAGAGTGGGAGTACTTGAGACCAGTGAGTGCGTGGGAAGTGGGGAGCTGGAGTCAAACCAAGCTCTGGCCTTGAAGACAAGCGCAAAGGAAAATGTTGTGGTTGCCCACTTGAAGCGAACACTCCCCTCACTGCTGCTGTGACCTGCCAGGTAATGGGTAAAGTGCCAACGATTTCCATCAACAAGACAGATGGTTGCCACGTGTACCTGAGCAAGGACTCCCTAGACTGCGAAATTGTCAGTGCCAAGTCATCAGAGATGAACATCCTCATTCCCACGGAGGGCGGTGACTTTGTAAGTGCTGAGTTTTTAAATCGGTGAGATCTGCTCGGGGTCGGGGTAGCACAGGGCAGCATTCCTACTCTTGAGCCCTGCAGGGAATGTTGTTACAGTGAGGTCTGGAGGGACAATCCCAGACTCTGGGCTGGGAAGAGTGAATGAGGATCAGGTGCTAAACCCAGCAGTTTTTTCAATGAAATACTTGCTGGTTTTTGAAAGTTTCTTCTTCCGTGGGATCTCGGGGGTCAGACCCAGCTGCGTTTCTGGTACAGGATGGGACATAGCATGTATCTAAGAAAAAATAAGTGTATAAAGCAGAGGGAGCAGTTACTGGTCTCAGTCTTAAACTGATAATTTTGACAGCAGGTTTCTATTTCTACCCTCCAGGCTGAATTCCCTGTCCCAGAACAGTTCAAGACAGTGTGGAACGGTCAGAAGTTGGTTACCACTGTGACAGAAATTGCTGGCTAAGCAGAAAAGCTCCAAGGTTCATGCCCACCCCTGGCCCTGCTGTGGGACAAATCTGCTTTCAGATGATTCTCTTAGATTTCTTGTACCTTTCTGCTCTCAAACTGCTTCTCTTCTACCCGAGAGACACAGCTGCCTGCCATCACTGAAATGCCTCTGGCTGGGTTGGCTGTAGGTGACTGGTCAGTTATCGGCCACCTCTATAGCAGGAAGGTGTATTTTCTTTCTTCCCTTGTCTGATCTAACTGTACCAATTGATCCAGTCAGATTTTTTGTGAATTTCACAGCTAGTACTGGCAGTTGGCTTTCAGAGCGTTGTTCGGGTTTTTTTGTATTGCCTTTAAACAAACTGTTCATGTGAGAGAAGAGTGTTGTCCCCTTTTTAACAAACAACGGTTTATGTTGGAGTCCAGGTATGGCAGATGCCTCTAGGAGGTCCTGGAAGCTGTTAATTCCAGCTCTGTGTAGTAGTTGGTGGCATTACAGGACGTGGGAATGACTTTGTCAGACCAAAGGCTGAGGACCCGGGCCATAGCATTCCACCCCGATTTCTCTCTCATCATTCCTGCTAGCTCAGTGTGTTTCTGATTGTGCCATGACAAGAGGCTTTATGTTAACCAGTGCCACAGGAAGACTGCAGCGGAGTAACCAGCAGTCTGGCTGGTAGCTTGTAGCTGAGCACCTCTTACTCCATGAGCCCTCCACCCTCAACAGGGAATCTTTGCCCCAGGGCTTCCTTCTCAGAGCAGCTGAACTCAGGTTCAGTCTTCCAGGATGATTCTTCTGAGTCTGTCCCTCTCGGCAGAGGAAGGGTCTCCTCCATTCCAGGGTCAGTAGTGCAGTATTGTAAATACCCGAGTCGGAAGGTGTCGGTTCATCGCTCTCTTCCTCATCCACAATTATTGCCCGTGCAGTGAACCCCCTCCACCTCCCCTTTCCCTGTCACTTGGCTCTTTGCTTTGGCAGAACTTGCAGCCTCTGCTCCAGGGCGCTGGTGCAAAGCGATGACGAGACACAGTACTGCACTGACTCACAAAGGGAGCTGCACATGCTTTGACCTTCCTTTGACCTTCATTTTTCCAATGCCTTGGGTGGCATAAGCATATCTTAAATGCATTTCCCCTGTAAAGTGTCAATGTTCTTTTTCTCTAGGACAAAACTTAAAAAAAAATATGCAATTTTTTAATTTGAGACTGTTCTGTGACTTGTATGCGTCTTCTCCTGAGGCTTGTGGAAAAAAAACTTTCTTATGTACTTAAGATTATACAGAAGATAGAATAAAGTTAATGCCAACTTGCTCATTACCGTGGCTCTCATTTGCTTTGGGGGCACCCAGGACCTCGCTGCTTCAGTGCTGTGCACCTTTCCCATGGGGAAGTAGAGACTTCCCTCAATACCCTCAACTGTCAAATCTGACCTCTTTTTTTAGGTGTTAGATGCAAAGATCTTTATTGATTTTAGTTGCTGTACAAAAGTACATAAACCAAGCCATTAGTTGAAAACCTTTCAAGCTGTTAATACCCACTTAGTTCAAAACCCCTCCTTTTTTCCCCAGAAACTCCTAAATTTGGCCCTTTTCCCCCATCCTGAAGGACAGGCTTTAATACCTACTCTGCATACGGCAATGCAAGGCTACGTGCTGATCCCGCTGGGAGCTGCAGTGTTCTTACACCAGCGACGGTTAATGCTGCCATGGTGTCCTGCGAGGAGCAGGCACAGGGAGAACAGCTCTCTGGAGCAGCTCGAGGTTTTGCCCTCACTGGGTACGCAGTGCAGCTGCAGCTCTGGGACTGCCGTAGCCTTACAGGGTCAGCGCAGGGCAGAGCACTTCAGAGTTAGCGCGAGGCGCAGTCCTCCCAGGTCAGAACATGACTGCATCCAGACAAATCCTGGTCTCCGACTGCTGGTGGAACTGCTGAGCTAATCCCCCTCTTCCCCTTCCCCAGATCCCTGCAGGCTTGTATGTGGAAAGTGCTGTTGCATGGTAGCAGCTGCTAATGCAGGAGCCCCTCCTGAGGGGCCTCAGCTTGACTGGAGGAAGGGGAGGATGGTACTGTAAAACCACTCTTCTGAGAAGTGCAAGTGATCCCCTTTCACCCCCAGGAACACCAGCTTTCCTGCTTTGTCCATCTCCTGTAGCCCCAGGCGATCCTGCAGAGAGAGAAGTGTGGCTGTAACTCCCTGGGGTGCGGCCACAGCCCAGGGCTGGGGAGCCCAGCACAGAGGGAAGCACTGATGGACAGAGACCCTCGTTGCAGCAGAGGTGGCTTGGTAGGACAGTGCAGGTTCCACCTCTGCTCTGCAAAGCTTCTACTCATAGAAGGGGAAGAAGGCATCTTGGATGACCCTTAGAACAAGGATTTCAGAAGAAGGAGAGCCAGCCTGTAATTCCCACTGCCAGAACTGGCTGGAGAGCAATGCCCTCCCAAACAGCTACTGGCACAAGGCAGCAATGCCCCAGGAAGGGCAAAGAGTGAGTAGAGCAGATCTGTGGGGATTAGAGATCCTAAAGGCCCCAGAGACACTATAGAGTGGAAATAGCAGAAACCCCTCAGAACGCACCTCTTTGTACAGCAAGGTCTCCCTCAGCGGGACCGTCTCCTTGGCTTGGCCACTTTTGTAAAACCCAAACCACTGTCAGAACAAAAACAAGGAACCAGTTGCTGAAGGGCTCCCAGGAGAGGCGTGGGCTTTCCCCAGCTTCTGTCGGAGCCACGTCTCTGCACGCAGCGCAGCACCAGGCCTGCTCCTTGCCAGCCTCAAGTTCTGCCACCAAAGCACAATCCAGAAACGAGACAGTGAGAACCAAAACCGCACCCAAGAGCAGCCCTTACCTCGGAGATTGGAGGGTCCACCATGGTGTCGTTCAGAAATTTCACCATCACAAACTTTTTCAGAGCCATCAGGTTGTTCTTGTAGGTCTCGTTGACACCCTGGATGAAAGCAACAAGAGAACAGATCCTAGTCAACCGCCTACTCCGACATGCCCTGCACCTGCAAAGGAAACCCCAGACCCTCCTCAGAGGCCAGAATGCACATCTCTGTCAGCTGCCTCTGGGCTGTGAAGAGGGAATGGGCCTCCCTGCCCTCCCAGGAAGAGAGAAGAGGTGATGGGTGGACTGAGCACACGACAGGTCTGCACCCAGCGCTCCAAGAGAGCGCAGTGACACAGGAAATCAAACCAGCAAAAGCACCGCACGCTCCTGGGACCCAGGGCAAAAAACATCCCCTCTTTCAACTCCAGCCAAACTACTGCCAGGAGAGCCAACATGAGGCAACTCTCTGCTGAGGCTCCTGCTCTCCTGCCAGCCTGCAATCACCAGCCAGGGCCTTACCCGCTCCTGATTGATGTCAGCCAAAAAGATGCTGTTCTTCCTGTAGTCCTCCTCCTTCAGCGGGTCGTGCCAATATTCTGCTTGCACCAAGCTGGAGAATAGAGAAACCAAAGATGACAGACACCCAGGGCTGCCCATGCGGGCCTGGCCCCATCACTGCAGCCTGGTAAAGGTACTCACTGCTCCTGAACAGCTGCTGTGTAAGCGCCCAGATCCAGTGTCTTCCGGATCCAGTCACAGATATGGGAGCTCTCACCAGGACAGCGTGGAAAGCCATACACACCTGGGGAATGGAGACATGTAGTGACCTGGTGAGCTAAACTTAAATCCCTTAATCCCTCCAGCTGGTAAAGAACCACCCTCTTACAGAGCAGGGGCAAGAATTACCCAGGGAATCAGGCGGCCTCTAATCCTGCAATCCCATTAGACAGCCCTCCTGCCCCTGGCACCATCACAGATAGCGGATGATGTTCTTGAGCTCTGGAGAATGGGGCATGTGGACAGCTCACCTGCTGTGTTTCCAGAGCTCTCAGGATGGTTCCCTACAAGTGCTCCCACTGAACTACAAAGAAATAGACTAGAATGGTGGAATGTCTCAGGGGAGCGTGTTTGAAATCCACTGCAGCCACTCGTAGCTGCACACCTCTGAAATTCCAGTTCATGCTGTCTCTTTAATCTACTGCAAAAGGCACCTCCCTGTCCTCAGGGCTCCAGCCTTCCAGATGCTGACTGCAGAACACCCTCGTGACCCAGACGTGCAGTTTCACAAAGGCTTTCCTCTGCAGTTAGAAGTTTCTTCTCCCAAAACAACTAATTCCAAGTGCTTCCAAAGGATCCAGAAATTCTACCCAGACAGTACGCTGCCTGCTTACAAAGGGCCCTCCTCACTGTCATTAGGTAAAACCAAGATAGGAGATAAAGTACTCATCTGACAGCTGTGCTAAAGCCAACCAGACAAGAACAAAAGAGACAGTTTAATTCCTGAGAAAATAGTCAGTTCTTAGGAAGAGGCCAAAAAAATCATTCCTCCTGCCAACAACACCCACCCCTCACATTAGTCAGGAGGTGTGACAGCATGAGAGGATGCTACCTTGGTGCTGCCCACCAACGGAGATCAGATTGAGCATGGGGGGAGAAGGGCACCTCTGGGCCACCGCCCTCCTGCGGAGAGAGACAAGGACCTGAGCTGGTGCTCCGAATTCCCAGGCCACCCATGCTGCTTCCAGGCAGCTCTCAGCTTGCCACTGCCTGGCCCTGGGCACATGAAGAGAATTAACCCTTCCTGGTAGTGGAGGGCTATGGGCAAACACATCCTTGCTTCCTTTGGAGTGCTTCTATCTTTATGAAGGAGTTTGTTAGTTTACATCTGCTTAGTACTTTGGAAGAGTTTTAAATCAGGACCTAAACCCCGACAGCAACCACTGGAAACAGAAGAGAAGTGCAGACTCACAGAAATTGGCCTCCCTGGGAGAAACCCATTGCGTTGTAGCCTCCCTTCAGGCGAGGGTTCCTTGCCAGCTGGCTGCACACCTCTCTCACTTGGTCGTTCACATTCATGAAGAAGCTGTTCTCCATGTCCTGGTGGATCAGCCAGATTAGAAAGTACAACTTGTACCTTTATGCCATGGCTTTCGGTATTTTAATTTCAACAAACAGATCTCTAACAATTCTGCCTCTGAAAGAGGACCTGAACCTTCACAGTATGAGAGAAATGAAATTCAGGTTTCAAGACTTCCCTTCACCACGTTTCTGTTCCTGCTCTGCCTGGTAAAATGTCTCACACGGAACAGTGATGTTTTCCCAAACTTCCTGAGTCCCTTCGGATTTGGTGTTTTTATATATAAATTATGTACATTAAAAAAACCCCTCACACTTCATCCATCTTTTCTAGATCCCAGGAAGTATCATCCATTGCGCTTTATCCTGAGCAATTGTCTAAAGACATTAAAGCAGGGCTACACAGAATGGTCACAAAATATGAAGGTGCAGAAGCCTCTATTTGTACTGAAAATGCAGAGTGAACAAATGATTGTAAATCAACAAGGATGGCACAGGATAAAGCTCTGCCTGACAGAGCTCAATGTCTTGTCACATGCGTTTGTTTACCTGAAGCAGCAGAGAGTGTTAATCAGTGGATCTGCATATTAATCAATTAAGACCAGGGATTTATTTCTCCCCAGTCGTTTTCTGCAGGTTTATCTCGACTTTACCGGTTTCAGCCTGTAAAAGTTGTTTACTTTACTAAGAAAAAAGTATTAGCATACAAAGTGCATCTGGAATCCTTGTGGAAGGGCATTAACCACGGTCCGACCCGCAGCGGTCGCCCTCGGCCGAGCAGAAGCCGGGAGTTACCTGGATCAGGCTGCTTCCGATCTTCAGGGACAGAACGTAGATCCCCGGAATTTTTCTCTCCACGATTTTTTTTATGTACCCCATGCTTTGCGGGTTGCAGCAGCTGTCTCCTGCCAAAAGGAATGCCGGCGAAGCGCCGTCAGCCCGGCCGGTCCCGTCCTCGCCCCCAGACACATCGGGCCCGGGGTTGACCGCGCACACGGCACGAGGAGGCGGGCCGGCCCCGCGGGATTCCTGGGGAAAGGGGAGTGAGGCGAGCGGGGCTGCCCACGCACAAAGGGCCGTGGAAAGAATCAGCACCCCCATGCCGGCGGGGAACCCGGAGCAGCCGCACTGCCCCAGGCCCGGTGTCGGAGGGCGGTGCCGCCCGGCTCACCCATTCCGTGCCAGATAACGAGCGGCACCGCGGCCACCGCGCAGCCCGCGCGCAGCGCCAGCAGCACCAGAAACACCGCCGTAAGCGCCCCCATTTTGGACGGACCCGTGACTCCTGACAGGAGGGGGGCGGGCGGGGGCGGGACCGGAAGGACGGACCCGGATGGGGCGGAGCCCGGCGGCAACCGGACC
>JAUMJL010001698.1:0-2500 GCA_033558185.1 Dromococcyx pavoninus
CGTGTCCATGTGTCCCCGCAGCCCCCTGTGTCTGTCTGTCCCCCCCATGTCCGTCCAGCCACCCGTGCCTGCCTGTCTCCCCCGTGTCTGCTCGTGTCTATCTGTCCCTCCATGTCCATCTGTCCCCCCCGGGTCCATAAGTGCCCCTGCACCCCCCGTATCCCTCTCTCCCTCTTGTCCCCCCGTGTCCCTCTGCCCCCCCCCCAGGTCCAGATGTGCCCCTGCACACCCTGTGTCCCTCTGTCCCTCCGTGTCTGCTCGTGTCCCTCTGTCCCCCCGTGTCCCTCTGTCCCCCCAGGTCCAGATGCGCCCCTGCACCCCCCGTGTCCCTCTGTCCCTCTGCCCCCCCCCGTGTCCGTCTGTCCGCCCGTACCTGCCAGCAGGGAGTAGGTGATGGTGGCCCTCAGACCCCTGTCCCCGTCCTCGGCGTAGATGGAGCCGGGGCTGAAGCGCAGGGGCCCTCCCTGGGGGGGGGGGGGGGGGGAGACACATCCGGCTCAGCCCCACGGACCCCCCTCACCCCCTGCCCCCCTCCCCTCCCCCCCCCCCCCCCCATGCCCCACCGGGAGCTGCCCCTGGGTGACGTTGGCCGTGTAGACGGGGCTGGTGCAGAGGGTGAGGCCGCGGTGGGCGCGCGGCGCGCACGGCAGGAACTGCGGGTACTGGTCATCCCCGTCCAGGACGTTGACGCGGACACGGGCCGAGGCGTTGAACCGCTCCTTGGTGTTCATCTCCTGGGGACACGGACACGGGTGGACACACGGACATGGACACATGGACACATGGACACACGGACACGGACACACGGACACAGGTGGACACACGGACACACGGACACGGACACACAGACATGGGCTGAGGCATTGAACTGCTCCTTGGTGTTCATCTCCTGGGGACACGGACACGGGTGGACACACAGACACGGACACATGGACACACGGACACAGGTGGACACACGGACACACGGACACACAGACATGGGCCGAGGCGTTGAACCGCTCCTTGGTGTTCATCTCCTGGGGACACGGACAGAGATGGACACACGGAGACACGGACATGGACACATGGACATGGACACCACGGACACGGGTGGACACACGGACACACAGACACAGATGGACACACAGACACGGGCTGAGGCATTGAATCACTCCTTGGTGTTCATCTCCTGGGGACACAGACAGGGATGGACACACGGACAGGGATGGACACACGGACATGGACACACGGACATGGAGGGACACACGGACACGGACCGAGGCGTTGAACTGCTCCTTGGTGTTCATCTCCTGGGGACATGGATGGACACACGGACACATGGACATGGACACACGGACATGGAGGGACACAAGGACATGGGCCGAGGCGTTGAAACGGTCCTTGGTGTTCATCTCCTGGGGGGACATGGACAGGGATGGACACACGGACAGGGATGGACATACGGACACACGGACATGGACACATGGACATGGACACACGGACACACAGATGGACACACGGACACATGGACACACGGACAGACGGGCCCCCAAACCACAGGGAACCCCAGGAACAGGGACCCCCAGAGACAGGGACACTCAGAGACCCCCCCCAAACACAAGGACTCCCAGGGACAGGGACCCCCCAGAGACAGGGACCCCCAACACGGGGAACCCCAGGGACAGGGACACTCAGAGACCCCCCCAAACATAGGAACCTCCAAGGCACAGGGACCCCCAAACACAGGGACCCCAGGAACCTCCCAGGATAGTGACCCCCCAGGGACAGGGACCCCAGATCCACCCAGTCTGGGGGGGCTCAGCACTGGAGGGTCCCTGTGGACAGGGGGTGCTGTTGGGTGGGAGGGGGTGGGTGCCCCCCTTGGTGACCCTGGGCTCGGCGGTGGAGGTGGGGCAGGTGCCCATTAGGGAAATGAGGGGGATTGAGGGCAGATGGGGGGGGGGGGGCGTGTCACCCCCAATTAGCGGGGGCACCTCACCCCTAATTAATTAGCAGGGACGGCTGGGGGGGGGCACGGGGGACCTGGACCCAGAGCAGTCAGAGGAGGGGGGCACGGGGGGCGTGGGGGGCACGGGGGACCCCCAAGGATGTGGCATGGGGGGGGGCACGAGCAACCCAGACCAATAGCACCCAGGGATGTGGCGGGGGGGGGGCACGAGGGGTGGGGTGGGAATGGGAGCAGGGGAGGACAGGTAAGGGCGGGGTAGGGCGAGACAGGGAGGGGCAGGGACAGGTTAGAGCAGGTATGGACAGGGAGGAATGGGGGGACAGGTATGGACAGGTAGGGGCAGGGTGGGAAAGGAACAGGTAAGGGCAGGGTGGAGCAAGGCAGGGCAGAGTGGGACAGGTAGGAACAGGTAGGGAGAGGTTGGGACAGGTAGGGACAGGGGGGACAGGTAGGGACAGGTAAGGGCAGGGTGGGACAGGTAGGGACAGGTAAGAGCAGGGTGGGGCAGGGCAGGACAGGTATGGACAGGGTGGGGCAGGGACAGTTAAGGGC
>JAUMJL010001698.1:7500-27863 GCA_033558185.1 Dromococcyx pavoninus
CCCCAGGGTCCCCGTCTCCTGGCATCCCCATCCTTGTGTCCCCATCTTTCATGGTTGTCACCTCTAGGGTCCCCTACCCCGGGGTCCCCATCCCCAGGGTCTCCATCCCCTGATGACCCCACTCTTGTGTCCCCAAGCCCAGGATCCCCATCCTTGGGTCCCCATCTCTTGTGGTCATCACCTCCACGGTCCCCATCTCTCATTGTTGTCACCTTCAGGGTCCCCACCCCCAGGGTCTCCATCCCCTGGTGACTCCATCCTTGTGTCCCCATCCTTGTGTCCCCATCTCTCATGGTTGTCATCTCTAGGGTCCCCAACTCCAGGGTCCTCAACCCCAGGGTCTCCTCCCTCCGCTGGTGCACCACTCTTGTGTCCCCAAGCCCAGGGTCCCCGTCTCTCATGGTTGCCCCCCGCAGTGTCGTCGCCCCCCAGGTCCCCATGGCCCAGCCCCCCCCCCCCCTTCCCGCTGCCCCGGTGTCCCCGGTGTCCCCCGCCCACGCTCACCTGCCACCAGCTGCAGCGCCAGGCAGGTGACCAGCAGGGCCGCGGCTGCCATGGGGACAGGGACACGGCGGCCACCTGAGAGGTTGGAGGGGGGTGGAGACACCCCCGGACCTGTCACCCTGACCTTGTCCCAGATCTGCCACCTCACTGTCCCGTCAGACATGGTCCCACGTCCCCACCCTGTCCCCCGATCCCCGTCCCTGCCCCTATCCACGCCCTCATTCCTGTCCCCAACCCCGTCCCCATTCCCGTGTCCTCATCCCGGTCCACAGATCCCCGTCTCTTTTCCCATCCCCGTGTCCCCGTCCCCATCCCTTTTGTCTCCATCCCTGTGTCCCCGTGTCCAAATCCCTACCCCCACATCCTCGTCCCCTCGCCCCTGTTCCCCCATCCCTGTCCCCATCCCCGTCTCTATGCCCCCATCCCTGTGTCCCCATCCCTGTTCCCATCCCTGTGTCCTCATCCCCTGTCCCCATCCCCGTGTCCCCATCCACGTCCACGTCCCTTTGTCTCCATCCCCGTGTCCCCCATCCTTGCCCCCCCAAACCCTGTTCCCATCCCCGTGTCCCCATCCCCCTGTCCCCGTGTTCCCATTCCCGTGTCTGTGTCCCCATCCTGTGTCCCCATCCTCGTGTCCCCAATCCCGTATCCTCACCCCTGTCCCCATCCCCGACCCCATCGCTGTCCCCGTCCCTGTCCCCGTGTCCCCATCCCCTTGTTCCCACCCCTGTCCCCCCATCCCTGTCCCGATCCCTGTCCCCATTCCTGCTTCCCCATCCCTGTGTTCCCCCCGCCCCGTCCCTCCCCACCCCCCATGGGGTTCCCAGGTTTGGGGTCCCCCAGCCTGGGGGGGGGTTGACGGGACACAAACACCATATGGCGCCCCCCCACTCCCAGCCGCCGGTCCCACCCCCACCCCAATTAACTAATTAGGGCAGGAAGGGGGGGGGGGGGGCTCTCCCCATCTGCCACTCCTCCCCACCCCCCCGCACTGAGACGGGGAGAGGGGGGTCCCCGTCCTGCCCCTCACCACCCAGGGACACCCCGCTCCCCCATTGGGGGGCAGAGGGGGGAGACAGAGTGCCCCCTCCCCATTCTGGGGATCCCTCAGGTGCCCCCCTGAGCCAAAGGCCCCAGGTGTTCGTGGTGCCTCCCTCCTATCTGGGACCCTCCCCTCGGTGCAGCCCCCCCAGCCCCAGGACCTCCTTTCTTAGGCTGCAGCCCCCCCGCCCCCCGCAGCCCCCACCGTACCTGCCGTGCCCCCCCCCCCCAAGGTGCACCCCCCACTCCCCCCAGTGCAGCCCCCCCCGCCGTCCCTGCCCGGAACCCCCTAGGTGAAGCGCCCCCTTCCCAGGACATCTCCCCTCCCCTGGGTGCAGCCCCCCCGTACCTGACCAGGTGTGCCACCCCGCCCCATGCAGCCCCTCCTCCCCGCAGTCCAGCCAACACACACACCACACCCCCCCGCCTCCCCTCTGACCCCTCCCAGGTGCAATTCCCCCTCCCCAGGACATGCCCTCCCCTCCGGGGTGCAACCCCCCCCCGTGCAGTACCCCGTACCTGCTTTCCCCCCCCACTTCGTGCAGCCCCCTCTCCCCCCCCCCCTCCCGGTTTTTCCCCCCCGCTTGGGAATGCAGCTCCCCCTCGGGTGCAGCCCCTCCGTACCTGCCTGCCCCTCCCCTCACCGTGTGCAGACCCCCCCCTCAAGTGCCGCTCCCTCTCCCCGGTGCAGCACTCCCGTACCTGCCTGGGCGCCCCCCCCGGGGTTCAGCCCCCCCCACCTCAGATACAGCCCCCCCTTCCCAGGGTGCAGCTCCCCCCGTACCTGCTTGCCCCTGCCCTCCCGCCCCGTCCCAGTGCAGTCTCCTCTCCCTCGGTGCAGCCCCCCCAGGCGGTGCAGCCCCCCGGCACCTGCCTGGGCACCCCCCCCAGGGGTTCAGCACTCCCCCTCCCCGAGCTCCAGCCCCCCTCGTCCGGGTACAGCCCCCCATCCCCGTGCAGCTCTCCCCGTACCTGCCTGACCCTCCCCCTTCTCGGGAGCGCAGCCCCCCTCCCCAGGACATCGCCCCCCGGTACCTGCCTGGGCGCCCCCCCCCGAGGGGTGCAGCACCCCCATACCTGTCTGCCCCCCCCCCAGGTGCAGCCCCCCCCGTTTTCTCCCCCCCTCCCCCGTACCTGCTGTCCCCGCGCTGCTGCCCCAGCCCGGGCCGGCGGGGAGGGGGGGGGGGGCGGATCCGCGGGGGCGGCGGTAGCTGAGCCGGTGGGGGGGGGCGAGGGGGGGGGCGGCTCCCAGAGCTGACCAGAGTGACCACAGGAGCGCCCCGCCCCCTGCCGGGACCGAGCGAGCGGAGTGCGGGGACCGCGGGGACCGGAGCGACCGGAGCGACCGCAGGGACCGGAGGGACCGCAGGGACCAACCTGAGTGACCGCAGGGACCACCTTGCACTGACCACAGGGACCACACTGCACTGACAGCAGGAACCAACCGGAGGGACCGCGGGGACCGGAGTGACAGCAGGGACCACCTTGAGTGACCGCGGGGACCAGAGGGACCGCAGGGACCACCCTGCACTGACCGCAGGGACCACCCTGAGTGACGGCAGGGATCGGAGTGACCGCAGGGACCACCCTGCACTGACCACAGGGACCGGAGCGGCCACAGGGACCAGAGGGACCACAGGGACCACCATGAGTGACCGCAGGGACTGGAGTGACCGCCCGGAGTGACCACAGGGACCAACGTGAGTGACCGCAGGGACCTCCCTGCACTGACCACAGGGACCAGAATGACCGCAGGGACCGACCGGAGTGTCCACAGGGACTAGTGTGACCGCAGGGACCACCTTGCCCTGACCACAGGGACCAGAGTGACCACAAGGACCAACCTGAGTGACCACAGTGACTACAGGGAACACAGGGACCAGAGGGACTACAAACACAAACCTGAGTGACCACAGGGACCGCAGGGACCACCCTGCACTGACCAGACTGACCGCAGGGTCCACAGGGACCACCCTGAGCACAGGGACCACCCTGAGCACAGGGAACGCTCCGCCCCTTGCCAGCAGTGGCCGAGCGGAGCGCGGTGACCGCAGGGACCACGGGGAGCGCCCTGCACTGACCACATCGACCAACCTGACCACGGGGATCACCCTGCTCTGACCACAGGGACCACCCTGGCCACCCTGACCAACCTGCACTGACCACCCTCCTCTGCACTGACCACAGTGACCACCCTGCCCTGCCCACCCTGCCCACAGAGACCACCCTGCCCTGACCACTCTGACCATGGAGCCCCCCTGCGTGCCCAGACGGGCAGGGCCATGTCGGGGTGTCCTGGTGCTGAGCTGCGCTAAGCAGCTTTGGGACAAAGAGGATCAGCGGGTCCGCCTGTGGGGACAGGAGTGGGGACGGCAGGTGTGCATGCGTGTGTAGGAATGAACATGTATGTGCATGAACAAACACGTATGTGCGTGTGTGTGTGCATGCACATGGGTCTGCGTGCGTGCACTTGTGGCTGTGCCTGCATGCGTGTGTGTGCGTGAATGAACATGTGTGTGCACGTGTGTGGATGAATGAACATGTATGTGTGTGTGTATGAATGAATGAACATGTATGTGCATGTGTGTGCATGAATGAACATGCACGTGCATGTGTTTGGATGAATGAATGAACATGGATGTGCATGTGTGTGGATGCATGAACATGTGTGTGAGTGTGTGTGCATGAATGAACATGTATATGCATGTGTGTGGATGAATGAATGAACATGTATGTGCATGCATGTGGATGTGTGTCTATGTGCATGGGTCTGTGTGTGCATGTGTGTCCGTGCACTTGTGACTGTGCCTGCATGTGCCTGCATGCGTGTGCATGAATGATTATGTATGTGCGTGCGTGTGCATGAATGAACACTTATGTGCATGCATGCGCCTGCACGCACATGGGTCTGTGCGCATGCGTGTGCCTGCACTTGTGTCTCTGCCTGCATGTGCCTGCATGCACACGTGTGCAACTATGCACGTGCGCGTGTGTGCAGGCCTGTGTGTGCACATGCTCAGGTGTGTGCACACGTGTGTATGTGCATACCTGTTGTTGGTAGCGCAACACCTGTGCACGTGCAGCTGTGTTGGGGCGTGCGTCATCCCTGTGTGTGTGCGTGTATGTCCGATGCCTGCATGTGTCGGGTGGAAGCACGCGGCTGCTGGCGAGCCGAGGAGTCTCACGGGGGGCTCTGAGCTACTGCTGTGAGCCAGGACTAAGAATGTCCTGAGCTGGAAGGGACCCACCAGTCCCATCCAGTCCAACTCCTGGCCCTGCACAGGACAACCCCAACAGTCACCCCGTGGGGCTGAGGGCCTTGGCCAAACCCTGCTGGAATATTGTCAGGCTGGGACTGCTTCCCTGGGGAGCTGTTCCAGGGCTCCACCACCCTCTAATCTGCTCTGCTCTGCTCTGGGGGAAGAACCTTCTCCTGGTGTCCAACCCAACCCTCCCTTGGCATCTTCCTGCCCTTGAGGCCAACTTGAGGCCGTTTCCTCTCGTCCCATCCCTTGTTCTTTGGGAGCAAGAGCCCAGCACCCCCCTCACCACAACCTCCTTTCCAGGAGCTGCAGAGAGCGATGAGGTCTCCCTTCAACCTCCTCCTCTCCAGGTGAAACAATCCCTGGTCTCTCAGCTGCTCCCACACCCCCTGCTCTCCAGCCCCTTCCCAGCTGTACTGGACAGGGACGGTTGGACTCAATGATCTCAAAGCTCTTTTCCATCCCGGTGATTCCATCATTCCTTGATATCAGATATCTGAAGGCTCTGTTTGGTGTTTCAGCAGTAGAAATGCAGCATAAACGCTGCTCTTTTCAGCGAGGGTCCAGAGCCCAGGAATGGCTGGAAAGATGGGGATTCGCCTGCCCTTTATCCAGAGGGAGCGGCTCCCTCTTTCCCACGAATCCTTTTCCTGATCTTTTCCTCAGCCCCACAAAAGATTTTCCTGCCCTTTCCTCAGCCACAGGAAGGCTTTTTCCACTCTTTCCCTCAGCCCCAGGAAGGCTTTTCCTGCCTTTTCCCTCATTCCTGCAAAGGCTTTTCCTGCCCTTTTCCTCCTCCCAACAAAGGTTTTTCCTGCCCTTTTCCCTCATCCCTGCAAAGGCTTTTCCTGCCCTTTTCCTCCTCCCAACAAAGGTTTTTCCTGCCCTTTTCCCTCATCCCTGCAAAGGCTTTTCCTGCCCTTTTCCTCCTCCCAACAAAGGTTTTTCCTGCCCTTTTCCCTCATCCCTGCAAAGGCTTTTCTTGCCCTTTTCCTCCTCCCAACAAAGGCTTTTCCTGACTTTTTCCCGCGGCTCCCATCGCCTCTCAGGCCCCGCCCTCCTCCTCCGCTGATTGGATGAGGGGCGGTGTCTCAGCCTCAGACCCCGCCCCCTAATCGTTCTCCCGCCTATCGCCGTGCAAAGCGAGGTTGATTGACAGGTGGCGGGTGCCATGGCAACACGCGACGCGGAGAGGAAGCGCGAGAGGCGGCGCCGCGACGGGCGGCTGCGATCGGTACCGGGACCCGGGGAGAGGAGCGGAGCGGAGCAGCGGAGCGGTGGGGTTGGCTCTGGGGGGGTCACAGAGCTATGGAACGGTTTGGGTGGAAAGAGACCTCCAGGCCCACCCAGTGCCACCCCCTGCCACGGGCAGGGACACCTCCCACTGGGTCAGGGGGCTCCAAGCCCCATCCAACCTGGCCTTGGACACCTCCAGGGATGGGGCAGCCACAGCTTCCCTGGGTAACGTGGCCAGGGCCTCCCCACCCTCACAGTGAAGAATTTCTTCCTAATGTCCAATATAAATCTTCCCCTTCCAGTTTGAAACCCTTCCCCTCATGCTGTCTCTGCACTCCCTGGATCCAGAGCCCCTCCCCGGCTTTCCTGGAGACCCTTTCCCTACTGGAAGCTGCTCTAAGTTCTCCCCACAGCCTTCTCCTCTCCATGCTGGACACCCCCAACTCTCCCACCCTGTCCTCGCACAGGAGGTTCTCCAGCCCTCGGATCATCTCCGTGGCCTCCTCTGGCCTCGCTCCAGCAGCTCCAGGTCCTTCCTGTGCTCAGGACTCCAGAGCTGGACCCAGGGCTCAGGTGGGGTCTCCCCAGAGCAGAGCAGAGGGGCAGGGAACATCTCACAGCTCTGTGTCCTCAGCCTGTGCTGTGAGAAAGGGGACAGGGTCCCACCTGCACCCCTGCAGCCAGGGACAGGGTGGGGGGAGCCTGGAGAAGTCTGGCAGCGCTGCTGTGAGGCAAGAGGTCCCGGACAGCTCCCCATGGATAAATCTCATCTCAATCTCCCCTCTTTCCCCCCCAAACCTTTACCCTCGTCCTGCCCCTGCAGTCCCTGATCCAGAGCCCCTCCTCAGCTTTCCTGTAGGCTCCCCTTTACGTGGGGTGCCCCAAACCCTAAGCCTATCCCTCCCCACAGTTGTCCCACGGACACTCGGCTGCCTCAGCGAGTTGTCCCTTTCGCCTTAGCAGGTCTCTTTTGCACTTCTTTTAAGCTGAAAAAGGGGAGGTTTAGATCTTGGGGAGAAATGTTTTGGAGTGAGGGTGGGGAGGCCCTGGCCCAGGTTTCCCAGAGCAGTGGTGGCTGCCCCATCCCTGGAGGTGTTCAAGGTCAGGTTGGATGGGGCTTGGAGTCCCCTGATCCAGTGGGAGGTGTCCCAGCCCATGGCAGGGGGTGGTACTGGATGGGCTTTGAGGTCCCTTCCAACCCAAACCATTCCATGATTACAGGATTCTATGATTTTAAACTTTACCTCTTTGCCTAACTTCAACCATTTTTTCCTTTCCCCCTTCAGCTGGTGCTGGTGCCCCGCGCAGTTCGTAACCTGCTGGGGGGTTGTGTCGCAGGGTCCTCCTCCAGCACCCAATGTGGGGTCCCAGCAGCAACTGAAAGACCCAGCCATGGTAACACTGGTTTTACTCTTTTGAATCGCATTAATGTTGTTTTTTATGGAAAGAGGGTTAATATCCAAAAGGCTCCTTCCCAGACATAAACTGAGCTGCTGAAATTCACATTGTGTGCAACCCTGAGCCCGGGACTGGAGGTGCTGACTGCAGGGGGATGATCCCTGCCCTGCTCCTGCTGCCACCCCAGGGCTGATCCAAGCCAGGGTGCTGGGGACCTTCTTGGCCACGTGGGCCACTGCTTGGCTTCCATCGGGATTGTACCGCAATGCACTCATTAAAAACCCAGTCAAAAAGAAAATCTGGTTTCCATTGCACACAAACCTTCCTTAGGAACAGAGCAGGGCAGGGGAACAGCAACTGGCTCCGTCTGACCAGCGCAGGGACTGTCCCCCTGCACTCAGCACCTCCAATCCTGGGGTCAGGGTTGGGCCCCTCACTCCAAGAAAGCCCTGGAGGGGCTGGAGCGCGTCTGGAGAAGGGAACAGAGCTGGGGAAGAGTCTGGAGAACAGGGATTGTGGGAGGGGCTGAGGGACTTGGGGGGGTTTGGTCTGGAGAAGAGGAGGCTGAGGGGAGACCTCATCCCTGTCCACAACTGCCTGAGAGGAGGCTGTGGGGAGAGGGCATTGGTCTCTTCTCCCAAGGGACAGGAGATGGGATGAGAGGGAATGGCCTCAAGTTGCCCCAGGGCAGGGTCAGATTAGACATCAGGAAGGATTCCTTCCTGGAAAGGGTTCTCAGGCCCTGGAATAAACTACCCAGGGAGGTGGTGGAGTCCCCATCTGTGGAGAGGTTTAAAAGATGGATAAATGAGGTGCTCAGGGTTCAGTTGGGCCCAACTTCATAGAACCATGGAATGCCCTGAGTTGGAAGGGACCCACCAGGCCCATCCAGTCCAACTCCTGGCCCTGCACAGCACAACCCCAACAGTCACCCCGTGGGGCTGAGGGCCTTGGCCAAACCCTGCTGGAATATTGTCAGGCTGGGACTGCTTCCCTGGGGAGCTGTTCCAGGGCTCCACCACCCTCTGCTCTGCTCTGCTCTGGGGGAAGAACCTTCTCCTGGTGTCCAAGCCAACCCTGCCCTGGCCCATCTTCCTGCCCTTCCCTGGGCTCCTGTCCTTGCTCACCAGAGAGAAGAGCTCAGCGCCTGCTCCTCCTCCTCCCCTGCTGAGGAAGCAGCTCTGAGGTCCCCCCTCAGTCTCCTCTTCTCCAGCTGAACAGACCCAGTGCCTTCAGCCTCTCCTCATGGGATTTCTCCTCCAGACCCTTCCCCAGCTTTGGGTCCTTCTCTGGACACTCTCCTGACTCAGGCCCGGTAGAACAGCTGCTCTGGGTGTCTTGGGATCCTCTGCCTGGAATCGAGAGCCTAAAGAAGTGGGAATAAGTGGGTGTTCCTGGTTCTGTCTCTGCAGCCAGGCAAGAGCAGCAAAGGCAAGCATGGCAAAGGCAAACGCTCCAAGAAGAAAGCAAAGGGGGTGGTGAAGGAAGTGAATGTCCTCAGTGTGGACGCCATGGTCAACGCCTACTACACCTGCCACAACGCTCCCTCCTGCCTCTTCTTCCGAGGCTTTCCCTGGCCTGGCTCCCCCAAAAAGAAAGGGAAGAAGGGGAAGTAACCAGAAAGAAAAAGGTCGCAGCGAACACCGAGGCCCCGGTGCAGAGGAGAGGGATTTGTGGATGAAACTCAAACCTTCTGTTGCGCCCACGGCTGTGTCTGAACAACGGGGCTCCTCTTCAGATGGATGGATGGATGGATGGATGGATGGATGGATGGTGCCACTAGGTCTTTGCTGTTCCAGCTCCAGCCCCGCGCCCGCCAGTTCTGTGGGGAGTTAAAGCATTGTGTCCCGGCGGTCGGAAGGGTTTGTTCTGGGCTTGGCTTCACCCATCTCCCTGCTGCCCTTTATTGGGTGGGACCTGCTCCCCCGAAGCCTTGTGCCCTTCCAGCAGGTGGAAACGAGCTCAGAAATGGGCACCAAGTACGAAGGGCAGCATTGGGTGTGACGGTGCTCCCCTCCCCTGGGTCAGCAGAGCCACGCGATGCTGTTCACCTTCTCAGGGCAACCTGGGCCAGGGCCTCCCCACCCTCACTCCAAAACATTTCTCCCCAAGATCTCACCTCAATCTCTCCTCTTTCACCCCAAAACCCTTCCCCTCGTCCTGTCCCTGCACTCCCTGATCCAGAGCCCCTCCACAGCTTTCCTGGAGACCCTTTCCCTACTGGAAGCTGCTCTAAGGTCCCCCCAGAGCCTTCTCCTCTCCAGGCTGGACACCCCCAACTCTCCCACCCTGTCCTCACAGCAGAGGTTCTCCAGCCCTTGGATCATCTCCGTGGCCTCCTCTGGACCCTCTCCAACAGCTCCAGGTCCTTCCTGTGCTCAGGACTCCAGAGCTGGACCCAGGGTTCCAGGTGGGGTCTCCCCAGAGCAGAGCAGAGGGGCAGAACCCCCTCCCTCCCCTCTACTCCCACGGCTCCGGGTGCAGCCTTGGATCATCGGAGGGATTCTGGGCTGCACTTCCTTGGTTCAGTTTTGATGTTGCTTTTTCCACCATCCCTGGGCAGCTCCACCAGAGATGGACCCTCGTCCTCATCCCATTCCCAACTCTCTTCGCTGCCATATTCCCTCACAAGGACAAAGCAAGGGAAAAACTGAGCCTTTTGGGGTTATCACGAAGGAAGTGGTGGATTCTCCCGCTTGCTTCCTCCACTGAGAGATGGATCATCTCCAGAATGATGCCTGGACACACTGGCTCTCTCCATGGATCCCATGTTCCCCTCCCGACTCCATCTCTCCACGGTTGCCATTGTCCCTCCAACCCAGCACCGTTTTCCCTCTCCCATTGTACTCCACCTTTAATTTCCCTGTTCCTGGTTAAAACTCGCCGGGATCGCCTCGATCTCTGCTGCCATGAGAGGGAGCGCTCGGCCCTGCCAACACAGCGATGATGTTGAATGGGATTCCCCGGAGCTGGACCGTTGGAATCTTGGAGTCATCACTTCCCGGGGCCCCCAGCCAACTGCTCGCTCTGATTATCCAGCAAGACATCGTTGTGGACTCCTCCAGCCAGGATTTGGCCATGGAAACAGGGAGAACCTCCCCAAAACCACGGCAGGCAGGGAATCCGTGCTCCTGCCTCCATGGCTCTGCCTGCGGCTGCCTCCCATAATTAGTTGCCCATTTGTTAATTAAGGGGGGTGAGACCCCCCCCAGTAGTGCAGAGTGACCTCAGTTCCTTCTCATCCATAACTTGGTGGCCTCCTCCTGTGGAGCCAGCTCTGCTGGGAGCAGGATGAGGTGCTGAGGACCTGGCTGGATCGGTGCCGGAGCCACTCCGGGCCAGGCGGGTGGGAAGGGGATGAACATGGGGTCACCCTGTTCCATAGAACCATGGAATGAGTTGGGTCGGAAGGGATCCCAAAGCCCACCCAGTCCCACCCCCTGCCATGGGCAGGGACACCTCCCACTGGATCAGGGGGCTCCAAGCCCCATCCAACCTGTCCTTGGACACCTCCAGGGATGGGGCAGCCACGGTTTTTCTGGGTAGCCTGGGCCAGGGCCTCCCCACCCTCACAGCATCAAGAGGGGCTCCTCCAGTGGGCTTGGCCACTGATCCTGGAGGTGATTTGGTGTTAGGAGCTTAATTCCCTCAGTTCCTGCTGGGAGGGGTCATCTTCTCCGTGGAGAGCTCGGAGTGATCCACACCTTGGCTGGAGGACGCGGTGCCGGTGGCATGAGATGACCAGGAATTTGAGAACCATCTGAGAAACAAGTGACTGCCACCACTTCTGTGTTCCTGAAGACTTGGTGTGGGATGTGTTTCAGGTGGCACGAGGACCTTCCTGTAGGAATCAGGAGGCCAGAAGAGCGGAAAGGCAAGCAGGGAAGCTCTGGGTATGATTTATAGAACCTCTGAAGGGATCTGGACTGGGATTGAGCCAAGTTTTAGGGCTCCATCCTGGGACCAGGAGGCCAGAGGAGCAGAATGACCGGCAGGGAAGCTCTGGGTGTGTTTTGTGAAACCTCTGAGGAGACGTGGGCAGGGACTGAGCCACATTTTGGGGCTCCATCCTGCACCCCGGACAGCTCTCCTCATCAACAGCCTCCTGGGAGCATTTCCCACTGCTTGCGTGAGCCGCCAGATCCCTCTGGCCTTGATGATTCCACACAGAAAGCTCTTTGCTTTTTATGGGCAGAAAGCAGCAGCTTGTTTGGAGCTTCCCAGCCTGTAAGATCATCCCAAGGGCTGCAGGACGGGCTGTGAGCGCTCTGCGCTGAGGGTGCTGTCGGAGCCCCCAGCGGTGCCCGTGCCACGGGCGCTGAGCTCTTTGGGTGCTGCTGAGTTCACTGAGTCGCAGCGGTAACGGGACGTTCCCCCTCGGAGTTGGAAGCCACCAAGGTGAAGAAAAGCTGCCCAGGGTCGGATGACCAAGGGCAGCACGTGATTGGGAGCCGGAGAGGAGACAAAACCTTTTGGATAGTGGGAAACAAGGTGGTTTTCCAGGAGAGGAAGACCAGAGAAGCTTGGGTCTTGCTCCTTAAGGAAGAGCAGCAGAGCTGGAAGAGCCACACGTGGACACGAGTGGAACCTGGACTCGTAACTTGGGTCTAGGCCATCCTGCAGCAACACCGTCGGTGTCGGGATGGCCACATATGGGGTCCAAGAGCCCCCCCAGACACTGGAAAGGGTTCACCTTCCTGGAAAGGGTCCTTACGCCCTGGCAGAGGCTCCCAGGGCAGTGGCGGAATCCTCATCCCTGGAGGGGTTGAAAAGCCGGGCAGAGGAGGTGCTCAGGGCTGGCTCAGTAGTGAGCAGGGACGGTTGGACTCGATGACCACAAAGGTCTTTTCCAACCAAACAATTCCATGACTCTATGGTGTCCTTTGGGAATTCCCATTCACACAAGACCCTCACGTTGGTGGTTGGCCCCTGAAAACAGGGGGAACAAATAAAATGACCAAACACAAACCCTAATGAGGAGGATGGGATTGGTTTGTGGTTCCTTGCTTTGTTGGTTCAGCCTTACTGATTGAAAGGGCTTTAATTCAACCAATCTGCTCCAGTAACAGGAATTCCCCATTTCATTTTCACTCTTTTTTTTTGGCCAAAGCTCTCTGAATCCACGAAGATCTGGAAGAGATGGGAAAATGCAACACCCAGGCGTGAGGAGAGGAGCTTGTGTCACGCTCCAACAGCACTGGAATAGCAGCTTGTCCTGGGCAGAGACCCTCCATCCCGCGCTGGGAAGTATGTGTCCACCCTCCGGGCTCCTGGCAGCCACATCTGGAGCTGGGTCCTCCTTGTCCGGTCACTCCAGGCCCTTGGAAAAAGCCCCTACCAGTTTTCCTGGAGCCCCTTTCCCTACTGGAAGCTGTCTCCCCACAGCCTTCTCCTCTCCAGGCTGGACATCCCCAACTCTCCCACCCTCTCCTCGCCCAGGAGGGGCTCCAGCCCTCGGATCATCTCCGTGGCCTCCTCTGGCCTCGCTCCAGCAGCTCCAGGTCCTTCCTGTGCTCAGGACTCCAGAGCTGGACCCAGGGCTCCAGGTGGGGTCTCCCCGGAGCGGAGCAGAGGGGCAGAACCCCCTCCCTCACCCTGCTGGCAACGCTTCTGGGCAGCTCAGTCTGCTCCGGGGTGGCCGCTCCCCTCCCCACGGGAGCGTGCGGGGTGTGTGTGTCCGGGATGGGGTCTCGAGACCCCCGCCCCATCGTCAGCCCCCCGGCTCTCTCTCGGGGCGGTGCCGGGTTACCGAGCACCGTGCTCGGACAAGGACGTTTCTCCCTGGCAGCGGCGGCGCTCACGGGGCCGGCGCTCCGCAGCAGCTCCGCTTGGCAGCTCCCGCACATCGCTGCTCCCTGAGGTCACCGCTCCGGATGCCTTCCCTGCGGCTCACCCCTCCGCCCGGAGCGGTCCAGCAAGGGCCGCGGGAGGCTTTGGGAGGAGCCGCGAGAGGTTTCTCCTGCCCGGCGATGGATTCCAGCCAGGGCTGGGGGCGTCAAGGTGGGCGCTGCGCCCGCTGGATGGGGGGGGGGGGGGTCCCAGCCCTGCCCGGCGGTTCGGGCGGGGTGGGTGCGGGGCTGGGAGAGCGGCCAGCGGGGACGCGGAGGAATGCCAGGACGCCGAGTGCAGGGGCCTCCTTCGGCTCGGCGCGGCCGTCGCTTCCCTAAATAGTCGGCTACGGGCTGGGAGGATTAGCTGGGGGCATTCCTGTGCCCCCTGCCCCCCGGCCACCGACCCCGGGACGCGCTGCTCATCCCAGGGTGAAACCCTGCACACCACGGGCTGCTCATCCCAGTGTCAAACCCTGCTCACAACCCCCTGCCCATCCCAATATTAAACCCTGCTTACACCCCCCTGCTCATCCCAACAAATCCAGCTCACAACCTCCTGCTCATCCCGGTGTCAACCCCTGCCCACAACCTCCTGCTCATCCCAACATCAAACCGAGCTCACAACCCCCTGCCCATCCCAACATCAAACCCAGCTCAGAACCCCCTGCCCACCCCAGTATCAAACCCAGCTCACAACCCCCTGCCCATCCCAGTATCAAACCCAGCTCACACCACACTGCTCTTCACGAGTTCTTCACTCCAGAGGTTGGGATTCCTGCTCCTCTCTCCGTCCTGGTACCCCCAAGCTCCGTGGGGACACTGGTCCAGGTTGCCCCGAGCAGTGGTGGCTGCCCCATCCCTGGAGGTGTTCAGGGCCAGGTTGGGTGGGGCTTGGAGCCCCCTGACCCAGTGGGAGGTGTCCCTGCCCACGGGACTGGGTGGGCTTGGAGGTCCCTTCCAACCCAACCCATTCCATGATTCTATGAAAGAACAGGCAATGGGCTCAGCATAAAATGAATCCCAGAGTCTGCCAACCAGGTGATGTAAACCCTGAAAGGCTGAGCTTTGTCCCTTCAAACCTGTGAGGGTGAACCTGAACCCTTGAGAGACCCAGGCTGGATGGGGCTTGGAGCCCCCTGATCCAGCGGGAGATGTCCCTGACCACGGGCAGGAACTGGATGGGCTTTGAGGTCCCTTCCAAACCAACCCATTTCACGATTCTGTTACGGTTTGCATCCGCCGAGTCCGTGTGGGTTTGTTCCGCTGGGAATCGGGCGGGCGGTGGGTGCTTTTCCCCTCCGGCGCCCCCCGGCAGCGCTGGTGGAGCGTGAGGAGCTCTGCAGCCTCCGGGGGCTGTGAGGAGCCCTTCCCACCGCTCCGGGGCAGCGCGGTGACGGGGCTTTCCCTTCCCGCACGCCCCGGCAGCGCCGGCGGAGCGCGAGGGTATTTATAGCGCCCGGCTAGGAGAGAACTTGTTCCCCAACGCTGGTGACGGGGATGCTTGGAGCACGGTCGCGTCCACGTGGCTTCCCAGGAGGAGCTGAGGCTCCGAGTTCAGGTTCTGATGGACAGGAGGAATGGGAAGGGCTTGGCCCTGACGTGGGGATCTGCCTGGGAAAGGGGCCGGAGGAACCAGGTTGTGTGGAACTCACCAGGCTGTGTGGAACCCACCAGGCTGAGTGGGACCCCACCAAGTTGTGTGGAACCCACCAGGTTGTGTGGAACCCCCCAGGTTGTATGGGACCCACCAGGCTGTGTGGAACCCACCAGGTTGAGTGGGAACCCACCAAGTTGTGCCCCTGTTTGGTCCCATGGAGGCCCCAGCCAGGGGTCAGAACACAGCATGGAATAAATTGGGAATGAGGTGTTGGAGTAAGTTTGGAAAAGCTCAGCGTTCTGGTCTCTTGACATCATGTTCTCATGGTCAGAATTCACCTGAGTCAGCTGTCCCCAAGATGAATCAGTTGTCCCCATCAGGACACCCAGTGTCACACCTGCAGGGTGGCCTCCTGGCAGTCAGCTCAGGGCTGTCCCCTTGCCCATAGACCTGGAGTCCAGCTCCTGCTGCTCCTCCTTGGGTTCCTCTGACCTCTCACACCATTCCTCAAGCTGGAGTTCCACGTCCTCCACCCCTCAGGATGCCACCAAGGGGTGAAGCTCTCCTGTATTTCACCTCTAGGACCCGTTGTTCCACTGAGGGATCTCGGTTGCCTCATGGTCCTTCCTCAGAGCAGTGTCCACTGAAGTCACTCCTGGGAGAGGTCCACATGACCTGGTTCTCTTTCCCCTCCGTCTGAATCCCCCCACTGTAGGTCCACAGCCTCCTCCATGGCCCAGACACAGGGTTTGGTTGCACGTGGTGGTGTCACAGCTCTTGTGAAATGACCTGAGGAGATGGTGGGAAGGATGCTCCGCTCCCAGCGGGTGTCAGGGTCTCCGTCTGCTCCCAACGCAGCTTTGGGTCTCCAACTCCTTCACAGCATTGGTTGATCTCCTGCTCCTTCATGGCCTTGGTTGCTCTCCAGACCATCACATCTCCTCTTCCAAGGATGTTCCTCCAGGGACTCACAAAAGTTTCAAGCTAAACCCGGCACCCAAACAGTGTCGGTGAGCCGGCAGCAGCTGCAGCCGTGGGAGGGACAATCGACACACCAACAGAATAATGAAACTGCCTCTTCCTGTCCAAACACCAGGGTCATCTTCTCCGGAGCTCCTCTGCTGCCAGGGCCATGTGGCAGAGGTAAACCAGGCTCGTCAATGAGTAAAGCATTCTAGTTCTGGCTTTTGGAGGAGTTTGGAGGTGTCGTGGGTCTGGATCCGGCACCTTCACAGCCGGGACAGTGATTTACAATGTTCGACACGGGAGCCGGGCAGGGATTAGGTTCTGATCAGGGATTGGTTGGGTGGTGGCGTTCAGAGAGGAGGGGTCAAGGGCTCCATGTCCAGATGGAGACCTGAGACAGGAAGTGACCTCAGGGGTCCCTCCTGGGCCCAGGGCTCTTCAATGTCTCCATCAATGGCACCGACAGCGAGACTGAGGGCACCGAGCTGAGAGGGGCAGTGGTCACAGGAGAAGGACAGGATGGGATCCAGAGGGACCTGGACAGACTTGACAAGTGGGGCTGTGAGACCTCCTGAGGTTCAGCCAGGCCAAGGGCAAGGTCCTACCCCTGGCTCGGGGGGATCTGTGGGTTCCCTGCAGGCTGGGGGACGATGGGAGTGAGAGCAGCCCTGGGGAGAAGGACTTGGGGGGCTGCGGGAGGAGAAGATCCCCAGGAGCCCCAACGAGCGCTCCCAGCCCAGAAACCCCCCGTATCCTGGGCTGCACCCAGAGCAGTGGGAGCAGAGGGGAGGGAGGGGGTTCTGCCCCTCTGCTCCGCTCTGGGGAGACCCCACCTGGAGCCCTGGGTACAGCTCTGGAGTCCTGAGCACAGGAAGGACCTGGAGCTGTTGGAGCAAGGCCAGAGGAGGCCACGGAGATGATCCGAGGGCTGGAGCACCTCCTGTGTGAGGAGAGGCTGGGAGAGTTGGGGGTGTCCATCCTGGAGAGGAGAAGGCTGTGGGGAGACCTTAGAGCAGCTTCCAGTAGGGAAAGGGTCTCCAGGAAAGCTGTGGAGGGGCTCTGGATCAGGGAGTGCAGGGACAGGGTGAGGGGAAGGGTTTTGGGGTGAAAGAGGGGAGATTGAGATGAGATCTTGGGGAGAAATGTTTTGGAGTGAGGGTGGGGAGGTCCTGGCCCAGGTTGCCCGGAGCAGTGGTGGCTGCCCCATCCCTGGAGGTGTTGAAGGCCAGGTTGGATGGGGCTTGGAGCCCCCTGATCCAGTGGGAGGTGTCCCTGCCCGTGGCAGGTGGTGGTGCTGGATGGGCTCGGAGGTCCCTTCCAACCCAACCCATCCCATGCTTCCACTGTTCTAAGATAAAAGGTTGGTTTTTCAAGGAACTTTCACCTCAGGTTTTTTGAGGAACTTTCGCGTCAGGTTTTTTTCAGGCCATGACTCAATAGTTGGGCCGAGGTTTGAAAGGTCATCTGGCTGAAGCAGCTCTTGAAATTGTTTACTGTGACCCAGAGGGTGGGAATTATCTCAGCGCACCGTAAATATCTGCTGCGAGCATCGGCCTCGGCTCCCTTCGGAGACAAACGCACTCTGAGGGCTCCGGCTCCCCTCACCTAATTTAGACATTTGCTTTCAGCCGGGATGATTCACGCCCGTTTCTTTCCAGTGACTCCAAGGGGTGGTGAGGAAGCCAGCACAGATGTGGACGTGCACATCTCATCGGGTGGACCTCATCCAAGGCGGTGAAGGCCTGACCTCAGCCACGCTGCAATTTGGCTGCGACACATCCCATGTGTCAGGGTGAAACGAAATAGCGGCGTGACGGCGCTCCGCGGTGATCCGGCAAAACGGGATCGTGGCTGGAGAAGACATTCCCTCCTGATGGGGTCATGGCTCGCTCTGAAGAAGTGATTTTGAGCACAAGTGATTCAAACGCCGCATAGGGTTTGAGGCCCAAAGGGGGATGTATTTATAAAGCTCGCTGTCAAGTTCCTGGCACGGGATCCCTGTGCTGCTCCGAGTTATTTTGGGATCAATGTGGTCATAACGTGCTCGCGCAGGGCACGGCTGGAAGCACCGTGAGGACCCTCAGGGCAAGATCAAGGGGGAAGGTTTAGATTGGACATTGGGAAAGGATTCTTCACGATGAGGGTGGGGAGGCCCTGGCTCGGGTTGCCCAGAGCAGTGGTGGCTGCCCCATCCCTGGAGGTGTTCAAGGTCAGGCTGATGGGGCTTGGAGCCCCCTGATCCAGTGGGAGGTGACCCTGCCCATGGCAGGGGGTGGGACTGGGTGGGCTTTGAGGTCCCTTCCAACCCAAACCATTCCATGGTTCTGTGATTGTGGAGTCCAACCATAAACCCAGGCAACCCCACCCTGAGCTGTGTCCTTCAGCACCTCCTCTGCCAGGCTTTTAAACCCCTCCAGGGATGGGGACTCCACCACCTCCCTGGGTAGTTTATTCCAGGGCCTGAGAACCCTTTCCAGGAAGGAATCCCTCCTGATGGCCAATCTGACCCTGCCCTGGGGCAACCTGAGGCCATTTCCTCTCATCCTGTCTCCTGTCGCTTGGGAGCAGAGCCCAACACCCCCCCAGCTCCAACCTCCTCTCAGGCAGTTGTGGACAGGGATGAGGTCTCCCCTCAGCCTCCTCTTCTCCAGACCAAACCCCCCCAGGGCCCTCCAGCCGCTCCCACAGCCCCTGTTCTCCAGACCCTTCCCCAGCTCCGGTCCCTTCTCCGGACGCGCTCCAGCCCCTCCAGGGCCTTCTTGGAGTGAGGGGCCCAACTCTGACCCCAGGATTGGTGGTGCTGAGTGCAGGGGGATGATCCCTGCCCTGCTCCTGCTGCCACCCCAGGGCTGATCCAAGCCAGGGTGCTGGGGGCCTTCTTGGCCCCCTGGGCCACTGCTGGCTCAGGTTCAGCCCCTGTCGACCAACACCCCCAGGGCCTTCTCCTCCAGGGCCTTTCCAGCCACTCTTCCCCAAGCCTGGAGCTGCTCGGGGTTGTTGTGACCCAAGGGCAGGACCCGGCACTTGGCCTTGTTGAAACCCATCCTGTTGGTCTTGACTTAGGTCAGGGTCCTCTCCCAAGTGACAGGAGATGGGATGAGAGGACGGCCTCAAGTTGCACCAGGGGAGGTTCAGATTGGACATTGGGAAAGATTCCTTCACTGTGAGTGGTGAAGCCCTGGCAGAGGCTCCCGGGAACGTGATGGAATCCCCAGCCCTGGAGGGGTTTATAAGTTGGGTTGATGTGGTGCTGAGGGACACGGTTCAGGGTGGGGATGGCTGGGTTTATGGTTGGACTCCACAACCATAGAATCCTGGAATTGTTTGGATTGGAAGGGTCCACAAACGTCAACCAGTCCAACCCCCTTACAGCGAGTAAGATTACCTCCCACTGGATCAGGCAGCTCTGAAGTCTTCCTGGAGCCTTCTCCTCTCCAGGCTGGACAACCCAAACTCTGCCAGTGTGTCCTCGTACAGGACGTGCTCCAGCCCTTGGGTCATCTCCGTGGCCTCTGGATCCATCCCAACGCGGTGGACAGGAACAGGTGGACTTGATGATCTCAAAGGTCTTTTCCAATGAAGCGGTTCTGTGATTCTTATGTTGGGAATTCCAGAACTGGACACAGGGCTCCAGGTGGTGAAGATCTTCCATCCAGTGCCCTGTGCAGAATAAAAGCAACATCTCCTCTCTAAACAAAATAATTTGTTTTGGGAGTTTGTTTTTATTGATTTCAGGACATAGGGGGACAGGGTTCAGAGGTGGATTGTCCATGTCCAGAGGGGGATTGTCCATGCTCAGAGGGGGATTTTCCATGTCCAGAGGGGGACTGTCCATGCTCATGCTCAGAGGGGGATTGTCCATGTCCAGAGGTGGATTGTCCATGCTCAGAGGTGGGATTGTCCATGCTCACAGGGGGATTGTCCATGCCCAGAGGCAGATTGTCCATGCCCAGAGGTGGGATTGTCCATGCCCAGAGGTGGGATTGTCCATGCTCACAGGGGGATTGTCCATGCCCAGAGGTGGATTGTCCATGCCCAGAGGCAGATTGTCCATGCCCAGAGGTGGGATTGTCCATGCCCAGAGGTGGGATTGTCCATGCTCAGAGGGGGATTGTGAGTGCTGAGTGGTGGGTTTGACATGTGTATGGTTGCACTCCACGATCCCAAAGGTCTTTTCCAGTTCCAACCAGCCTGTGATTCAAAGAGCGCGGTGTCCCCACCGCTGGCCAAGGGGCAGCTCCCTCTCAGCCCCAGCAGCCCAGCCCCGATTGCCCCATTGGAATGAATGGACCGCCCCCCCAATGGCCCCGCCCCCTTCCCCTTCACCTCCCCTATTCCCGCCTTTTCCACCCGCGCGCACCGTCCCCCCCCCACTCTGCGCATGCGCAACGCAGGGCGGGGTCCGGCGTCCGGCGCGCGCGTGAGGACGTGGCGCTTTCCAGCCAATCACTGGCCGCAACCGCGGGGAGGGGGGCGTGGCTTATGCTGGAGGAGAAGCTCCGCCCTCAGAAGCCACGCTCCCCTCCC
>JAUMJL010001699.1:0-26543 GCA_033558185.1 Dromococcyx pavoninus
AGTGCTCCCCACCCTTGGTGGTCGCACCCAGTGCCATGTCTCCCCACAGCCCTACGGGGTCCCCAGTGTTCCACCCCGTAGTCCTATGGGGGACCCCCCAGTGTCGCTCCCCCACCAGCCCAATGAGGGACTCTCCACTGTCCTCAACCCCTCAAGTCTAGAGCACCCCCCTCCCTCTACCTTCCTGCAGCCCCTATAAACAGAACCTGGGGGTCCTGGCCCCCCTCAAACCCCGGAGCCCCACCCACCCCACAGAAGGGAGGCGGGAGGTGAGGGAGGGAGGCGTTAAATTACTCCGGTTTATTTATAACAGACCTTCAGCCAGTACAGTACAAAACTTACAGTAGTAGATCTCGTTACACAAATAGGTAATTACAATATCTTACAGATACAAAAGCTCCTGCGGTCACGGGGGGGGGGGGTCAGGGGGGGTCCAAAACCTCACAAAAAAGGGAAAAAAACAAAGACGACAGCAAAGCCATAAACGCTCTACAACTGAAAACTCGCCGGGGAGGGCGGCGGGGGGGACGGGGTATTGCACATCCTCGTTTGTTCAGACATCTGATTAAAAAATAGAGATATTTACAGGGTAAAAGCGACCGGGAGGTTTTACAAAATTCCTACATTTTCGGTTTAGACTCTTCGACAGAGAAAAGAAAAAGAGACGGAAAGCAAACAAAAACCAAACCCCAGAGCGGTGAGAAAGGGGCAAAGCCTCCATCACCGCTTGGAAAAATCCCGTTTTTAGGGATTTTTCCGTGCTTGGGGTCCAGGTTTTTCCACCGGGAAGCAGGAGCTGAGCCCCGGCTGTGCCGGCCGCTCGCCCCACGCCGGCGGCAAAGTGGGAGAAGAGGCAATGAAACCCATCGAGGGTGGTGGGGGCAGCGGGGGCGGCCGCCGCTGAGGTGTCGCGTTTGTGTCCGTACAAAAAAAACAAGGATCAGCCTTTGGTTTGGACCTCAGGAGCGCCCGGGGCGGCTGAGGGGCGGTTTATGCATCTTGGGCGAGAAGCGGGGTCCCGGGGGTCCCGGTGGCCGAGGCCCTCCCGGCTCGCGCTTCATTTTTGGTTGTAGCGGCCATGCCCCGCGAATCCCTTCTGGCCGGGACCCTGTTCTGGGGGTCCCCAGCTCTGCAGCCCCTCCCCACGGGGTCTCGCTCCGGCAATCGGCCCCCGGGAGCCCATCCTGGGGGAGGGGGCGCAGCAGAGGACACCCCCCAAGCGCCCACCTGGTCTCTGGGGGTCCCGGTGGCGGCTGCGGCGAGGGCAGAGCTCCGGACCTGACTCCTCCACGCGTGCAGGACTGGAAATGACACCGGGCCACGGGGAGACCCTGCTGATCCCTCAGGAATGCCAGCAAGAGAACGGGGGGCAGTGGAGGGGATGGGCTGGGGGTCTGGCAGAGCAGCCCCCGCAGCAGCACGGGCTGGAGGTACTGATCTGGGCCAAGGAGGAGGTGACGCCAGCGCCCGGCGCTCGCCATCGCCCTGGCTCGTGGTTCCTTCATTGCAGCCGGCGCCGTGGCTCCGGCACCCCCGGACACGGCGGGAGCAGGGGGGTCCCCCCTTTACGCTCCATGAACTCGTTAAAGCTTGGGGCGCAGCAGCTCCTGCCAGGCCGGGGGAGAGGGGAGGGTGGGGGTCACGGCTGATGGAGTGGGGAATCCCATGGGATTTTAGCACCGAATCTGAGGTTTCCTTCGCCCGAGAGCACGAATGGGCGACACCGGGCTCGCACCACGGAAAGGGCTCGGAGCCCAGCGGGAGAGGGGGAGAGGAGTCTCGGAAATTCAAGTGAGACTTTGAGGGGAGGGGGGAAAAAAGAGAGAGAGTTATAAAAAGAGAAACTAAGAAGCTCAATAAATAACGGGAGGGAGGTGAGAGGAGGGGGGAAAGCACAAAAAAGTCCGTTAATATTTAAATAACTCCGTTTATAAAAAGGCAAATTGTTAAGAGCTCCCCTCGCCGGGGCCGGTTTGTGGGGTTTTGTTGTTTTTTTTTTTTAGCTATTGGTTTTTTTTTTTAAATATTTTTGTAGCCAAAGTCAGTGCAAAGGAGTAGAAAAGAAAAACCAACAGTTCCGTGCCTGGAGGGTGGAGGGGCAGAGCCAGAGCCAGAGGAGGAGCGGAGGGGGACGGGGTGGGGAGAAGGGAAAGGGGGGCTTTTTAGCCGACTTTATGCTCGCCCCGCACTATGTGGGAGGAGAACTCGTACCGGTCCTGGCTGTGGTGGCCACAGATGTTGCATTCGAAAGGGTCTCTGAAGCCGTGGCAGCCCATGTGGATGGTGAACATGACGTGGTCCAGGAAAAGGATGCGGCAGTGCTCACACTTGAAGGCCCTGATCTGCTCCCCGTCCTCGTTCAGCACCCGCAGGGCTTCTTTGGCGGCGCTGGGCGTGGAGCGGGCGGCCGGGGGCCCCTCCGGCACCTTGGGGTCCTCTTTGGCGTAGGCCGGGCTCTGGCGGCTGCTGGCGCAGGTCCCCACCGGCAGCTGCGAGCTCCGCTCTTCGTGGTTGCTCTCGGTGTCCGTCGAGTCCTGACAGCCGTTGGTGGGCGAGGCACCCGGCTCCCGGCCCCGGAACATCACGGGCACCGCATCCGGCACCTCCTCGGGCCCCTCGGCGGCTTCCCGGCTCCCCGGCAGCTCCAGCCGGCCCGGCAGAGGCTGGATCTGGGTGTAGACGGAGCTGATGACGGGGGTGACCTCGGAGATGCAGTTTGTGGGGGGCAGCCGGAGGGGGCGAAGGTGCTCCCCCCCCATCAGCGAGAGGGAGCTGCCGTAGGAGGGGTCCAGGGGGTGGTGGGCCGAGACCATCTCCACGTCCTTCTCGAAGCCGGAGTTCACGTCGAAGGGGAGGTCCGAGAGGGCGAATCGCATCTGCTTCTCCCCTGCCAGGAAGGAGAGTGGAGTTGGAACGGGTCGGCTCGGCTTTGGGGGGCACCTCCACCCCCCCAGACCTGCCCTATCCCGGGATCGCAGGGATGGAAGGCGCCGTGCGAGCCTCAGCCGCGCGGAGTCCTGGCTCCCGTGGGGGGATCCCGGCTCCACCAACCGGGGGCTCCTGCACTCCCTCCTCTCCCGTTTTCCCGGGAAGCAAGGCAGGGGATCCTCTTACCCACGAACTTCTGAGGTGTCGATCGCTTCCGTTTGGTGAGGCTGTTGGCCAGCCGGTCGATAAACGTCGGCCGATCGGACGAGGGGTGAAGCAGTGAGTCGGGCACCATCTCCAGGTCTCGCATCTCGTCACCTGGCGAGACAAGAGAAACCCGGATCAGCCGGCAACTGCGGGACAGGGTGAGCGGGACGGGACGGGGCGAGCGGGACGGGCACACTGCGCCCCAGGCCGGAGACTCCGCAGCTCCGGGAGCGCCGCTCCTGCCCTCTGCCAGTTGGGATGGACCTACGGAAAGGCTGCCGGGCTGCCCGCTCACAGCTTACCCCGTCGGTGCCTCGGTCGCAGGGGAGCTGGGTCGCCTCCCTCCTTCATCGAGTTGCGCCCGCTCCTGCCGCTTTGGGGGAGAGGAGCCGGCTTCAGCGGGCGGAAGAGCCCGTGCTTCCCTTGCCGGCTCTCGATCCCATCCGGGAGAGCCCTGCCGCGCGTCGCTGCTGGCAAAGGCAGCTCCGCCATTCCCCGGCCCCAAACGTTACGGTTAAAGCGTCCGGGCTGCCGTAACGGGGAAGCTCGCCGTGAGCAGCGGTGGCTCTGGAGGGACCAAGTCCAGCTCCAAAAGGGTGCGGAGCCAGGAAGGCTCCGGTTTCGGCTCTTTGCCGGAGCAGCAAAGCCGGGGGCTCTGTCCGCGGGCTCCGAGGAGCAGCCAGAAGCTGCTTCGATGCCACGTGGTGCCCGGCTCTGCCGCCTGCCCGCAGGGTAAATCCCCTGCATCGCTGTGTTCCGGGAAAACGCCCTCGGAAGTTCTCGCACCAGAAAAGCGGGACAAGGGCGTTTCCATTCGAGGGGCTGTGGAATCGTTGGCGGCGACAGAAGGAACAGGGGGGCAACACTTGCACCTTCCACCCCGGGACTGTCTGGGCACGCGGAGTTCCGGATCTCTGGCCACCCAGGGCAGCATCCCCTATTCTAACGGGAACGATATCCCCGAAGCTCAGCCGCAGAGATGCGGCTGGAAAATGATCCCACACCCCGACTCCCACCTTCCCACTGACCTTGCTGGCCCGGCAGCGGCTGCGGCTCTGAGCCGAGGCTCTGCAGGTAACTGTGGCAGCGCTCCTTGTGCTCCTCCAGCGTGCTCTGCTGTTTGTAGCTCCGGCCGCAGTAGTTGCACTTGTAGGGTTTGCCAACCGTGGGGGAGGAGACTGCAAGACAGGGAAAGCAGGTCCTGGCGTAAGAGCAGACGGAGCCCGCACCGAGCAGCCCCGGAACGGGCCGGAGAGGCGTCAATGGAGAGAAGAGCAGCAGGAAGGGGTCAGCGGGCAGCGTCACCGCGGGGCAGCGTCATGGCGGCGCAGCCACCATCGCCATCAGCCCACGCACCGTCGCGCTGCGCCGCAGACACGGCCATGCGGGTGCATCTCGGTTCCACGGCTTGGAGCCGCTCAGCCGCTGCCCCCGCCTTCCCGAGCTCCGTGAGCGTGGGGAGGGACGAATGCCCCTGGATTTTGTCAGAGGGGAGCTGTGAAAACAAACCCTCACCCGGTCAACCACCACAACCAAATCGCCTCGGAGCTGCCCTCACTCCCACTCTGCTCCCAAGCTGCCAGCGATGCATTTCCAGCCCCGTCACCCACCTCCAAGGAAACCCTCCTGCAGGAAGCCCCGATGGAAAGCCAAAATTTAAGAGAAGCAGCCCAAGCCCTCGATTGTTTAAGCATTTCCGAGCGTTTCTTCTGCTCCCCATTAAGCACTTGGTGGCTGCACAGAGCCTGCGCACCCTCTGCTCCAGTAGGATCCGTGCTCACCAGGTTCTGTTTTATTCCCATCTCTCCCAATTTTCTCCATTTCTGACTGAAAATCACCGAAGCTGCCCAAGATTGGCATCTGGCCTTGCTGGCTGGCGACAAAGGACAAAGGAAGAGTGGTGGCCACGTGACACGGAGCCGGCGATGCTCCTCATGGCGAGATGCGTCCTCATCCACACGCGCCACGTCCCAATCCGTGCACACCAGGTCCTCATCCACACACGCCAGGTCCCAATCCGTGCACACCAGGTCCTCATCCACACACGCCAGGTCCCAATCCATGTGTTTCGCCCCATTCAGGAGGTGGGGGGTGAAGGGATGTGGCTCCGAGGGCCTTCCTGCCGCAGGTCGATCGCACCGGGTCGGACACTTCTTGGGGCAGGGAGAATTAGGCAAGAAGATGCTAACAGAGGGGGGAAAGGGAAGCTGACCCAGAGATGGGGGTGGGCTCTGTGGCCCCCACACCCCCTCGGGTGCTCAACCAGGATGGAGACACAGCCCCCTGTGCTCCCATCTTCCCAGCCATCGCTCCCACGAAAAGGCAGGACACCAGGCAGCGCAGTCAGGGCCGCGGTGGCCAGGAGCCGTTGCCCTTCCCCTCGATGTTGCCCCACAGGTGGGGAGGGGGTTTCAAGAGCGGGGCAAAGCCCTGGAATTGGGGGGCTGGAGCCCAGCACTGCTGGGAGGAGCTGGTGGGGCACTGGACCCAGCTCGTGCCGTTCCTGTCAGCTTTTCGGGGCGGTTTGGGGGATTTTGCAGTTTGTGGTTTAACCTTTAACTGCTTTCAAAAACACCCTTTCAGGTCGTCGGTGATTTTGCGTTTCCTTCCCACGTCGGCTTCGTCACCTGGATTCGTGTGAAGTGTTTTGCACCGCGGTCGACGGCGAGGAGCCCGGCCGTGTCCACACCACACCCAAGGCACAGGCAGGGACTCCAGGAGCTGCCATGGGTTTCACTGCCAAAGCTCCAGGTCTGAAATTCACCTGGAGAAGCCGGTGACAAGCGCAGTTCTCTCCTCCAGCCTCCTGGGATATCAGCTTCCCCAGTCCCACGGGAGGTGAGGACACCACCAGCCTCCGAGTACGGCCACGAAAACGTGCGTCAGGAATTGGCTCCACGAACCCAGCAATTGCATGCGGGAGCCTCGGCTCCAAATTCCATTACATCTCATCCACCTCCACCACTCGCTCAGCTTTTGGAGTCAGAGGGGCAGAACCCCCTCCCTCCCCTCTGGTCCCACTGCTCTGGATGCAGCCCAGGACATCATTGGTTTCTGGGCTCGGAGCGCTCGTTGCCGGCTCCGTTCTCCTCCCCCAGCACCCCAAGCTCTTCTCCTCAGCGCTGCTCCCAGCCCGGATTTGTGCTGGGATTGCCCAGGCCCAGGTGCAGGACCTTGGCCTTCTTAAACTTCATGAGTTCACATAATGCCACTTCTCCAGCCTGTCCAGGTCCCTCTGGATCCATCCCTGCCCTCCAGTGTGTGCCAATGCTGCCACACATCTCAGTGCCCTCAATCCCGCTGTCCATGTCTCCAACAAAGATGTTAAGACATTCATTCCTCAGTCCATTCCCTGGGAACGTCACCGTTTACCCCCAACACATGTTCCTCTCCAAGACGGACTCGATCTCCAACACCCAACACGAGCGAGGGGCTCCCAGAGGACACCAAGGTCGGGTGAGGCTGCCCAGAGTCCTTCCCCCACGCAATTCCCAAACCATAAGCACCAGGACGCTCTCCTCACCCCTGGGGAAACGTTTCTGCTGCCCAAGCACAACAAAGAAAGGTTCCTTCCAGCAGGAGCTCCAGGCTTGCTGATTTACCGGGCTGCCAGGACCAAAAGGGAGGGCGGTCCCAGGGGAGCGACGCTGGTCCCCACCGCCCCGGGTGGGGGCTGCAGCCTCTGATCTATTCCGAGCGGCGCAGCCCGTTTGATCTGGCTTTGAATCCCTCACTTTTTTTGGACAGCCCGTCTTCCAAGATGAAAGCCCCGAGTCCCTCGTGGGGACGGCATGAAACGCGCGCCTCCGGTTGAGGCGGAGGGAGGGAGGGTCGGGCCCCGCCGCCTTCCAACCGGCAGGGCAGCCGCTAGACTTTCGCCTGTGAAATCCACATTAAACGAAGGTTTTCCCAGTAATTAGCTCCCAGAAAGGCTAATTTTCGTTTGATATTTTGTGAAGTTTGTCTCATTTCTGTGTCTCTTGGTTGAAGGACTCCAGAGGACCCTTTCTGTGCCAGGCAGCAAGGAGATGTCCAGGATCCACCTCTGGATGCAATGGTGGGGGACAGGCACAGCCCGAGATGGGATCTCGGCCCACAGGAGTCCAGAAGCGACTCTGAATCCCTGGGTTGGGACAGTTTGAGGTCCCCCAACTCACTTTAATGAGCAGAAAAGCCCCAGCAGGCTCAGAGCAGGGGTCTCTCCAGCTCAGCCCCTGCTCCGGGGTCTGCGCATCCCCCAGAGTGGGGCTCGGCCACATAACACCCCAAACCCCAACACAGCAGGGACAGGGAGGGTTTAAAGAGAGCGAAGAATGGAGACTTTCCCACTGGGATTCTCTGCTCCAAATGCACCAGAAGGTTTTGTCCCAAAATCCAGGAGCACCCGGCCCTGCCAGACCCCCGCGCGCTGCTGGTCCTCGCGGAGGGTGGAGGCCAAAGCCCTCGGAGCGGTAACTCGTCCCCAGGAGGGAGCCCAGCTCGGTGCTCGGCTGAAGGGAGGGAGATGGAGGATGCTGATTGCTCCAGACTGAAGGACTTGTCAGGAGAGCTGAAGGCCTCGAGGCGGAGCGGCTGAGCAGCCACGGCCACGATCTGGTGCTTCGTGGGGAGCTGGGATGTCCTTGGCGCTCCGAGTAGGGCGGGAGGAGAGGCAGATGCTCTTTGCTCTCCAGAGTTAATGACACGAGGGGCTCTGCCCTGACTGCCGCCTCCTTGGGGTTTTTACCCCCTTAGAGATAAGGAAAGAATGTGGGGAAAGGATTTCCTTGGCATTTCTCCCCATTAAGTGGCACAGCTGACCTCACCTCACCTCAGACTCTTTCTCAACCACCTCAGCGCTGGAAATGCCATCACTGCCGTATCCTGGCCAGGCTGGAGAACCAGACAAGAGACCCAAACTGTCTGACATCGAGGGGCAGCTTTGTCCCTTGGCAGCAGTGACATCCAGAGAGAAAACACAACGGATGGGAAGCCCCCACAAACCCTGAACCTCCTTCTGCGCAGAAGCTGGGAGAGAACCAGCAACCCCGCTCCAGGCTCTGGGGGTCAAAACACCTGGATTCCCTCTGGCAGCTCCCAGAAGGGCTCAGATGGGAGGCAGAGATAATGAATTCCCAAAAGAAACAGCAGAGTGGGAAGATTCACCCACAGGAAGATGGGAGCTGAACCCCGGAGCATCCCACCCTCCAACTGGGAAGGGCACAGGGCAGGAACCTAAAAGGGCACTGGGGTTCCAGAGCCTGGCTGTGAGTGGGAAACGGGGACCTGGGTTCCCAGGCAGTGCTGAGAGGAGAATGAGCAATTTGGGGAGTGATTTCTCCCCCCAAGGAGCGCTCAGCACCCATTTCCACGCAGCACTCAAAAGCTGGAGCAGAGCTTGCAGGTGTTCAGAGCCCCAGCCCACAGAAACACCGCACGGCACGGAGCGGGGCGAGCGTCACTCCCACCCCTGGCCCCCAGCAGCCGTGACATCACGGAACCGGAGGGTGGAAACCACAGCTCAAATGTCACATTTGAAAAGGACAATGTCAAAACAAGAGACAAACGAAACCCATGGTGCTCGCTCGCTGGGGCTGGGCACACCCAGGGCGGGACCCATCTCAGCTCAATAAAATCTATTAAACATTTATCTTTGTGAGAGAGAGAGAGAGATGCCACAACCCCGGGCAGGACCAGCACCAGGGGCACAGAGCCCGCAGGTTCCCGCACCGTTACCCAGACACCGACACAGCCCAAACGGCGCACGCTCGGCCCTTGGCACGCGCTCGGCCCTTGGCAGCTCCGCTCTGCCCCACGGGAGCCGCTCTGGCTGCTCTGGGTTCGGAGCTGGCGCTCTCGGAAGCGGCGCTCGCTCCCCTGGTTCTGCCCCATCCCCGCGCGCTCCCTCCCTGCCCGCGGCCGGAGCACCCACCGGAGTGTGTCCGCAGGTGCCCGGTGAGCGCGTCCCTCCTGCGGCAGGCGTAGTTACAGAAGGGACACTTGAAGGGCTTCTCGCCCGAGTGCAGCTTGATGTGGCGCAGGAGGTTTCCCTTCTGGGTGAAGGAGGCTCCGCACTGGTTGCAGTGGAAGGGCCTTTCTCCTGCAAAATGGGAACAGCAGATGAAATTCCCGGTTTTAAGCGCTTCCAAAGCCGGCAGAGGAGCAGCTCCTGCAGCAACAGCCCCGGAGATCAGGAGCCCTCACGGGTTTGGCAGAGCTGGGCACATCTGAAAGGGAAAGCCCGAGCTCAACCCCCAGATGCCAGGCTCTGGATGTCACCTCCAGCCTGTGGAGCAACAGAGCTGCCGGAGCAGCGAGCAGGAAAAAACACCCAAACCCATTTTTCCAGATCTTTCCTCACCAGTACCTTCCGGCCGCCAGCTCCAGGGTGTAACCCCCACCCATCTCCCGTGGTGCCCGTGCCCACCCGCCGCCCGGCTGCAGGAATTTCCTTCCCCGGAGCCCACCGCTCACCGGTGTGGCTGCGCTTGTGCACCATCAGCACGTTGGGGCCGATGCAGACCATCCCGCAGATATCGCACTTGAGTTTGCCGTTGGGCAACCGGATTCCACCGGGCGAGTGCGGCTCCTGGCCCGTCCCGTCGCAGTAGCCCAGGGGCTCCGAGAGAGAATCCTCCACGATGACGCTGTCCTCCTTCTCCAGCATCCGCTCATCCTGTGACAGCAGCCGGCTGCCTTCCTCATCGCTGTACATCTCCACCTTGATGGAGTTGGCTGCGAGGAGGCAGAAGAGAGGAGACACGGTCAGCGGGGAAACAACGCGTGGGCTCCAAGGGAGAGCAGCTTGGGCAGGACTCACTCCTGAAAGGAAAACCGGGATGTGTTTGTGACAAACAGGCAGCTTCTCGCTCTGCTGAGCGCTCAGGAAGAGACACGGAGAGGGGATCACGCGAGGTCACGGGCTGGACGGCCGGTTTGCACACCCTGAAGGTTGCTGCTCTGCATCCCGCCCGGTGAAGCGAGCGGCTGATGGGAAAGACATTCAGTTCCCTGGATTTGAGAGGCAGAGGGGGAAAGAAAAACCACTCGTGCTGTCAAAGTGCTGCAGAGGAAGCAAAGACAGCAAGTTTGGTGAAGGCTCAGAATGTGAGTCTCAGAGTCTCAGCAAATCCTGGCTCGGTAGAGACACCACTGCTTCCCTGCACATTCCCATCTTTGCCACAAGACCCGGGATCCCTCGGGTACCGAAAACACAGTCAAAGGGGCCAGTGCTGCCTGGGAACCTGCAGCCACCCCGGGCTCCCTGCGGGCAGCTCTGCCCCAGCCCTTGCCCTCGGCCGCACGAGGGGCTGCAGGAATTGCAGGAGATTCCAGGAGGGGAGGAACCTGCAGACACTGCGGGGCAGCATCTGGGGAGCAAAACCCCAAGGAAACTCGTGTGGAACCAGGGAAGTGGACGCGAGCGATGCCAGGGAGCACGGAAAGCTCCAACAGCTGAGGTCTCTGGTCCAGGGAAGAGCGGAGCGAGGGCAGGAGCTGAGGGATCTGGGTGGGTTTGCTGCAGCAAAGCCCCCGGGTTTCCCTCCCAAGCGCTACCTTTCCTTCCTCCTGCGGCACCAGGAGCGGAGCCTGGCGAAGGGATGCGCCAGCCCTGACCTACATTCCCGGCTGCTCTAATGATCTCTGGAATGCCACAAATCAAACAGTCCCGGAGACGACGGGCGACCGCTCCGCTCCCTCCGCTGCCAGCAAACTGCAGCCCCGTGGCACCGGGAGAGGGAAGGAACTTCTCCCTCTCCTCCCTCCGCTACCTCCCAGAGAACTTGTCCACCCGCATCTGGCAGAATTCCTCCCTCGGTCGAGGTCCGAGCTGTTGTCCCACCTCACGATACCAGACGTGAGGGTCACCCTCAGCCTCGGCGAGAAGTTGCCTCTTCGGAGAACGAGTCTTCAACTGATCAGACTGGAAAGTTTCCTCCCATTTTAAGGCATCGCCAGCAGCTGGGAGTGAGAGGGAATTCCCTGGGGAGGCTCCCGACGCTCTCCGGGTGGGGACAGCAGCTCCGTGGCCGTCGCACCCGTTACCTGCTCCCACAGCGCTGGTCCCAGCAGGGCAGAGGGTGATGCCAATGGAGTAGAAGCCAGGGCCACGCTCCAAGCCCACGGGCTCAGACAAAATATTTACAGAATCCCTTTCAATATCAGATTCTTATTTCTTCCATTTAAAGCAGGAGGCTCATCCCAATCCCTTAAGAGGAGAACCGTGGGGGCTGGAGGGAGCTAAACTTTCTGTACACAAAGGAGGCTCTGCTGCTGCCCGAGGGTGGGAGATTGCGGAGTCCAAGCTGGAGCCGGGCGTGAGAACGGAGCAGGCTGAGCACGGCCACACGGAGTCCCAGCAGCTCCCAGAGCAGCTCCCAGATCCGGGGCCGATTCGGCCCCTGGGGCTCGTTCAGCTCTTTGTGAGCGCAGCCGGGAAAGCACAGCGCGCCGGCTGAGGGCTTTGGGAAAGCCTTGGAAACGGCCCGGGTGCCAAATCATCCGGAGGACGCGACCTTTAGAGCTGGGGGGGGTCCAAACAAACTCCCACATCAGCCGAGCAGGGACAATCCTTCCCGGTGGGCTTCGGGTCGCTTACCGGGAAACAGGGACGCGCGAACACTGGAGAGTGGAGATGGTGGCACCGAGATGGTCCCAGCCCCGGGGAGGCTCGTGCCTCCCGCTGCCCTGGGCAGGGCATTCCTGAGGAGCCGCCCGGCAGGGCAGGCAGGAGGCTCTGGCTCGTCCCCAGAGCCGGGTACAGCTTTGGAACGGGGATTAACGAGGAGCAGCAGCATGGAAGTGATTCATCCGAGACTGCGTGGGGTTTATTGCCGGGTGAAGAGCCCAGGAATTCTGGCTCTCGCTCCCCTCCTTCCCTTCCTGGATCCTGGCAGCAGACAATGCTGAATCCCAGGGAGGCTCCCGGCAACACAAGCTGGGCCTACACCCGGCCCTGGCACTCACAGGCACTTCCATTCCAGCTGTTGAGCCACCAGCAGCCACCCGAGAGGAGGCTCCACAGCTGGAGCATTCCCGGGGGGGGGGGGGGGAATGAGACTGGATTCCTGTGCTGGCCGGTGCCACACAGCCCCCTGGGAGCGTCCGGGAGCCCCGGCGCAGGCAAACGCCTCCGTGCACAAACACGAAGTGAAAAGCTGCTCTCAGGGCGGCGGGGGCTGCCGGGATGAGTTGACGTTTGCTGTGCTCTGATTTTCTGGTCAGGGATTTTTTTTTTCTTCTCCCATTCCCCTGGGGACTTGTTTTCTTTTTTTTTTTCCTGGGCATAGAAGGGAGCCAACGATTGTTCCACGATTCTCCTTTCAGACCCGACGCGGAGCCCGGCCGCGCTGGAGAAGCCGCTGCTGGCGGAGCAGGTTATGTAATTTCCTCGCTCCTCTGGGGCACGACGCTCGCTGGATGAACCAGCTGGGAAGTCAGCTCAGATCAGAGGCAAAGCCATCACCGCCGTCCTGCGTTAAAGGGGAAGGGATCGGTGTTGTCCCCTCGGTCGCTCCACGCGCTCCGTTTCTGTTCCTTCTCCTCAAGCCAAAAGGCCGCGTTACCTCTCAGAGGGGTCCCGGGTGAAAAAGCCGAGGTTGTGTTTCTTCCCAGAGCTCTCAAGAGACTTCAGAGGGCAAATGTGAAATAAATCATAGAATCGTGGAATACTGGAGTGGTTTGGGTTGGAAGGGACCTCAAAGCCCACCCAGTTCCACCACCCTGCCATAGGCATGGACACATCCCACTGGATCGGGGGCTCCAAGAGCCATCCAACCTGGCCTTGAACACCTCCAGGGATGGGGCAGCCACCACTTCTCTGGGAAACCTGGACCAGGGCCTCCCCACCCTCACAGGAGAACCTGTCTCCCTGAGATCTCATCTCAATCTTCCCTCTTTCAGCCCAAAACACTTCCCCCTCATCCCACCCCTGCACTCCCTGATCCAGAGCCTCTCCCCAGCTTTCCTGGAGCCCCTTTCAGTCCTGGGAGACTGCGCCAAGGTCTCCCCAGAGCCTTCTCCTCTCCAGGCTGAACAACCCAACTCTCCCAGCCTGTCCTCATTAGCAGAGGTGCTCCAGCCCTAGGATCATCTCCTTGGTTCTCTGGACCTGGTCCAACTATTCCATGTCCTTCCTGTGATGAGCGAGGCGCTGCCTCCCCCTCTCCTGTTCATTCCTGGGCGAGACTGAGCAGAAAGGATGGAGAGACAACAGCAAAGCCGGTGCCGGGACAGCTGAGGTGGGAGCTGGTGTTGTGTTCCATCACACTGGGACACTCCCAGGGTATCCAGACATGCCCAGGGGCTCTCGGAATCACCACAGCCACAGGGATAACTCAAGCAGCCCCACTCACAGGAAGGCAGAGCTTGGCTGCTACCGGAGCCGCCGTGCCGGCCGCGGGCCCCAACCGCCCCAGCCACCACGCGAGAGGAAGCCGCGCCGTTGCTCGTTTCCCCTCCAGGCTGATATCAGAAAGAACTCATTCCAAAGCATCCGACAGCTCTGCGACCCCGGGGCTGGGATCATTAACAGCCCAGAACACACGGCTGCTTGGAAGTCAAGGTGAAATTCAAAGCCACAAGGAAAGTCCTTGGCACCGCCGCAGCTGACTCCAAAAACTCCAGACTCTGAAACAGCTGAGGCCCAGGATGAGAAACCGGACAGGTTTGGTCCTCCGGGGTTGGGAAAGGGTACTCACCGCTGAGAGAGCGGCTCGGGGAGGAGTGCTGGCTGTTGGGAGTGCTCACCGTGGGTCCCACGATCGCCGAGCTGAACTCCTTCTCCAGAGAAGAATCCCCACTGCCTTTGGGAGGAGGGAAACACAAGTGAGTGATGCCCAAAGCATGGTCTGGGCACTCCCGCCGGCTTCACCCCACCAGGTCCTCTTCCCAGCGCCTCTGCTTCAGAGAGGGGGTGCCAACGGGCCCTCTGGGGGGCTGAGGATGTGGCTTTTGTGCCACACACACACTGACAGCTGCCGGAGCTCAGTGTTTTCCAGGCCACAGCCCCCGCTCCTCGGACACCTCGGACACCGCAGCCCCGCGCCAGCACCAAGCCGGCCACAGCACCACTCTGCCGGGCGAGCTGCTCCCTGCCCCATGCATTAGTGTCCCTGTCCCTGCTGCAGTGATAATTCCCAGGTGGACACTCACACTGGGAAGCAGAGCCTGACCAAAGGGACCCGTGTGGTCCCTGGGCATGAGTCCCTGCCCACCCTCGCTGCTGTCACCGGATCCTCGCCAGCCCCAGTGTCTGCTGGACTCGCTTTTTCCCGTTCGGTTTCTGTTCCGATCCAGGCGGCTGCCGGTGCGTGGGAAAACCCCGCTGCTTCCCTGCCCACCCTCCCCTCCACACATCCAGAGCCGAGCGGCGCCGCCGCGGGGACGGGGACAGTGGAATTCCATGATGGAAAGCGCAGGAGCTCCGTGAGCGCCTTCCGCACAGCTGGGAATGTTATTTCCAAACCCTTGCACCTGGAGAAGCTCTTCTCCCAGTGTTTCCTGAGCCCGGTCCATCCCAGTGTCCGATGACAGCTCATCAGCCTCGCTGGGATGGGAATCGCTGGCTGAAGCTGCACCTCCTGGACCACCACTCACTGGGAGCCACGCAGCACCACACGGGAAAGGGGGCTGCTTTCCTCCTGGGATCACAGCACCCTTCCCTCTGCTTCAGCCAGGCAGGGAAGCAGCTGCCGGGCAGTCTGAGTCGGGCAAAGCCGCCGTGCGCTGCCAGCTCGGGCAGGAGAGGTCAATGAGAGCACCGAGCCCACGGGGAAGTGCTCAGGTGCTGAGGGAGATGGTTCTGTGCCAGCCGGGTTATCCCATGGGATGGGGACACATCCCGAGGCCGGGAACCACTCAGCTGCTGCGTGGGGTGAGACCACTCCAAAAGGGTCTCACATGTCCCAAGCCCACCTCGCTCACAGTCACCTCTGCAGGCATCCCCGGGTGGCCAGGCCTTTCCATTCCTCTCTTTCCCTCTCCTCCCTGCCAGCAGAGGGGATTTTCCCCCTCCGGAGCCGCTCCCGCTGCCCGGCGCAGCCCCCACGGCCCCGACTCCTCCGCACGCCGCGAGCGAGCCGCGACAGCACCGAGTTATTTCAGGACCCTTCCCCCCCGCCGCGGCCGCTCCCGTTTCCCTCGCATTATTCTACCTTGCTGGAGATACCCTGGAGTGTTCTCACAGCCAACTCCTTGGAAACAGCGCTGGAGCCCCGGCTGCGCGTGCATGTCTGCGTCGCTGGCAGGGCGCACGCAGCCACTCACCTTCCAGGAAGAGCAGATTCCTGGAAGCGAGGGAAACGACCGTCATTTTACAGTCAGGCGGCACGGCGAGCGGGAACGCGGGCGGCGCCGCTGCCCGGAGCGCGGACACGCGGCCTTCGGAGAGCACCCAGCCGGCCCGGGACGATGCCGCGAGGAGGGAGAGGAGGGAGCGGGTAGGGATGGGAGCAGGGATGCTGTGGAGCCTCCTCTCTGCCCTCAACGCGGCCGCAATCAGGCACAGGACCCCAAACACTGGGAGGATCCGGTGAGCGGAGGGAGAAGAGCGATGGCTACTCCAGGCTTCGACCCTCCGGCATCCGTAAGGGATGAGGACACCAGACCTCAGTTCTCAACCGAAGAGTCTCCTGTTAAACTCCCCCAGCTTCCCAGTGCATCCAGATCCAGGGCCTGGCAGAGCCTGGCAGCTCTGGAGCAAACGCTCAGTCCAAAGCGACACCTCCCACCTCCCGACTCCACGCACACGGTGTATCCAAACAGCCGGAGCCCACGGCCCCGCGCTGGAGCTGCCAGGAATTGTAGGCAGTGTGTCCAGGTGAGCTTACCTTGGCACACCATTCCCAGCCCTAAAACAAATCCCCCCTCGGTCCCAGATTAACCCTGAAGATGGGATCAGGGCTCACTAACAGAGCTTCCAGGGAACACAGACAGCAGGAAGAATCCACCACCAGTTTCCCAAGTCTTGGAGAAAGGTTAAAAACCCCAAACTAGGATTTAAGTTAAAGTTTAAGGAGAAAACCCTTTGGATTCTCCTCAGTCCCTTCAAGCCTAAAGGCAGGGCACAGCATCCGTTTCCAGCCCACAGCTCAGCTCCTCCTCCAGATCCCACAAGATCCTTCTAATTCCAATCGATCCCCACTCTCCTTCTGCCTGGAAGCACCAAGGGATCACGGAGCCTATCCTTGGTGCTGGAAGAGGGGTCAGAGTGGTGCAAAGCTTCGCCCTGCCGAGTGCCTCTGCTCTGCTGGGAGGGATCAGTGTCAAACCCACACGGAAACACACAGACCCAATCAGGATCCTCACTCCGGAAATCCCCCCCGGACACAACTGGGGTTTTTCCCTCCGTGCTGATGCTGGGATCCCGGCAGCGGCTCCCACGATGGCTCGGAGCCTCGGGAGGGTGGGCAGGGTGCTGGAGCAGGATCCCACCCCTGGGAGCAGGCAGCACCAGACCTGTTTCCCTCCCTGATAACTTCTCGGCCTGGCGAGCTCAGGAAATATTGGGTCACGTTCCATTTGCTCTAAAAAAACCAAATGGAAACCTGAACGTCGCGCAAACGAGACGGTTCGTCCGTCTGCAGCCCCATTATCCAAGGAGCTGACAGTGGTGAACCCGGCACCCGGATAAAAGAGAGGGAGAAGGAGGGGAGTTGGGCTGTTGGGGGGACAAAGATGGGGGGAGGCGCAAGGACACCCCTCGTTGTCCTCCAGCAGCCTCTGACCTGGACACACAGCGCTGCGACAGCGCGAGGCCGGGCTCTGCGCGCGCTCGGCACCCCAGGGAGAGGACAGGAGTGAGGGAGGGCAGGATCCCATGGGAATGCAGCGGGACAGGGAGCTGATCCAGGCCAGTCCAGGGTGGCAGATGCAGTCTCTGTGGTTTCAGGACCGGATGACGCTCCTGTGAAGAGCTCAAAGCCCTTCGAGCGCTGCATCCCTCGATGTCCCACCAGCAGGAGCTTCTCCTGTTCTCAGAGCTTGTTCAATTGACCATATTCCACAGAAACCCATCCCGGGATCTTTGCTGCTTCCTCTGGTCATTCCTGACCCACAGCACCTCAGTGGGCCAAGCAGGTCATTAGCAGGCCTTGACCCCAACCCTAATGACCCCTAATGACCCCTAATGACCCCAGCCCTTCGTTAGGCTACCCTGACCCTTCTGGTGAGGCGGAAAGGCCGGGCAGCACAGGCTTTGCCTCCCGAGCTCCACGGAACTCCGGGACACCCACAACACTGCTCTTCCCAAGGAGGCTGAGGGAGCCCTGGCACAGCGCGATCCGACAGTGCCGGAAAGGGTTTTGTTAGTGGAGTCATCCTGGCAACCCAACGCGAGCGGTGAACTGCGGCGAGTGCCTCGAGAGGAGCCGAGCCCTAAACCCACGTGGGATCCCCTGGGATTGGGGGAATCCTCTCAAGAAGAGCCCACGGTGAGGAGGAGGAGGAGCTGTGTCGGATGGGCGGGTTGCAGCGGGATTTGTGCCAGGGATTTGGGCAAGGAACCCCACATGGCTCTGGCCATGCTCTGAGTCCCGGGCACCTCAGCAGCTCCGTGGAGCTGCCGGGATCCTCTCTGCATCCCAAGGTGCTTCAGTTTGTGCCTGGCATTCCCATTCACGTCCCCTCGGGCTCACAGAGACAAGGGTGCTGCTTCTGGCCTCGCCATCTCTAAACCCACACACGTTCCAGCTCCAATCCCCCTCCTCTCCCGAGCAAGGATGGACAAACCGAGGGGGTTTCACTGCAAACCCCAATCCCTTGGATCCCACTGATCCAGCTTTCCCACACACAGGCTGCGCCCAGCGACCATCAATCCTGCAGTGCCCGCAGGGTCCGGAGATGAGCACCAGGGCTGCCACCCCCACGGCAGCTCCGGCCCCTGTGACCCCGGAGCGCTCCGGTAGCTTCCAGCTTCCAGCACCCAGATCCAGCCCCGTGCCGCCCCCCACTCCCCAGGGACATTTCATGGCTTTGACTCTGGAGCTCAGCGCGGGTCCAATCTTCACGTGCAGGGATGAACAGCAGCGCCGGGCTCGGCAGGGCTGGGATCACCCACGGGTGCTCAGGTACCACCTGGAGAACGGGACCGAGACCCGGCTCCGTCAGCACAGCCCTACGGAATGGCCAACCTCCTCCAGGCCCTTCCAGTACTGGGATGGCGCAGCCATCACTGGAATTGTCACCAACAGCACCGCTAGGTTTTAATTACACCGAGGGCTCTAACGATCTCCGTCACCTAACGAAAGGTGCTGATCCCAAACGCTGCTCCTCAAAGCTTCATCCCTGACAGTGACAGCAACGCAGCCCCTGGCGGTGCAGAGCCAGGGCTGAGACCGAGCACCTCGGGAGGCTCCCAACCCAAAAGAGCTGGCAAAAGCCGAGCGCAGACGTACCGGATATGTAGGATCGGCCATTGCAGTCTTCTATGTCCATCTTCAGGGTCCTTTGCTGGAAGAGAAAGCAGAGTTTAGTCAGAGTCGGCCTCCTCTGCTTCGGTGAAGCCACTCGGCAGCTCCTTGGAGCAGTTTCTCACCCCAAGTTCCCTCAATGCCACTTTGCAGCCCTGGGTTTCACAGTCCAACATCCTCCCCAGGGGACCACGCGGATCCCCTCATCCCAGCGGCGCTTCCCAGGCCCTCTGCCAGGAGAGGTAATGCCAAGGCCAGGAGTGAGCGGGGGTCCTGGCAGCGAAGCTCGGAGCTGAGGCCAGGGAGGAGCAGAGTCCTGGTGCCTCCCCAAATCACAGCAAGGAGACGTTAATTGCCCTCCAAGCAATCAGCTCATGATCAGCCAGACACAACCAGGCCGAGCAGCCGGTGCCATAACCCTCGCGCTCGTTAGCGCTAACGGGACGATGCGCGATAAGAGACGAACTCCTCACTGCTCTGGATTTTAAAAGAGCACTCAGGGATCAACGCCAGGAGTGGTTTGGGAGCCCCACGCTGTTCTTTTCCTGCCTCGGAAGCAGGAATTGCAAATGAAAAGCAGAGCTGGGCCGTGGGGACCTGCGGCTCCGCAGGAGAACGGCCCGGAATGAACCTTCGCTGGGAAACGGCTCCGTGTGCCGGCGCTCCCAGGGTCCTTCCCGCAAAAAGGGCTGTGCAGCCAGGCTGATGGAACCCTGTGTCCCGGCCTGGATGCACAGACATTCCCGGGATAGAGGGGCTGCTGCCAGGGCTGTGGTGCCCGTTCAGCCCCGCTCGGTGCCGGTGTGACAGGGGGCAACACCAGCCACCTCTGAGCTCCTTCTCCGCAGAGAAGGGAACCCCTCAGCCCATCCCGGAGCGCAGCGTTCGCCCCTCTCCAGAGCAGGATCCGGGTCAGACAGCGCCGGGAGGACTCACACCAGGACAAAGCTCCACGAGTGGCCCCTTGGGCACAGCCAGCACTGCTCGGGGCTTTCTTCCCAGCTTTCAGGTGTGATCGGCTTGGGAATCGGAGAGCGAAGCCGCTATAATTAGAGCCCAGTCCTCTGCTCGGCGCTCTCCTCCCCTCAAAACCAGGGCTCTTCTTCCCCAAGTGGCAGCTCTCAAGGAAAATTGGCTGTCCTCTGGATTAGCCCAGTTTGAAGCCCTCCCTCTCCACACGGCACCGTTTGAGATCGTCCTCTGTGGAGATAACGAGCAGCTCCGGAGGGCGGCCAGGCCCGGTGCCCCGGCACACGGAGAGGGGCTGGGTCCCCGCTCCATCTGTGATGGCAAAAACATCCTGGAGAGAGGAAAAGGCTCTCTGATCCCACGCCGATCCGCGCATCCTCTGAGTCCAGGCTCCCACCTGCTGTTAGCCCCAAGCTCCTTAGGGAAGGCAGTGCATTCCCAACCTCGTTCCCTTCTCCCTGTGCTTCTGGTTCCAAGCACCGTGAAACGGTTCTGAGCGCTCAGCACCAGCGGCGAAACGCTTCTCCAGGCACGGCGGTGGCTGGAGAGGACACCCCTGCCCACCCATGCTGAGACACCCACCAGAGCGCTTCCAAACCCTGGGAATTCTGTCTAAAATGCACTCCTGACTCCAAAGAAGTCTGAACCCACAGCAAAGCACGGGCGCCTTCCACCATGTGTCCGTGTGGCCCAACCCCAAGATAACCGAGCACCGCGACGCTGAGCCCGACGATGGGAAGGTGCTGCAGGAGAGCACCCGGCAGCGAATGGAGGGAAGGGAGATTCCTCCTTCAGTGCTGACCGGGACAGACAGACAGACTTAGAGCACAGGGCAGGGACCCAGCCGTTGGGAATCACAGCCAGACCTCGTTAGTGATGCTCACGGGGGCTTTAACAAGAGATGATCCACTGCGAGTGGAGGAAAAGGAATTCGCTGCTCGACACTCCCAGCTCACGCCTGCTGCCCCGCACCAGCCCCTGTCCTTCCAACAATTCCCTCAGGACAGTGAGCTGGGGACCTGCTGGCTCTGGCTCCTCTGGTCACCGACACCTCAGCTCTCAGAGGGCGCTCAGGTTTCCCTGAGCCCTTGGAAGCGACAGCCAAGACAAGGCCAGAACCCGTTATCCTACCGGAGCCGTGGCGCAGGATGGGCTCACGGCTCCCGCCGCTGCTCCTGGAGCCAAGGTGGGGTCCGGACCTGGCAGACATCAACGCTCATGGTTTTCCCTCTGCCCTTCCCTGAGAAGGGATCTGGGAGTCTCTCCTGCCCAAACCGTCCCTGGCCCCACGGACACCGGCCACTGGATGTGGCCTGGCCGAGGTGCCGGGAACACCCGGATCCCACAGCACATGCCAACCACAAACCCAGAGCTGGGCCCGAGCGGGCAACGGGGCTGCCGGGAGCAGCTGGGACCCAGGAGCTTCCCGGAGCCAGTGCCGCCGATTCCCAGCCCCTCTGGGTCCCCTTCGACAGCCGTTGGGGCTCGGCATCAGCACGAAGCTCCGCTCGGGACCGGCGCTGGATGCGCTGCTGCTCTTGGCAAGCAGAACTTGGCACAGCGTCTCCTTTGCGGGTCCAACAGGGCAGCACCAGGCAGCGCTGCGACCCCGGCTTTGGGGAAGCCAAACCCACTCCCCGCTCCTCCCAAGCTCTCTGCGGGAAAGGGAAGGAGGCAGCAACACAGCCCCTCCTGCCTGGGGACTCTGGAGCAGGAACTGGGAATGGGAGGAGGAAAATAGGGGGGGACCCGACATCTCTATCAGACACTGAAGGAGAAGCTGCTCAGGAAAACCCTGCCCAAAACGCAGTGCCTGCAGCAGCCGGAGCCGCCGGGACATGGAGAGGTGGAAGCACTTGGACTTCTCACCCCAAAACGCAGCAACCACGGAACCCGCACGGAGCTGGAGCTGCAGGAGGAACACGGAGAGGGGAGGGAAGAGAACGATCCCTAACACAGATGGACAGATGGATGGGTCCCACCACGGGACAAGGGGGACAGGGAAATCATGGGAATGCTGTGGGGGCTCCTGTCCCAACTCCCCAGCCTCCAGAGCGGCCGAGATTTGGGACTGTTTCCCCCCTGATACTCCATCCAACCCCATCCCGGCCCCTGCTCCTCTGCAGGAAAGGGGCTCAGGGTGTAGCCCCCAACACCTCCTGCCTTCACTCACGCACAGACACCCCCCCAAATAAAAATCCGTACCCACCCAAAAAAACTCCACCCAAGCCCCCAGACAGGGACTCACAGCTCCCAGCCCAAGCCAGCCCCCCTCGAAGAGACTCCCTGCCCCCCAGAACAGCTCCTGCAGCCCCTAAATCCCAGCAACCCCTTCCCAAACTAGCTTCCCCCCACCCAAGACAGCCCCCACCTCTCAAAATCAGCTGCTCCCCATTTCACACAACCCCCCACCTCGCTAACTCCTTACAACCCCTTCAAAACCAGCTGCCCCCCCAGCCCACCCACCCTGCTCACCCCCTACGCCTCCCCAAAACCAGATGCCCCCCCCCCAAGCTCCATCCCTGACAGCTCCCCGACCCTGCTAACCCCCCTAAAACCAGCTGCCCCTCCACCCCACGGCTCTCCCCGCCCTGTTCACAACCCCCCACCCCCAAAACAGCTGCCTCCCCTCATTCTGGCACTTCTCCGTCCCCTGACAGCCCTCCACCCTAACACCCTGCACCCCCCGACAGCCCCCCCAGCCTTGTTCACACCCCTCACCCCCAAAACAGCGCCGCCCCCGCCTCTGACAGCCCCCCCCGCCCAACTCGCCCCCTCCCCAATCCAGCTGCCCCCCCAGCCCACCTTCACCTCCCCCCTCCCCTGACCGTCCCCCTCTTCCCCCCGACACCGCCCCTCACCGGCGGGGCGCGGGGAGGCCCCCCCGGGGGGGCTCAGGGCCGTGGCCCCGGCTCCATCGGCGGCTTCACCTGCGGCGCCCGGGCCCCCCCGCCCCGAGCCACTTCCGGCCCAGCCAGGCCACGCAGCCGAGCGCCGAGACCCGGGAGCCGCCGGGAGGGCGGGATGGGGGGGGGGCTCAGCCGAGCGCCGGCGCATCGAGCGGCGGCACAGGGCGGGCAGCGGAGCGCCGAGGGAATCGATCGGGGGGGCGTGTGCCGCCGGGTGGCGATAACCGGTAACGAACACGGCGGGGCTCGATAACGGCACTGGGACCCCCCCGAGGCGCCACCGAGGGGCGCCCGTGAGCGGCTCCAAGGGGACTGGGACCGGGGAGAGGCGGGGGGGGAGGGGGCACTGCGAGGATTGGGGGGGGGGGGGGGTGTCATGGGAATGAAGGGAGGGGAATGATGGGGTCCCCACCATTGGGTTGGAGGAGGGGAGAGGGGGAGGATGAGGGGGGTCCCATGGGGTCGTTAAGGGGATGGAGGAAGTCCTCATGGTGCAAGGGGGGACGGGAGGAGGGTCCCCATGGGATCGGGGGGGGGGGGGAGGGAGGGGGGAACAACACCCTCAGGGCAGAGAGCCAGGAGGGCTCAGAGGGTCCCATAGAGAGGGTATAGGACCTGGGGGCCCCAGGGGACCGTGGGGACACGGCCTGAATCCCATAGGGATGGGGGTCCCATAGGATCAGGAGGGTTCAATGGGGTCATAAGGGTCAGGGGTCACCTAGGGTCACAGGGTCCCCTGGGCCAGAGGGGTCCCATGGCTGCAGGGTAGTGCTGGGGAGACTGGGGGGTCCCCAGAGCTGCCCCATCGCAGTCCCTTTCCCCGTGTCCCCCCAATCCCTGTGTCCCCCCCCCGAGCCCCCCCCACCTTTGTCCCCATGTGTCCCCCGTCCCCCCACCAATGTCCCCGCGCTGCCCCAGGAAATCACGAGTCCATAAAGCTGCGCAATCTTTATGGAGCCACTTTCACACGTCGGGGGCTGTAAAAAGCGGCGACCTTTGAGCCGCGGCGGCTGCCGGGCAGTGGGAAGCGGCTCAGCGGGCGACGGTGACGCTGACACGGTGCCAGGCATTGCTGAGGACCCCGCGCAGGTTCCAGATGGGCGCCACGCTGTCGGGCTGCACGTTGTAGCTCTCATCCACCGCTTTGCACACGATGTTCAGCTCGGCGCCCGCCGCCACCGGCACCTCCAACTCCCACAGCACCCAGGCCCACGCGCGCCCCGGCACCGGGCGCTCACCCAGCAGTCGCGCCACACGCCAGCTCCGGCCGCCGTCCAGCGAGACGTCCACCCGCACCACCCCGCGCCCGCCGCCGCTCCACGCGTAGCCCTTCACCGTCAGCTCTCCCGCTGGCACGGCAGTGCCCGGGCGAGGGTGGGTGATGGCCGACTGCACCGGCAGCTCCTGGATGGCGGGCGCCGTGGAATAATCCACCGTGTCCCAGTCCACGGCGGGCGAGAAGCCCTTGTAGTCGTTCTGCTGCCAATGGCTGGGGCTCTCGCTGGGGCTGACTGCCACACGCTGCAGCCACTTGACGCTGCGGGCGCCCACCACGCCGGGCACCACCACGCGCACGGGGAAGCCGTGGTCGCGGGGCAGCTCCTCGCCGTTCATCTCGTAGGCCAGCAAGACGTCGGCAGCCGGGTTGATGGCGCGGCCGTAAGGGATGGAAGCGCCGTACGTGGTTCCCCCGGCGTCAGCGTCCAACCCTTCGAAGCAGACGTGCCACTCGCCCTCGCGCTCCTCGCCGAAGCCGGCGGCGAGCAGGACGTCCCGTAGGCGCGCGCCGCCCCAGCGCGCGGTGCTGATGGCCCCGATGTCCCATGCCAGGCCCTTGACCGGGCGCACGCGGCTCATCTCGCTGCGGCGGTTGCCCGCGCACTGCAGCGTGGCCGTCACCTCGTGCTTGGGGAAGCGGCTGCGCAGCTCAGCCAGCGACAGCGAGACCCCGCGGCCCCCCGGGCCCTCCACCCGCAGCCGGTAGGAGCCGGGCTCCACCATGGGCACCGGGAGGTGGTTACGGGTGAAGAAGAGCTCATTGGGTGTCAGGAACCGCTCGACCAGCAGCTCCGGTGGCGGCTCCGCGTTGAACGGCTTCTGGCTGTTGATGCGGAGCGCGGGGTGACGGGGAGGGTCCCCAGCGAAGGGGTCCTGGGTGGCGGCAGCGGGTGGAGGGGCCTCTTCGGGGTGGAGCTCCCCCACTTTGTACTCGCGCAGCAGCTCCAGGACGTGGGGTTGGCTGTGGACGGCGTAGAGGGCCCAGAAGGGCTCCAGGGGCCCCCCGGCCGCCAGCAGCAGCTTCTCGGCACCCCCGGGGTGAAGCTCCACGAAGTCGGTGACGTCGAAGACCTCGGTGCCATGGGTGACCCAGACGCGGTCGAGGAGGGAGCGGTGCCGCCCCACCTCCTCCCGTGTGTACAGGGGGTACTGGGAGGGCTGGGGGGCCTGGGCCGCCTGTGCCACCTGGGGGACCCCGGCCCTGTCAGGGGGGCATACTGACCCCTCCCCGGGGATGTCCCCATTGCCCACCACCCCCAGGACCCTGGGCTCTGCCTCCCCAGACCCAGCACCTCAGTGACCCACATGGCACCCCCTGCCCCCTCCAGGACCCTGGGGTCTCCCCCCAGAACCTTCACCCTGGTGTGCTGACCCAAAGACAGGTGGGGGAGCCATGGCACACACACTCCCCCCAGCCAGACCCCACTCTCCCTGTGCCACAGAAGGGGGTGGAGGATCTGGGCATCCCCATGCATCCCCACCCACCCAGGACTCAGCTTCACCCCTGCTGCCACCCCTACCCCAGGTTCCGCCCCACCCTCCCCGGTGCCCTCATCCCAGAGAAGGACCCAGCGGTGTCCTCCTTTCCCCGCGGGAGGATCCGGTCATCCCAGTGCCTCCCCGGTCCCTGTGCGCCCCCCAACCCCACACTCAGCCCCATCCCGGTCCTGGTGCCCCCCCGGTTCTGCCCCTCCCCAGTCTCGGTGCACCCTTGGGACTCGGTGCCCCCCCGATCCCGATGTTTACCCCGTCCCGGCTCAGCGCCCCCCCGCCCCCGTCCCGGTGCTCCCCCGTTCCGCTCACCCTCCGCCGTCGCTCTCCATAGGCCAGGGCAGCCCCGAGCCCCAGCAGCGCCGCCAGCACCGGGGCCGCCCCCCGGGGACCCCCCCCCACCGCTGCCGCCGGGCTACCGGGGGGGAACCGGGAGCTGGGGCGGCGGGGCAGCGCCAGGAGCCTGCGGGGAAAACGGAGCTGGCACCGGGAACGGCAGCAAGGGTAACGGGAGGAGGAGGGTACCGGGGGGATCCTACCTGCGCCCGGCGGTGGCCCGGAACAACAGCATCGCGGCGAGACCTGGGCGGGAGAGAGCAGCTGGGAACCGGGAACCGGCAACGGGAACCAGGGCTCGGGGAACCCGGGTAGCAGGGCTCCACGAACCGGAGAAACGGGACCAGGACCGGGAACCGGAGCACTCAGAACCGGGGAACCCGTACCAGAACCGGGAAGCGGGGCACTGGCGTCGGTAACGGGAACCGGGAAACTGAGACTAGGATTGGGAAGCGGAGAACCGGCACTGGGGCACCGGTCACGGGACTAGGAAGCAGGAACCGGGACCGGGAGCACCGGTAACGGGAATCGAGGCACCGGTAACGGGAATCGGTACAGCAGGAACCAGGGAATGGGGACCGGGACTGAGAACCGGAGCTCCGGGAACCGAGGAAGCGGGGAATCGTCAACGGGACCACAAACCGGTGCTCCAGAACCCGGTGAACCGGTACTGGGACTGGGAACCAGGGCCCTGGCACCGGTAACGGGAACCAGCGAACCGTTACCGGGATCCGGGGACCCGCGGGATGGAGGGGAGGGGGAGAATCGGCCAGCAGAGGCTCCGCGCGAGGCACCCCCGCCCCCCCGGTGCAGTCCCGTTCCCCCCCAGCCCCATCGCGGTCCCGGTTCGCCCCGCTGCGCACCTGCGTTAAAGGCTCCGATAACGCCACCCCCGCGCCTGGCGCTGCCGCTTTAAGAGAGGGGCGCGCGGGGGGGCGGGGCCTCACCCTTTCACCACGCCCCATCTGCGGCGCGAATGGGGGAGTGGGCGTGGCTTTCCGCTCTGGGGTCCGCGGCGACGGGGTCTTAAAGGGGC
>JAUMJL010001700.1:0-15431 GCA_033558185.1 Dromococcyx pavoninus
GGTGAGAAGTGTCCGAGCGAGTCGTGACGTCACTCCGAGCGCCTCGTGACGTCAATCCTCGGCCTCGTGACGTCACGGTCCGCCCACAGCGCCGCTCCCGCCACGCCCAAGATGGCGCCGCAGCCACACTCAATAGGGCTGTGCCACATTCAAGATGGCGTCGGGCCGCACCCAAGATGGCGTCCCGCCCCTTCCCCCCCACGTGTCATCGCCGCTTCCGGCTGGCGCGGGAGCACTTCCGGCCGCTGCGATGTCGCCGAGCGTGGCGGAGCTGCTGCTGCAGCGCCTGGAGCGGGAGGAGCCGCCGGGTGGGCTCTGCAGCCTTGAGGCCGCCCGAGCGCTCGGGCTCGACCACCAGGCACTCGTGGGCGCCGTCAAGAGTCTCCAGGCGCTGGGGGAGGTGCGGCCGAGGGGGCGGGGGGCCGGGGGCTTCTGTCGGTGCTGAATCCGGTGCCGACGGGGGTCCCACCGGTGCAGCTCTCGGTGCTGCTTTTGGTGCCGATACCGTTATTGCTCCTGGTGCTGAATCCGGTACCGGTGCCGTCGGTGCTGATCCCGGTGCTGGTCGCGGTTCTGATCCCAATTCCCAGTCTCATTTCTGATCCCGGTGATGATCCCGGTGATGGTCCTGATTCCTAGTCCCGGTTCCTGGTTCCTGTTCCCGCTTCCGATTCCAATCCCAGTCGAGATCCTGATGCTGGTCCGGTTCGGGGTTCCCAGTTCTGATCCCAGTCCTGGTTCCTGTGCCCAGTTCTGATCAAGTTTTGGTTCTGATCCAATTGCGATCCCAGTTCCCAGTCCAGATCCTGGTTCCAACCCTGGTTCCCAGTTCTGGTTCCCAATCCCAGTCTCGGTAGTGATCTTGATTCTTGGTTCCAGTTCTAGTCCCTGTTCCCAGGCCCTAATTCCAGCTACCGGTGCCACTTCCCAACCCCAGATCCAAACCCAATCCTGGTTCTCAATCCCAGTTCTTGGTTCCCAATCCTGGTTCTCAATCCCAGCTCCTGGTTCCCAATCCCAGTTACAATCCTGGTTCCCAGCTCCTGGTTCCTGGTCCCAGTTCCAATCCCAGTCCCAGTTCCCATTGCCAGTCCTGCTCTCTCCCGCGGGTGATGGCGGTGCAGCCGTGCTCCGCCCGTTCTCATTCCCAGTTCCCATTCCCAGTCCAGGTCCCGCTCTCTCCCGCAGGTGATCGAGGCCCAGCCACGCTCCGCCCGCTGCTGGGAGCTCAGCCCCGAGGGTCTCGAGGCGCTGCGGGACGGGAGCCCCGAGGTGCGGTTGTTCCGGAGCCTCCCGGAGGAGGGGCTGCCCCCCCCCGAGGCCATGGTGAGGGGAGATGGGGGGGGTACTGGGAGGCACTGGGAGCGAGGAGGCACTGGGTGGGGGCAGCACTGGGGGGATACTGGGAGGCACTGGGCAGGGGGGCACTGGGTGGGTACCAGGAAGCACCAGGAGGAGGAGGGGGGAGGGATACTGGGGAAGTGTGGCACTGGGGGGGTTATGGGGGGGTGCAGGGCCCTGACACCCCCTCCCCCTGCAGAAGCTTCCTGGGGGCTCCGTGGGCTTCAACAAAGCGATGGCCAACAAGTGGGTGCGGCTGGAAAAGGAGGGGCCCGGGGGACCCCGCGTCCTGCGCAACGTGAGTGGGGGGGGGGCGGGTTGAGGGTGGGGTCCCCGGGAGCTGAGGGTGTACCATGGTGGTGGGAGGGGGACACCAGGGATGGGAGCTGGGGGGGGGACGGACGGCAGGGGGTCCCGAGTTGGGGGGACTCTGGAGTCATGGGGGTGCCAGGATGGGGTCCCATGAAATGGAGGGGAGTGAGTGACACAGAGGGGTCCCCAGGAGCTGGGGAGGGGGTGACAGGGCCAGGGGAGGGGACAGGGATGGAGCTTGGGGAGGGGCTTGGAGCAGGGGCACCCCTGCGGGTGGGTCTGTTCCCAGCTCTGCCCCCCCCTGCAGGTGCTGCAGGTGCAGGACCAGGTGCAGCAGAGCCTGCAGCGGGTGCAGCGTGGAGAGGCCGAGGAGCTGCCAGAGCGCGAGCGCGCGGAGCTGCGGCGACGGAAGCTGCTGCTGGAAGTGTGAGCGGGTGGGGGGGGGCACTGACCCCCCCTTTACTCCTCCTTTTGCGCCCTGTTGCCCCCCCCTTACCCCTTTCTGCCCTCCCAACCTCCACCCTTTCACCCCCACCTTTTTCCCCTCCTTTACCTCTCCTTTTGCCCCCCCCTTTGCTGCCCTGACCCCCCCATTTGCCCCCCCAGCCACCCCCCATTTGCCCCCACTTTACCCCTCTTTCTGCTCCCCCAACCTATTCACTTCTGCCCCACCACGTTCCCTCTTTTTGCCCCTCCTTTACCCCCAGTTTCCTGCCCAAACTCCCCCTTTTTGCCTGCCCTTTACTCCTTCCTCCCTTTGCCCCCCCAGTGCCCCCCTGAACACCCCATGTCCCCCCTTTTCCCCCCGATCCCCCTCGACTCCCTCTTTGTCCCCTCTTTGTTCCGCTCTTTGTGTTCTTCCCAACAATTTCAAGTCCTGCTGGGTCAGGGGGTGGGGCAGAGGAGGGGGAGAGCAGTTTTGGGGTGCCAGGAAGGCGGGGGAGACAGATTTGGGGGGGGCAGAGGGGGTGGGACTGGTTTGGGGGTACAGAAGAGGGGAGAGGGTTACTTTCGGGGGTCCCTCTGACCCCTCTTTGTTCCTTCTTCAGCATCCTCAAGTCCTACCGGATGGGGGGGACGAGGGGCAGGTTTAGAGGGGCCAGGGGGCCAGTTTTGGGGGCCCCCCTGACCCCCTCTTTCCACCGCAGCACCCTCAAATCATACATGATCCGCAAGGGCCCCGCGTTCCGCACGGCGCTGGCACGGCCGGAGACAGAGCTGACGCCGGAGATGATCGCGACGTGAGGGGGGGGACACCCCAATGTGACCCCTTGAGTCCACCCTGACCCCACTGAGACTCTGCTTTTGCCCCCCCTTTTGCCCCCCATGTTTCCCCTTTTCCTCTCCGTTTCCCCCCTTTTACCCACTCTTTTGCCCCCCAAGCTCCTCTCTTTTGCCCCCCATTTACGCTCTCTTTTTTCTTTTAGCCCCCCTTTTCCCCCAACCTCCCTCTTTTGTCCCCCCTTTACCCTCCATTTTGCTTCCCCTTTTTCCCTCTGTTTTACCCCCTCTTTTGCCCCCCCAATCCTTTCCATTGCCCCCCGACACCCCCTTGCCCCTCGTTTCCCCCCAGCCTCTCCTTCCCCCCTCCCTTTGCCCCCTGACACCCCCCCGACACCCCTCTGAACACCCCCTATCCCCCTTTACGCCCCTTGAACCCCTTTGCCTCACCCACTCTTGCCCCCTGTGGACCCCCCAACCCCCCCTGACACCCTCGGTTCCCCCCCCAGGGGCTCCTGGCGGCTTCGCCCCTTCAAGCCGTACAATTTCTCGGCGCGGGGGCTGCCCCCCCCCTGCGGGCGGCTGCACCCCCTGATGCGGCTGCGCGCGGAGCTGCGCCAGGCCTTCCTCGAGATGGGGTACGGGGTGGGGGGGGTCAAATGGGGTATGGGGGGGTCAAATGGGGTATGGGGGGGCTTCCTCAAGATGGGGTACAGGGGACAAATGGGGTGGTAAATGGGGTACAGGGAGGGGAAGTGGGGGGCGGGACCTTCCACGAGGTGGGGTACAGGGAGGGGAAATGGGGTGTGAGGGGTAAATGGGAGGCAAATGGGGGGGCGGGGGGCTTCCTTGAGATGGGGTATGATGGGAGGCAAATTTCTCCCCTGACACTGTGCCCCCCCCCCCAATTCCCCCCCACACACTGTCCCCCTGCTATCCCCCCCCACACCCCCCCAGGTTCTCGGAGATGCCGACCGACCGCTTTGTCGAGAGCTCCTTCTGGAACTTCGATGCCCTCTTCCAACCGCAGCAGCACCCGGCGCGCGACCAGCACGACACCTTCTTCCTGCAGGGTTGGGCAGAGTGTTGGGGGATCCCCTCAAAACCCCAACGACTCCCCCCCCAACCCCCCCCGACCCCCCTTTTTTACCTCTTTTTCCCCCGCAGACCCCGCTGAAGCGCTAGAGCTGCCGCCCGGGTACACGGCCAAGGTGAAGAAGGTCCATTCACAGGGCAGTTATGGCTCGCAGGGGTGAGACTGGGGGGCGTTTTGGGGGGGGCTTGGGGGGTGTTGGGGGGCTGTGACCACCCACACGCTGATTTCTCCACCTTCCCCCCAGGTATAAATATGAGTGGAGGCTGGAGGAGGCGCGGAGGAACCTGCTGCGCACCCACACCACGGCCGCCAGCGCCCGCGCGCTTTACCAGCTGGCCAAGCAGGTTTGGGGGGGCTCAGGGGGGCTTTTGGGGGGCACAGGAGGGGTTTGGGGACCCCCCAACACCCTTTCTCCCCACCATCCCTATTTCTCCCCCACCCCTTTTCCCCCCCCACCCCAGGAGAAGTTCTCCCCCCATAAAATACTTCTCCGTCACCTGTGGGGTTTGGGGGCCACATAGGGATTTGGAGGGGGGGGCATGGTAGAGGGTGTACAAGGGACTTGGGGGGTTTGGGGGCCACTTGGGGGGCACACAGAGGGTTTTGGGGACCTGACCCCCCCCCAGTTCCCTGCTCCCGAGGAGAAATTCTCTCCCATGAAATATTTAATAACTGGGAGGGTTTGGGGGGCACACGAGGGGGGTCTGGGGAGACACACGAGGGGTTGTGATGCACTCAGGGTGTTTGGGGGCACATGGGGGGGGGTTCGAAGGCAACACACAGAGTTTTGGGAACACCCCCTGACCCCCTCTTTTTTTTGCCCCCCCCCCTCCCTCTTTCCAGGAGAAGTTCACCCCCGTGAAATACTTCTCCATCGACCGCGTGTTCCGCAACGAGAGCCTGGACGCAACTCACCTGGCCGAGTTCCACCAGGTGGAGGGGGTGGTGGCCGACCGGGGGCTCACCCTGGGCCACCTCATGGGGACCCTGCGGCAGTTCTTCAGCAAGCTGGGTACGGGGAGGGGGTGCAGGGGGAAGTTGGGGGCTCCCCAGGGACCCCCCCCTCACCTCTTCATACCTGTGTCCCCCCGCCACGCCTCCAGGTCTCACACGGCTGCGGTTCAAGCCCGCCTACAACCCCTACACCGAGCCCAGCATGGAGGTGTTTAGCTACCACGAGGGTGAGGGGGGAGCTGGGGGGCCCTCCCGTGAAGGAGGGGGGTCCTGGGGTCTGTTGGGGAGGTCTGGGGGGGCTGCAGGGCACCCCTCTGTGGGGCAGGGGGCGGTTATGGGGGTCTGTGTCCTCTCCCCTGCCTCCACCATGGAGCAGGGGGGTAGGGAGGAGGGGTCTTTCAGGGGGGCTGGGGGGTTGCAGGGCCGCCCCGTGAGGAAGGGGGGGGTCCTGGGGTCTGTAGGGGAGGTTTGGGAGTCTCCAGGGCTCCTCGCTCTGGGGGGCTGCATGGTGGTCCTCACTGAGCAGAGGGGTTCCTGGGGGGTCTGAAGGGGAATCTTGAGGTTCTGTGCCGCCCCCCCCCACCCCGGAGCTGGGGGGAGTGCAGGGGGCTGTGGGGGATCTGTGGGGGTCCCCCTCTATGGGTGGGGGTGTCCTGGAGGCCTCTGGGGTCCCTGGGGGGGGGAAGAGGTGAGTTTTGGGGTGCACTGTAGGGTTTGGGTGTTTTTGGGGTGTCGCGAATGGAGGGGGGGTTGCCCCTGTGAGGTGTGGGGAAGTTCTCAGGGGTAGGGATCTGTTTCTGGGGGGTGTCTCTGGGGCATCCCATGAACTGAGGACCCCCTCTCACCCCAATTTCACCCCCCCCAGGGCTGAAGAAATGGGTAGAAGTTGGCAATTCAGGCATTTTCCGCCCGGAGCTGCTGCTGCCCATGGGGCTTCCCGAGAACGTCACCGTCATCGCCTGGGGGCTCTCACTGGAGCGGTGACAGTGGGGAGATTGGGGAGGTGGGGGGGCCCTGTTGAACCCCCAGACCTCCCCCACTGACCCCCTTATTCCCCCCCCCTCAGCCCGACCATGATCAAATACGGCATCAACAACATCCGCGAGCTCGTGGGGCACCGCGTCGACCTCCAGATGGTCTATGACAGCCCCCTGTGCCGCCTCGCTGCGTAGGGGCCCCGGGGGGGACCCCGGAAGGGCTCCTGGGGCTGGGAGGTAATAACCCCCCAATAAAGCTCCTGGGGCTGGGAGCCCAGGGACCCCCCAATAAAGCTCCTTTGGTCACCTTGGTGCCTGCGTCTGTGTTGGGGCAGAGGTTGAGTGTGGGGTGGGTTTGGGGGCAGGAGGTCTGTGTATGGGGGGGATCCCATAGCCCCCGACAGCCCTGAGGAGGGGGTCCCGCAGCCATTGCGCGCTCCATCTCCATCACCGCCCTTCCCGCCTTTTCGCTGCCTCTCATTGGCTGCCGCACACACCAGGAGGGTGCTGATTGGTCGATGTAGCTGCCCATCACCTGCCACGGCCTCGCCCACCGCCCTCTCCCCCTCCCCATCGCCTCCCGCGGCGGCCCTTTCCCGCTTTTTCCCGTTGCCGCTTCTCATTGGCTGTCACACGCCCCAGGCGGGCGCTGATTGGCCCGCGCGGGTGCCCGTCTCCCGCCGTAGACCCGCCCACCGCGCTCCCTGCTCCGCCGTGCCCCTCGGTCCCCGCGATGTCCCAGCCCAGCGCAGCCCCCGAGCCCCGCGGGCCCGGCCCTGCCCCGGGCCCTGAGGCCCGGCCACTCCCCAGGACGGGGATGGCGCGGAAGGAGGGCCCCGAGCCCGGCGACAGCGCCTTCTTCTCGGGGCTGGGCTCAGAGAGTGCCCCAGAGGGGGACCTGGACGGGTAATGGCGCTTCCAGCTCCTCAACATCACGGGTTTGGCCTAAATTGGGTCAAAAAGGGCAGGTGGGGAGCCACAACCCCCCAGGCGAGGGCTGGCAGACACCATGGCTTGAATCATGGAATCACAGAGATCTTCCCTCAAACTCCCCCAAAATACGTCTTTTTCACCCCAAATCCCATCACAAAAGCAACTTTAACCCCCAAAACTTCCTTTTGGGAACCCTTTGGATTTGGGTTAGAAAGTGCAGTTTGGGGGAGTTTGTGAGGGGGATTTGAGGTTAAAAAAAATGTTGGAGGAGAAACTGGAAAAAAATTGAGGTAAAATTGCATTTTTGGTGAGTTTAGGGAGAGGATTTGAGGTAAAAAGTCGTGTTTGGGGGAACTTTGGGAGGGCTGTGAGGAGATCAGTGGCAAATCGGCAGTTTGGAGGGGATTTGTGTTTAAAATGCATTTTGGGGGTGTTTGTGAGGGGAGTGAGGTTAAAAAATGATGTTTTGGGGTAGTTTGAGGGGAAATTTGAGATTTGAGGTGAAAGTTGTGTTTTCGTGGAGTTTGTGAGGGGATTTGAGGTTAAAAAGTCATGGTTTTGGGGCAGTTGGAGGGGAAATTTGAGAAGAACCCCTGCCATTGTGATGGCAGCGCGACCTCTGCGGGCAGCGAGCGCTGCTGGGCTGCTGTGGGGGAGTGAGATGCGGTGTGGAAGGACCCTTTTGAGGTCTCAGCAGTGGTTTTAAGGCACAAAACGAAGTGGTTTAGGACAAACAAAAAAACAATCAGCCGGTCTCACACCCAGGCTGCGCGTTCATTAGTGGGGCTCCCAATTAATGAGGCTGGGGCAGAGCATGGCCTTATAGCACACACAGCCCTGATCTCTCTGCGTTTCTGCCCAGGACGGAGGCGCAGCCGGCGATGCCGCGTCCCGGCACTGAGACGGCGCTGGACGGGCAGGCGTCGCGGTACTTCGCCTCACTGGGTGCCAGCATTGGCAGCCTGCAGGAGCGCGCGCAGCAGCTCATCGACCGCGTCAACGACAGCCGCAAGGAGGACCACACCGTCATGAGCGGCTTCAGGGAGAGCCTCCTGCTGACGGTGGGTGCGAGACCCCCCCCGGTGCGAGGGGACCCGCGCCAGCATTGTTTGTTTAATCGCGTTATTCCGCCCACGTTGGCGGTGAGAGGAGGAGAGCGCAGGGTGAGCAGGGCGCCAGCTGCGGAGCCTGGAGCGCCGGATGCTGCCGGGAGCCCCTCCGGATGCGGCCGCAGCTGCCCCTGGCCCCATTCTGGGCAGCGGAGGCGACGCTGAGGGCTCCCACGTTCTCGCTCGGCCAGACTCTGCTCCCGCCGGCGTCCCCGCAGCCGGAGCTCGGTGCCAGCGGGGTGGGACCCATGGAGGGTCCCACAGGCCCCCATGCAGATGGCAGCGCGGCCTCGGCAGCTGTGGCCTGCGTTGACCCTGGTGGCTACCGCAGGCGGCAACGCGGCTACCGTGGGCGCAGCTGGCGGTGGCGGCAGCCAAGCCCGGCCGGGAGCCGCGCCAGCCGTGGCGGCCGCAGCTGCAACCCCTTGCTGTGGGGACGCAGCCGGAACGCGGCGCTGCCAATGCCGCAGCCCGGCAGGAGCTGATTCTTCCCCCTCCACTCCCTCGCCGTGTTCCGGGCAGGTGTCGGGGCTGGCGGAGCAGCTGGAGGAGCGGCTCTTCCAGCGCTACAGCGTCCACAACACGCTCATCCAGGAGAGGCTGCAGCAGCTGGCGGCCATCGTGGAGCGCGTGGAGCAGGCCCAGGCCGAGCTCCAGCAGGTCTGCCGCACTGTCGAGGCAGCCTACCGCGACCTCTGCCTGCAGCCCGAGGCCTGAGCGCACCCCCAAACCCACGGGGCCCCTCCCCCAAACCCACAGCTCCCCCCCAAATCTGCAGGGCTCTCTCAAACCTGCAGGAGACCCCCCAAAACCCGTGGGCTTTTACCAACCCACTGCAGCTCTCCCCGAGTTTGCGGGACTCCCCCAGACCCCAGGAACCACTCCAAACCCGCAGGAGTCCCCCCTAACCCTGCAGGGCTCCCCGACACCTTCCCCCAAAACCACAGGAAGCCCCCAGACCCACAGTGCCCTCCCCCTGGCCCAACTCCATCCTGGGGCAAACATTGCGGGGGGGTGGGGGGAGTCCCCCTGGATGGGGTTTTTTGGCACAAAGTTTTTCTGTCATTGTTGGAATAAAAAGAGAAAAAAATCCCCTGGGTTTTGATCTGGGGGGGCTTGGTGCCCCCCCTCCCCCTGTCCCATGGCTCAATTAGCTCTGATGAGCCAAGCACCATTTATTGGTGAGGGTGGAAAAAGGCACTGGGCAGCAACGCCGGCACAACCGCGCACCGCGTCTGTGGGTGGCAGCAGCTCCGGTCGAAGACAGCAGGTCTGGCTGGGGACACCCCGTCTGTGGGTGACACCGGGTCCAGTCGGAGACACCGAGTCCAGTTGGTGATACTGGGTCCGGTTGGAGACACCGGGTCTGGTTGGGGACACCGGGTCCCATTGGTGACATTGGGTCTGCAGGACCCCGTTGGTGACACCAGGGCCGGCTGGTGACACCGTGTCCTATTGGAAACACCGGGTCCAGTTGGTGACACCAAGTCCCGTCGATCACACCGGATCCGGTATTGGCGCCGTCTCCTTGCGTCCCTCCATGCGAGGATCGGCCATGTCCCCACAGGTGCCGCCAGTGGTGGAGGCCGGCGGTGCCATCCCCGTCCTAGTCCCGGCGCGGCGGCGCGAAAGCCTGGATGCCGGTGATGGCGCGGCCCAGGATGAGCGCGTGGATGTCGTGGGTGCCTGCGGGCAGGAGAGCGGCAGCGCTGAGAGCGGTGCCAGGGGACCCCGAGAGCGCGGTGGGATGGACGCGGTGGGACACGGTGGGACGCGCGGTGATGCGGTGTCGCGGAACCTTCGTAGGTGTTGACGGCCTCGAGGTTGAGCAGGTGTCGGATCACGTGGTATTCGTCGCAGATGCCGTTGGCGCCCAGCAGGTCCCGCGCCTCCCGCGCGATCGCCAGCGCCTTCCCGCACGAGTTCCGCTTCAGCATCGACACCGCTTCGACGGGAGCCCTGGACAAGGGAACATGGAACCCACAATCCCCCCGGCACCCCCAGACCCCTCCAAGAGACCACCCAGAGCCCCTCAGCACCTCCTGACCCCCCCAGACCCCTCCTAAACCCCGCCCAGAACCCTCCGACCCCCCTGCACCCACCGCCCCTGCTCCTTGAGCTGCCCCAGTGACGCCCTACACCCCCGACCCCCACAGCCCCCCCCAGGCACTCCCCAGCCCCCCGTCGTGCCCCCCACTCACTGGCCCTGCTCCTTGAGCCGCCCCAGCTGCACGCAGGCCCCCAGCCCCAGCGCGATCTCGGTCACCATATCCGCCAGCTTGCGTTGCACCAGCTGGTTCCGCGCCAGGGGCCCCCCGAACTGCCACCTGGGGGGGAGCGGGGTGGAAGGGGTTGGGGGGGGGGGGGGGCTCAGAGCACCCCCAGAACACCCCCCAGACACGCCCCCTGAACATCCAGAGTCCCAGCAAACCCACAGACCCTCCTGAACTGCCACCTGGGAGAGCGGGGCAAGGGTTTGAGGGGACTCACGGTCCCTGGTCCCTCCTGAAGTGATTCCTGAAGTGATTTGGGGGTTCACCCCCGCAGGTGGGGGGGGGAAGTGGGGTTTGGGGTGCTTTACCTGTCCAGCACGTACTGCCGTGCTGTCTCCAGGCAGGCCTCGGCAGCGCCCAGAGCCCCCCAGGCGATGCCGAAGCGTGCGTGGGACAGACACCCGAAGGGGCCCTGCGGGGGGGAAACGGGGAGGTGTAGGTTGGACCCCCACCCACGGCGGGGACCCCGCCATGCCCCGCCATAACCCAGTGGGACCCCCACCCACAGCTGGGACCCTCCCAGCACCCAGCAGGGACCCCAACCCATAGCAGGGAACCCCCAGCATTAGTAGAGACACCCTCAACCACCACACAGACTCCCCAAAACCCAGTAGGGACCCCCCCCAACCCTGGAAAGGGTCCCCAACCCCAGCAGGGACCCCTATAACCCAGTGGAGACCCCCAACACACAGCATGAACCCCCTCCCCACGGCAGGGACCCCCTCATGGCCAACCCAAACCCGTCTGACCCCCCCCAGACGCCCCCCTCTGTGACCCCCAGATCCCTCAATACCCCCAGACACCCCCAGACCCCCTGATCCCCCTTTTCTCTCCCTGATAGCCCCAGATCCCCCAGCGTCCCCCCCCCCCATCAGCACGTTCTCCTCGGGCACCCCCAGACCCCCTGCCCCATAAATCCCTCAATACTCCCAGATCCCCCCCCGGCGGCCCCCCCCCTCACCGCCAGCCCCTCGGCTCCGGGCAGCACGTTCTCCTCGGGCACCTCGACGTCCTCCAGGACGATCATCCCGGTGGGGGACGCACGCAGCGAGAACTTGCCCTCGATTTTGGGGGTGCTAAGTCCAGGGGTCCCGCGCTCCAGGAGGAATCCCCGCACCCGCCCGTCCTCCTCGCACACCGCCCACACCAGGAAGAGATCGGCCACCGGTGCGTTCGTGATCCTGGGGGGGGGCGGCCAAGGGGGTTGGGGGGGAGGGTCTAGGGGGTCCTGGAGGGGCTGGGGGGACCGGGGGGGGGTGGTCTCCTGGGGGTGTCAGGGGTCTGGGGGGACACTGAGACACTGAAGGTCCCGGAGAGCCTGGAGCGGTCAAAGGGGTGTCAGGGAGGTTTGGAGGGGCTGGAACGTGGGGATCAGGAGGTGTTGGGGGGAGGTTCCTGGGGGATTTGGGGTTCCTGGGGAATCAGGGGGTTTAGGAGGGGTCCCGGGAATGTCAGAGATGTCTGGAGGGGTGCAGGAAGTGTTGGGGGGTTTCAGAAGCTGTCAGGGGGATCAGAGAGGGGGGGGTGTCAGGGAGGTCCTGGGGGTGAGGGGGGGTGAGGGGAGGCTAGAGGGGGTCAGGGAGGTCCTGGGGGATCAGGGGGCGTCGGGGTCCCCACCAGCTCTTGGTGCCACGCAGACTGTAGGTGCCGCTGCCCCGGTTCCTCCGCGCCCGCGTCTCCATGCGCCCGGGGTCGCTCCCGTGGTTCGGCTCCGTCAGCCCGAAACAGCCCAACAGCTCCCCCCGCGCTGGGGGGGGGGGGTGTCGGCGGGGGGAGGGTGAGGACCCATGGACCCCCAACGGCCCCACAGAGCCCCCTACGCCCCCGACCCCAAAACCCTTAAGCCCCGCCTCCTGAATCAGGTCCCGCCCCCTCCCCAGGCCCCGCCCCTCTCCCGTGGCCCCGCCCCCTTGCTCACCCAGCGCCGGCAGGAGGCGCTCGCGCTGCGCCGCGCTCCCATAGGCCAGGACCGGGTGCATCACGAGGGACGATTGGACGCTCAGCGCAGACCGGAAGCTGCTGTCCACACGCTCCAGCTCCCGCGCCACCAGCCCATAGCCCACCCACGAGGTGCCCGCGCAGCCGTAGCCTGGAGGAGGCAGCAGGACCCCCAGGGACCCCTGTCAGAGACACACAAATCCCCTCCGGAGACCCCCCAACATTGGACCCTCCATCAGGGACCCCCCCCCCCCCATGGACTCCCCCAACTCCCCCCTGCCATGGACCCCATCAGGTACCCATTAATCCCCTCCAGAAACCCCCACATGGACCCCCCCCGACCCCCAAATCACTCCACAAGGACCCTCCCATCAGAGATCCCCCTCACAGACCCCCAAATCAGCCCACAGGGACCCCCCCCCCAAGACCCAACCCCACCCATCCGGGAACCGCCAAACCCCAACACCCCCCCCATACCCCACACAGGAAGTGCCAGCACAGCCACAGCATGGGGGGGGGGGCAACAAAAGCCCCCCACTGACCCCCCCCAAAGGTCAGGGATCATGTGTGGGACCTCCTAGGACCCCCCCAACAGCCCCCCACCTTTGATCGTGGGGCCCAGCAGCCCCAGGGCTCCCATCTTGGTGATGATCTCGCGGTCAAACTCTGTGGGGACACACAGGGGGGTGTGGGGGGGGGGGGTTGAGGGCAATCTTGGGGGGGGTCTGATGAGGTCTGGGGGCTTTGGGGGTCCGTACTCATCTGCCAGTGCATACGCAGCACACGGGGTAGGGTCTGGATGAGGCTGAGGAGCTCTGGGAGTGGTTTGGGGGCTTGGGAAGGGTTTGGGGGGCAACTGGGGTGGTCTGGGGGCTCAGGGGGATTTTGGGGGGGGGCTGAGGGGTTTGGGGGTCCTTGTATCCTCATGCCGATGAGCACACAGGGCAGGGGCTGTGGATTCTGGGTGGCTCTGGGAGAGACGGGGACACTGGGAGGGTCTGGGGGCTCTGGGGGTGTTGGGGGGTCCTGGGGGATTTGGGAGTCACTGGAGGGGTCTGGGGGCTCTGAGGGGGTTTGGAGGGGTCCGAGAGAGGTTGGGGGTCCCTGTACCCCGTGCCGATGAGCCCACAGCACGCGGGGCAGGGTCTGGGGGCTCTGGGCAGGTTTAGGGTGCCCTGTGGGGGGGGTCTGGGGGCTCAGGGAGGTTTTGTTGGGGTCCGTGTGGGTAGGGGGTCCGTACCTTCATGGCGATGCGCCCGCAGCACGCGGGGCAGCAGCCACTCCTGCGCAAACTCCCGCACGGTGTCCCGGAGCTGCCGCTCCTCGGGCTCCAAGAGGGACTCCAGCAGCAGGGGGTCCCGCCAGTCGAAGGGTGCTGGGGGCGGGGGGGGGGGGGGGGTGTCAGCACAGCTCCCCCCCAGCAGAGAGGGGGGGGTGGTCTGGGGGGCGGGACACGGGAGGGGGCGGATATTGGGTGTCCCAGCCCCACCCCCACACACACTCACCCTGCTTGGGGGGGGGTCCTGTGCCCCCCCCAGCGCACCCCGCGCCGGAGGGGGCGCAGCAGCCGCGCAGCGAATCGCAGAGCCATGGGGGGGGGGTCTGGGGGATAAAGGACCGGACAGGTGAGACACCACCCCCCAGGACCCCCAAATGCCCCCTCAAATGCCCCGAGCCCAACCAGACACCCCCAACTCTCCCAGTGACCCCGTGCCCCCTCAGACCCTCCTCAAGACCCGTAGAACCCCCCCAGACTTCCCCAATGCACCCCGGGAGTCCCCCAAATCCCCAGACCCCCCCAACAGTCCCCCAGCCCCCTCCAAAGCACCTCAAGGACCCCCAACTGCCCCCGGGATCCCCGGAACACCCACAGTCACCCCCGGGACCCCCCAAACCCCCCGCAACCCCTACTCACCGAGCGCCTTTGATTCTGGGGGCGTTCCCGGCCGTGACGTCACGGGGGTGGGGAGGGGGCGGGGAAGGGGCGGGGCATTAACCCGTGCGAGTCCAGGCTGGGGCGGGGAGGCAAGGGCTGGGGGGGTTCTGGGGGTCCCCGAGGGCTGCGTGAGGGGGGGGAGGAGATGGACAGGAGGGGTGGGGGGGCTGGGGGGCCCCAAAACCACGGCCTGGGTAGGTTAAAGGGGGTGCATGGGGAAGGGAGGGGGGAACGGGGTGCAGGACCCCCAAACCACGGCCCGAGGGAGGTTGGGGGGTCATAGGGGTTCCTCGGGGCTTTGGGACCCCCCACCCCGGGCAGTGGTGGAAGCGGGGGGGGTGGTGTCCTGGGGGGAGTGGGCACTTGGGCTACAGGACCCCCAAACCTCGGCCCCGGGGGGATTCCAGGGTCTGGGGGGGTGGGAGGTGTTGGGAGGGCGGGGGGGGGGGTGTGTCTCGGCGCGATGACGTCACGGAGGCGGGTTCGGTGTTTCCAGGCTTTATTGGTCCCGCCCCCCCCCCAAATTCCCCCTATGCCCCGGGGGGGGGGGGAGGGGGAGGCTTTGCATAGCGAGAACGAGAGAGGGTGGGTGGTGGTTGTGATGACGTCACGAGAGGCGGTGATGACGCCATGCGGTAGTGATGGCGCCACCCCCCCCCCGAGTCCCCCACGGTGACGTCACGGTCGCCTCCTCCTCTCCCCGAGTGACGTTAGAGCCCCCTCCCCGTGACGGGGGGGACATGGGGGGACAGGGCCTGGGTCACGAGGGAGGTGATGATGTCACAGTATTAACCCTTTGTGTTCCGGGGGGGGGCGCTGCATGCCGGGACCACCCCCCCCCCCATATTTACATCAGTGACGGGTGGGGGGGGGGTCTCAGTGAGCTGGGGGGGCCCCCATCACCCTCTCGCGATCCCCGAGCCCCCCCCCAGTCCCCACCACCACGATGGGCACCGGGGGCCCCCCCCACCGGGCCGCTCCCCGTTCCCCCCTCGACGCCCCTGCTCGTGCTCCTGCACCGGGCTGAGAGCTTTGGGGGGGCCCCGCGACCCTCCCCGCTCCGGCTCTGGGATGCCCCCCGCAATGGCAGCTTGGGGGGGGACCTGTGGAGGACGGGGGGGGCGGGCAGGTTGGGGGGGTCCTTGGGGCGGGGGGGGGCGGCCGGGGGGGGCTCCTTGCAGTGGGGTGGGAAGGCGGGTGGGGTTGGGGGGTCCCTGTGGGGGGGGTCGGGTGACTTGGGGGTGTCCTTGGGGGTGGGGGGGTCTCTGCGTGGGGAGTCCCTGCAGGGGGAGTCGGGCGGGTTGTGGGGTGCCTTGAGGTTGCGGGGGTCCCCTGTGCAGG
>JAUMJL010001701.1:0-29224 GCA_033558185.1 Dromococcyx pavoninus
CACCCCTGGTGCCGCACCATCGCCCCAGGCCACTGCAAGGGCTGGCGAACACGTACATGTGGAACAGAGGCCTTCTGTGGATGGGGACAGGAATGGGGACAGCGCAAGGCCACGAGGAGCGTTGGGAAACCCCAGTACGGTGTGGGAGCACTGCCCCTGTCCCCAGTCGCTCGTCCCAGAGCAAAGCATCCCAGGGACACCGGAGCGCAACCCCCACTGCTCGCACCTCGTCTGGTGGATGCCGCACCTTCTGCAGGTATTTCTTCAGTACCTCCTCTGGGGTTTTACCTGCAGAAGAGCAAAGAGTCAGAGGGGCTGGAGGGCAGCACAGGGAATCACACTGCTGCAGGCAGCCGGAGGGGATGAGGGAACAGGGGAACCAGGTAGGGAAGGGGGTGCAGGAACAGAGGCCAAGTGGCAGAGCGCCTCTCACCCTTCTTGGCCTGCTTCTTAGTGGTCTTGCGGCAGGTGTGGGAGATGCCGGGGATGGACTGGATCTCACTTTTGCTGACGGGCGGGGGGTGCAGCACCAGCTTGGGGGGCCGCGTCAGGCAGACAGGCAGCCCGGCTGCGCTCATCAGGATCCCTGTGATCCCTGGTTGAGGGGGTTCCGAATGACAATGAGGAAACCTGCACCACTCCAAACCCCAGAGGTTCCCCAAAAGCCGCCCCACTGGAGCTGGCTCCCTCCTAGGGAGGCCAGGACCGTGGGCACCGGGCGCCCATCCTCACCTGCCAGCGCTGGGTTGACAGGGCTGGAGCCAGTGAGGTTCTTCACAGGGACAGTGGGGACCCTGTGAGGAACCAGCAGAAATCACATCAGGCCGGCTGCAGACACCCACAGCCTCACAGCCCCCAGGGCAGACAATAGTTGCCTGAGCAACTGCACGGGCCCTGGCTCGAAATAAAGAATTCCCCATGGTGCGATGTGCCCCCCCGCCTCACCACTGCCTTTTCTCTCGCTCCTTAGAAATCCTGCCCGCATCTCCATTCATAGCCCCTTTTTGTCACCACTCCCTGGGTTAGTCTGTTGGGATTTTTCCTCTTTTCTCCTATGGCTACACTGCCGCAGCTTCCCCCCCGGCCTCTCCTTGGGGCTCTCTTCCATGGGAAAGTTTCCCAGCTGGTCAGGAGTGGAGGGAAGGGGGAGGATGGAGAGGGAGAGGAAAGGGGCCAGGCTGTGACAGAAGGCTGACGGCAGAGCCAGACAAAGGGGAGAAACAGGCTCATTAAACGCCCAACCCCTGGAAAAAGTGTCTTTGGAAGGGTGGGGGTCTGGAGGGACCCCTTTCTCATGGGGCCTGAATGGCTTTTCTTTGCACCCCACCCATCCCTTGCCACCAGAGAAAGAGCAGTCTCAGCCTCCTTATTGAGATGCAGGAGCCACCTCATCCCCACTCCAGTCCCTCAGCAGCCACAGGGAAGGCAACAGGCCACAGGGAAGGTCAGGGGCCTGGCAGAGCCCTCTGTCCGAGGGAGGCTGCGGTCCATCTCCCAGCAGGCTCAGGGAACCCCACGGGGCTGCGGCCCCGCTCTGCCCTGGGAAGGGGAGAAACAACCATGTCACCCCAGTTCTCCCTCCAAATGCCCTCTTGCTCACACGCAGCAGGACTCACCCAGAGGCGATGAGCACCCGGGACTGGGCGATGGCCAGGCGCTGCAGGTGGCTGCGGTTCAGGCTGCCGAGGCCAGGACGGGACGATTTGCTGCTGCCTGTGCCAGGGGGGCTGCTGGTGGAGCTGGCCGAGCTCAGGGCAGGCGTGCTGGCTGTCTGCCGCCGGCCCCCTTGGGCTGCCAGTGGCTTCAGCGAGCCACGCACCGTGGCCGTACCGTCGTGCGCCTTGGTCCCTGGGGCCAGTACGGGGGCTTTGGCGGTAGGTGGTGCTGGGGGTGCCTTGCGGGTCTGCACAGTAGCAGTGCCAGGGCCAGCGGCTGACACGGTGGCTTTGACGCTCATGACCAGGAGGCACTGGGGACAGGCGCAGGTGGGGACCGGGGGGGCTGCTGCTGCTGCTGCCCCAGGGCTGGCCGGCCAGGACTGTGACTTGGGCAGGGTGCCCGAGACCAGTGGGTAGACCATGTCAAGGCGACGGCGGACACGGCGCTTGCGCTGGGTCTGACGGTTGATCTGGCCCATGGTGGCAAAGTCAATGACATAGCAGAAGCCAATGACGCTCAGGTCCACCCAAGGATGCTGTTTCTCATAGGCGCGCTGGATGGTGATGCCCACGTCCATGTCATAGGGTGTCCACGACCCGCTGTCGTTCTCCCACTCCCACACGACTCCCTTGCCCGGCGCCGACGATGGGTCATAGTAGCTGCGCCGAACAGGGCGGATAGTGCCTGAGGGAGGGCAAGAGATGTGGTCAGACCCTGGTGCCAGCACCCACCTGCAGTCACGGAGCAAAACCAACCCAACCTGCCCCGTCAGAGCCATTTGCACAGGGACATGTCGGCTTTCTGGCTCCACTGCTGGCACTGCCCTGCCAGGGGACTGTGAGCCTTGTTTTCCCCTAGCTGCTGCCTGCCAGCTGCCTACCACCTGCACACCTGAAAGGCCGAGGAGCCTTGGGAACACCTAAAGTGTTACTGAGGTGAGGGAAGGGCAGATTTCAACCCATCAGGCTACGGTGGCGACTGCTCTGCCAGTGCTGGCGTGCAGCCACTCAGTCCTAATGGGGAAACACAGAACCACAACTTGACCACTCCAGCCTGCTCCCAGGGACCTCCTGTGGGACCTGAGGAACACGGGCATTAGACACAGCACTCACCACGGCCCTGTCTCCCTTTCAGTTCCAGACAGTTCAGGACAGGGGAATAAGAGACCTACAGGGCCGCTCTGAGCCCCACAGCAGTGACACATGCAGGCACTCACATGTGCAGGCAGTTCACGCCTTCCCCTCCATTTGCAGCTGCCAAACTGGCCTGCAATGAAAACCCAGCCCATGGCACAGGGAAAATCTCTGTGAGGCTGAGCAAAGGAGTACAAGAGAGGACCCGTGCCCAGCTCCTGCTCCCCTGTCAGCTAGTGTTAAGAGTGGGATGAGAGCACAAACCATGAAGGCTTTGCAGCTTGCATGCTTATTTTTCCTAGGCATTTCCTTTCCCACTGCTCACTGTCGACCAGGACACATTCGAAGCACAGACACAAATTTTGGAAACTCCTACACAATGAGGAGAAATCCTTCCTCTTTGGGACATTTCATGGCACAGCCGGGCAGGCCGATGGGCAGGGTCCCATCCTGAGCATGCTGCTAATGACCAGTGCTGTTTGGTTCATAGGTGGGACATGCTCATGAGCATCGCTGCCTCCGTGCTCTTTTGCAAAACCCCACGGCTCGGCCCTGCTGCCAGCGGGAGGAACAAGAAAGCTTAAAGAGAAGAAATAATAAGCCTGCTTTTTCAGCTTATCACCACGTGCCTTGCAAAGCCTCCAAGAATTTCAGTCCCTTTTCACCCCCACCTCTCTGCTGGGAGCAGTCGTCACCAGCTGTCCTCACACAGGACCACTTCCCACAAAAAAAGTGGGCTAAAAAGGAAAAAGCTATTTATTAGCACTAATGACAGGCATTGAGCATGCCACTACACTGGTGCTAGGCCACCCCATCCCATGAAGGGGCACCCAGGGGAGCAAAGCTGCCAGCTCTGGCGCACAAAGTGGGGCTGGAGGGGAGCAGGGTGCTGATTTATTCTAATTCTGCATGAGCCAAGGAGCACAGCAGCGGTGGTATGCAGCATCTGGCAGTCCCCGGGCGACAGTGTGGGAACGCAGAGCATCCCCCCAGCCCAGCAAGGGGGGCCAACCTCCCATTCAGCAGGGGAAAAAAAGGGACAATAGCTATTCAGGGCCTGCCAGGGTCGTGACCCCCTCAAATCAGAGCTGTTTAATGACCCAAAATACCAACAGCCCCAGCAACCCAGGCAGAGATAGAACAATCCCCCTTTCAGGCCTCCTCCCTGGGCCACAATGGTCCTCGGCAGCTGCCCTCCCCCCCCCCGCCCGCAGTGGTGCTTGTCCCCACACCCGGGCAGAGCAGGGTCCCCGCCAGCCCCAGGGTGAGGGGGGAAGGAGGACAAAGGAGGGTGCTGGGCACCCGCTGCAACCCAGCATCCCCAGTCCTAGGGATGTTGGCTGCTCCCCTCCCCATGGCCACCACGGGGGTCTTGGGGGGCAAAAATCCCTGTGCCAACCTCATGGGCACCTCTTCCCTAATCCCAGACAGCCCTGAGGACTGACGACCTTGGGAATCCCTCCACACCCCCACCACTCTGCGGACCCCCATGGCTGCTCATTGCACCCCCCTCTCAAATCCCTACTTTACCAGTCCAAGCTACCACCCTGGGGCCTCCCCTCCTTTTCCCCCCCCGAGCATCCCCCCATCACTGCTTGTGCCCCCACTCTGGGCACCTCTGTGGGCTGTCGCAAGCCAAGGCAGGCTTTGGTCCCCAAGCACCATCCAGCACCAGGCCTGCAGGGCTGATGGCAGCTCAGAGATGGCACAGCGGGGCAAGGCGCTGGGAAGGGTCTGCAGGGGATGGGCTCCATGCACAACGCGACTGCAGGTCAGGAGAGTTTAAAGGCCATAGCGTGCAATAGGGCTCAGGGAGGAGGCCGGGAATCACAACCCTGTAAGAGACCAAGAGCATGCGGCCAGGGCTAGGCAGCATGGGAAGCAGTGAGCACAGGGGAACCAGGTGGGATGGTGTAATGCACGCTGGCAGCAGGCAACCCCAGCAGGCAACACCAGGGCACTTTCAGCAGCAGTGGGCAGGGCTGGGCAGCAGCAGGCAGGGCTGGGCATGGGACTGGGCAGTGAGGAGCAGAGGTGTGTGATTCCAGGGCAGGCATAGCAGTGCGGTGCAAAGCAAATTCAGATGTACTATGGCACGGGGCAACGCAATGCAGGATCAGGCAGGGTCAGGCAGCACGGTCCCCAGCAGCACAGCCATCAAAGCGACAGGAGAGCCGAGAAAGGGACATAACGTAGGGCAAGGTAGCACAGTGCAATACAGGTCTGGGAAAGGCCACACAGCACAAGGCAGCTCTGGATCAGGCAGTGCAATGCAGCATGGGACTGGCAGCACAGCATTGTGCAGTGTTGTGCAACACCGTGCAATGCATTTCCAGAACAGGCAGCACTGTGCAATAGGGGACCCGGCAGCCAAGCACTGGGTAGAGCAGCTATGCAAAAACAGTGCAATACAACAGGGAATCGGGAAAAATGGGGCAAACCCCTATCAGTCCTGTCGGGCAGGAGAGCACCTGAGTGGGCTGGGCACACAGCCTCGTGCAGTGCAGGGTGGGGAAAGGGCAACCGTGCAGAACCAGTGGTGTGGGAAGCGGTGCAGGACTGGGCAGGGATAGATGGGACCAGGGGCGCAGGGAGCCGTGCCAGACTGGGCAGGGCTGGGCAGAGCAGAACCGCAGTGGGGAGCCGAGCGGGACCAGGCAGGGTGTGGTGCACGACTGGGCAGGGCTGGACAGAACCAGACAGGGCAGATGCAGAGCAGGGAGACCTGCGGGACTGGGCAGCGCCGGACAGTGCAGCCCCAGCGCAAGGAGCAATATGGGACCGGGCACGGATAGAGGGGACTGGGGAACCGGGCAGCGCAGCCCAGCGCAGGGAGCACCACGCGAGGCCAGGCTGCGAAGCCTCGGGCAGTGGGGCCGGAGCGGGGTGCACTGGGTGGGGAGCGGCCCCCGGCGATGGGGCAGGGCTATGCACACCGGGGCAGGGCACACCGGGGCAAAGCTGTGCACACAGGGGCACAGCACACCGGGGACAGGACAGGGCGCCCCAATACACAGCGCTCACTGCACACCGGAGCTGTGCACACCGGGCAGGGCACCGCACACCGCGGGCGGGGCACACCAGGGGTAGGACAGAGCACACCGGCGCAGCGCTCACCAGGGCAGGGCTCTGCACACCGAGGCCCGGCTCTCCCCGCACACGGCGCGGGATCCGCGCCTCTAGGCGCACGCACTCACCGGTGTCCTGGCGGAACTGGTGCATGGACTGCAGGTCGATGATGTAGGGCGCCAGGCGGCTGTCGGCCTGGCCCAGCACCACGCTGCCGCCCGCCCGGGGCGCGGCGCGCGCCACCGCCTCGATGTGGTGGCTGACGGCGGGGCTGTAGGGCCGCCAGCGCCCGTGCTCGTTCAGCCATTCCCACACCACCACCGCCGAGGCCAGCAGCATGGCCACCGCCGCCCGCGCCCCGCTCGCATGCTCCGCGCAGGCCCGGCCCCCGCCCCGCGGCCGCGCCTGACGTCACCGCCCCGCCGGCACGGGGCAGGGAACGGAGGGGAGGGGGAGGCGGCCGGGGGGAACGGGGGGGAGGGGGAAGCGGCAGGGTGGAACCGGTCCCGGGGGACGAGGGGGGAGCGGGCAGGCAGAGGAACCAGTCCTGCGGGGCACAGGGGAAACCGGTCCCGGGGATAACCGCAGGGGAGATACGGTCCCATCGAGGGCGGGGAGCGGCGGCGGAGCGGGCAGGCGGAGGAACTGGTTTCATCGGGTCCCCTGAGGATGGGGGGGGTCTGCCGAGGGAACCGGTCCCAGGTGGAACTGGATGAGGGGGGCAGCGGCAGAGTGGAACTGTTCCGCCGGGGCATCGGGGGGAGGGTGGGCCCCGGGTGGGGGGTGTGGCTGGGGGGAATCGGTCCCACGGCAGGGACCCCACCCCTGGATCCCCAGTGCACCCCACACACCCCAGCACCTCTGGAACACCCCCCCCAGTGCTCCTCATAACCCCACTCTACACCCCTGGGACCCCCTAATGTCCTCCACATCCGCAACCCGCACCCCTGGGACCCCCAGTGCCCCCCACAACCCTAACCTGCACCTCTAGGACTCTTCACATCCCTGAGACCTCCCGTTGCTGCCACATGCACACAACCTCAGCCCAGGTGCTGCAGAGAATCCCGTTGCACACCCCTCCCTGTGTGACCCTCCAGCAATGGGAACTGGGATGCTGGAGAGTTGCACATCTGGCCCAAGGCAGCACCTTGGGTCAGACCCTGCTCCCTGTGCTGGGAAATGGGGTACGAGAGCTCCAACCATCCCCTTCCCAGGCTGCAGCGCCTGCAGGGCCTGGTGAGCTGCCCCTGGCCATGGCTGCAATGCACAAAAAATGCGTTCAAAGTCCAAAATCACTGCATCCCTCGAGGGGCACCCAGACCGTAACCCTAGCTCTCCCAGATGCCACCTTTCAGTTTCCTTGGGAAGAGTTCTTTGGGGAGATTTCACAAAGCTTCAGCCTGGCATGAGGCTGCAAATGCTCTGGAATGCCCCTCAGTCTTGCACTCACCTCTGTGGCTGTTGGCTTTGCTGTGCAAACTGAATCCAATGCAACCAACATCTGTGTGCTCCCGCTGTGGTTCAACACAAGCGCCTCTGCTTTACACACTCTCCCTCGATCCAGAGCAGCCGGTGCTGGCCCTTCTACAGAGCCCAGAAAGAAGTTCCTCCTACACTGCTTGTTCCACTAAGCTCCATAAGCAGCATCCCAAGGCAGTTCTGAACAGTTGGCAACAGGTGAGTGCCAGCATTGGGCCTCACCTCATTTAGTGCCCCCAAACCACTCATTTTCTTGGATATTAAACAAAACACCCAAAACCACCCATCATTGCCTGCACAAATTGCATCCATGTCCCACACGCATGCATATCCTGGCAGCAGCAAATCCCGGTTCATGGTCCATGTCAGCCCAGAGGGTGGCTCATTCCAGGACCCAGGGACCCAGGGTGCTGCTGTAGAGGCTGCCCAGCTCCTCTCCTGACAAACCCGCTTCCCAAGCACTGCCCAGCCCCAGCATCCACCAGCAGTGCCTGCAGTGAGGAACCATCAGGCAAGATCTAAATAGAGGGGAAAAAAAAAGAAGGGAAAAGGGAAAAAAATAGGGAGAAGAAACGAGTCAGGGCTGACTGCAAGCACCGTGGTGAGAGAGGAGGAGGCAAACAGCACGAGTGCAAGCAGATCTCTCCTCCTTCCAACTTGGAGACAGGCAAGGCCACACTTGAAGTGCACTTTCCTGCAAGAAAGGAGAGCTCCCAGCCCTTCCCAGGAAGGCAGCGTGGCGGGGAGTGTGGAGAGCGGCTCCTCTTGTTCTCACCTGCTCCTCTGCGGCAGCCGAGTGCAGCCGAGGCCGTGGCGGGGAAACCCAGGGAAACCCTTTCCACTGACTCTGGCAGCAGGAAAAGGTTTTCCTGCTATTAAAAACAAAAGTGTTGGTAAACATTTTTCCCACTGCCCCGCCTAGGATCAAAACGTCAAAAACCAGCACTGTGCTGCTGGCACGGGACAGTGTGTGGGGATGTGCAATCTGGTACAACCAGTGCAGCTCAGCCCCTCCCCCGCATCCAGAACACGGGGGCCAGGGGTGAATTTATTCCCTCCCAGCACCTCGTGCCGATGCCAGTACCCAAGTACGGGCACGCCTGAGGTTAGGGAGCAGCCACTGTCGACTTAAAAGCTTTCCAACCCCACGAAGTGTGCCCGACCCAACCACATGTCAAGCCCAAACATTTATTTTCTTAAATTAAACACATCCGTAGGTTGGTATTGGTGGCTCCTTCCCCACTGCAATTCAGGAGCGCAGCCCCTGCCCCTTCCCTATTCCCACCAGCACTGTAAATCATCTCTCTCTTCCCAAAGTACAGTCTTGGATGGTTTTTGGGTGGGGTTTCTGCTTGCAGGAGGCCGTTTGGGGTCCACACAGGGGTACAACTGTCATCCCCTCAAGATTTTAATTTCTGTTTCCAAAATCAACAGCTTCAATCGCCTCCAGCTGCCTGGAACGTCAGCCTGCAGCAATGCAAGTCCAAAGGGTCTCCTCTGGGAGGGAGCTTGGGTGCCCGTATTCTCAACAAATCTATTTACTGGTGATTCGCTTTGGAGCTGCAGCTGAAAAATAGCATTAAAATCCATCAGGCTCAGATGTCACCACACCTCTGCTGCATACTGGGGACTTGCTGGTAGGGAAAGCTTTAGAGCTAGACACTCTTGCTCCACTAGCCCACAGAGGAGTGGATTAGGCTTTGCTTTTCACATTGTTTCTGGTGACAGTTGCAAAGCATTGAAGGCATTTTGCAAACACAGATGCATCAAGTGCGACTGGAAAGGAAGGAATAAGAAAGGTGTGAAAGGGGTGATTTGTGCTGCTGGGCACAGCCCAGGGAAGCCCCTGGAGCAACATCATCATCCACCTTCCATCCCCAGTGTTGCTTCGACTCTCAGAGTGCAATTGCAGTGGGCCAAGCTCAGCTCGCAGTTCCACCAGCAGCTGATCTGCAAAGATCAAGTTGCACCGACCCGTGCCAGGGCCGGCTCCCCCGAGATGTGAAGGTCACCTCGTAACCGGGCTACTGAGGTGGAAGAAAAGGGGTCTGTTCCCACCTGTGTGCGTCACGGGGTTCAGAGGTGTAGGTGCAACACTTGGGATGTATGTGCCCGCCTTCGGGATGGCGAGGGGCAGCAGGTGGGTGAGGGTGCGAGCACTCAGCCAGTGCTGAGCATGAGGGTGCAGGTGGAGAACAGCAAGATGGCTCCAAGCACACAAAGTAGACAAGACTGGGAGAAACACTGCTGGGAAAGGGAATCGCTTTGACTGAAAAAAAAAGTAAAGGCCAGAACTCGTTACTCCCAAGTGCAGGGAAGTAGAAACATTACATATAATCTGATCTGAGCCACAAATTTGAGCTCAGGCAATGAGTGGCAATGAAGAAGTTGCACATTTCTGAAAAAAATGGGCACCACCAAACCCCCCTCGCCTCAGTCCCATGGGAAAGCCCCAGCCCTGTAGCCATGCTTGCCCCAAAGTGCAGGGTGAGTGCTGGGGCTCTGCCTCAGCATTGCCCTTTGCCCTCCCATGCTGTCCAGGGCACCCACCCAGGCGCTGCTGGCACTGGGGCAGGCGCTGTGCCTGGCACCACTGCCACCACCACTACAAAGCCACTTTGTGCGGGGCTGGCCGGGCACAGCCCCAGCCTACTCCCCACCCCGTGCCCCCAGCATCCCCCTGCGCTGCTTTCCCTCTTGTGGGTCAGGAATGAAAGCAGAGCCACACCAGGATGAGGCACTGCCCCCGCGACACCTCCACCTGCTCATCATCCTCCTGTCACTTCCATGTCCTTCAGCTTAAGCTCTTTCATCTTCTCCCCAGACTTCCAGCAGGTCCTGTCCCCCCAAACTGCCCACCTTCCCCAGCCGCACCCTTCTCCAGGATAGGAATGGGACAACCCAGGCTCTCTGGTGAGTTGAGCCTTGCTGTCCCACCTCCCCCAAGAAGTCACGTCACCCTGGCTGATCTCCCAGCCCTTTTATTCACTCAGCAGCCAGAAACCATCACATGCATTCAGCAAGAAAACCACGGCTCAGGCAGCTGCGCAACCTCACAGCGTTCGCCTTTGCAGGGCGAGCGATGCAGCCAGAGCTGTTTAATCCTCCGTGCAGTCCATGCACTTCCATTCTCAAAATAAGCCCCAGAGGCACAAACCTCTTTGTGGAGGGTTTTCTGAATCACAGCCTCCAGTTAAAGGATCCTCTCCATTACTTCACCCAAGCGGTTAAGAAATCCCCCTGACAACCCCCTAAACCCCCAAAAAGCCCCCGAGCAGTCAGAGCAAAAATTCAATGCGCAGAAAATGGAGCAGGCAGGAGAAAAGTCCACGTGAAGGAGGCGAAGTTTTGTGTCTCACAGCCAGGGGACAAGTCCCAGGACTCCTTTCATCAGGCTACATTTCTGTCCCTTCACTCCCGCCATGCCTCCTAAGGATTCCCAAGGTGTGTTCCATCTCTCGGAGACAGCACTGGCCATGGCAAGCAGGGCAGCTGGCTGAATTGCAAAGACAAGGCCAGCACTGCCACAGCCAGCTGGGGTCAGTGCCCAGGGCGAGCAGCAAAGCTGCTATCCAGGGGATAATTCCCCCCTGCTGCTGGCAAAACTCACCCGGCCTGGGGATCCCTGCTCCTGCCAGGGCACAGTGTGGCCTGTGCCTCAGTTTCCCCACAGGGAAAGGGGCAGACAGGGAGCGGCACCGCCAGCATGGGGGTGAATGACACAGTCCCTCGTGTCCGCCCCGCTCCCAGAACAGCCCCTCTGCATGGGCATGTGAGGAGTCCCCTCGCCATGCCCCAGCAGGGCCCCAGCCCTCACGGGCTGTCAGGCGGGCTGGGGGCTGAGCCGCTGCCTGGGCTGGCCTTGGCAAGCTGCCGCAGGTCCCGTGCAGACCTGAGCGCCCACTGGGCCAGTTCACGCAGTACGCCCAGGCCTCGCAGCTTCCTCTCAAAGAGGCTGAGCTGGGGCAGGGGGGGTGGCTCGGTCCCCTCCTCGCTGGGCAGCCCACGGCTCTCCAGCCGCAGCAGCTCCTCAAGGTGGTAGGTGAAGGCTGAGACCTGGAGCAGGACGGCCGCCAGCGCGCGACCCAGGGTGGTGTCTGCCTCACCCAGCTGCTCCCGTTGCTCCTCCAGCATCTGGGCCAGCAGCACCCGGAATGCCCGGTATGCCGCCAGGTTCTCCAGTAGCCGCTGCGTCCCTGTCTGTTCATCCCAGTGCTCAACCGCGGCCACCGGCACCCCCTCCACCACCACCACATTGGCGGAGGCATCCAGGCCCTGACGCTCCACCTGCAGGGCAAAAGCTGGGATCAGCAGAGAAACTAGGGCCCCCTGCCCAGTGCCCTGGCTCCAGGGGCCCCAATACAGCCGAAGCATTGGCCGAAGCAGTGGGGGCACTGCGAAACTGGGTGTCCCAGGCTTGTTCCAGGCCCAGATATTCCAATATTTCACCCCCCCTTCTTACCGTGGGCCAGAGGTCCCATGTCCCGGCACAGCCCCCAGGAGCCCCCCGGGCCCCAGGGGCAGCAGCTGCCCCCCCAGCGCTCCCAGCCCCCCCCCGCCCCCAGCAGCCCAAGGGAACCAGGAAAACTCACGTAGGTGTCCAGAAGGTTGATGACATCCAAGCGCATCTTCCCAGCCAGGCGGATGCCTCGGCTGCACAGGTCACGGCGGCGGATGGCGGCGGAGGGGCTGTCGGCTGCCGCCATGGTTGGCCAGCAGTCACGGGCACCCAGCTCGCAGCACAGTGCCTGCCTGGCCCGGAGAGGACAATCCCTTGCTGAGCTGGTGCATTCCAGCCGGGAGCTCTGCTCACACGTCTGCTGGCCTGGCTCTCCCCCTCTTCCGTGCCTGGGGCCTGGCACGACGCTGCGAATTCCCGCCTCTGGGATCAACAGCGAGAGATTATTTCCCTAATTCCCCGCACTTTGCCACTCTGAGCGCCTTGCCCAGAACAGTCTCACCCGGCAGCAGCAGCTCCCAGACCCGGCTCTGACCCATTCCTCCCTCCCCACCGGCACACACTAATCCCCCCAGCTCATGACAGAGCGTGGGAAAACGCTGCCGGGAAGAGGCGAGCAAAGCCCGGACATTGCTCAACACTTTAGCCTGGGCAGAGCTGGGGCCTGAGCGGGGCACAGCGTGCAGGTTCCAGTGGGGAGCCTCGGACCAGAGACAAGTGCCAGCTGCAGCCCCGGTGGAACGCTGCAGGGCCATCCCAGGCGTCCCTAGCCCTCATTCCCCTTGGCTGTGCGGGACCCTCTCCCCCAGCTCCAGCTCCCCTTCCCAGAGGGCTCTTGCCCCAAAGCGGGGCTGCAGACCGGGAGGAGACTCCGGCCTCCCACCACAGGCGAGCTGCACACACCATGACAAAAACAGCCCTTGCAGTTGGTTTGGTTTGTCCTCAGTATGTTTATTTTGGTTATGGATTACCCAGATTAAGAGAAAAGAACAGGAGTTGAAAAGCAGTTTCCCTTTAGCATAACAGTACACCCCACCTTGTCCCAGCCAGGCCAGCGTCGGTGCCACGTGGTGGCTACTGCAAAAAGCATTGCTGAGCCCCAGGAGATCCCGGCCCAAGCCTGCACCCAGGGCCCCTGGAGAGAGGGAGGGAGGCCCCTGCCGGCACGAGGCACAGCGTCTGAAGGTCTCCGGGACACTGGGAGCAGGGAAGGGCCCTGTGCCTCCTCTGTTGTCCCCTCCCAGGAGGAGAAAAAAATAAATACGGGAAAAAAATACAAAAAGTTTATTGCAAACTACTACAATAATTTATTGAAGCAAACTGCATGCGAATGAAGGAGAGACACTGAGGGGAGGAGGAGCTGCAGGAAGGCTCTGTCAGTTTTGGCTTTCCAGAGGGGAGCAGGAAGGAAGCTACATCCGCCTCTCCTGCACAGGGGTTAGCAGGCTCTGGTTAGAGACAGACAGGCAACTGGCCAAGGCCAGGAAAAGAAAAAGGAGAGCTACGAAAGGTGTGCATAGAAGGACAAGGTGGGAAGTGGCAGGGATCAGAGGTGTCCAGGCCAGGAAGCAAATGAGCTGCTCAATCCTGAGTCACAAAAACGTGGCTGATGACAAACCGCTTGCTCCACTTGAGGCAGCTGGGGCAGACGCAGGACAAGGCAGCCTTCCTTGCCTCCCAGCCCAGTGCCTAGCTCTGCGTCACTAGAGGTGAGCAAGCCCTTGACCCAAAGCATTTTAGTGCTGTCCCTCAGGAAACAACCCCCCAAGCTCTCCATTTAGTGTTCTGTGCAAGGCTCTGCCTACTCTGCAGCACCCGCGGGGCACAAGGCAGGGCACCAAAAGCAGCTCCAGCAGCACAGGCTGCAAGCAGTGTGGCTGACCTGACATCACCGGGCATCGCACTCGGCCAGCTCCAAGCCTCCCCGGACTCAAAACCTGCAGAGTCAGTTCTCAACATCTCTCGCTGTGCTGTTCCTCTCTAGTTTGTGAGGGGAAGGGACTGCCTGGCCACCCAAAAGCTTCCTGCTGGAAATGGAAATAATTTGATCCAAGCAAGAGATTGGATCATCTCAGCTGCAGAAACTGGTTTAGTCTGAAATGATACCAGCGTGGACCTGACCTGCGCTGCCTCAGGAGACCCTCATTCAGGTACACTGAGCCCTCATGGCCAGATGCATCTCCTGCAGGAATGGGAGCCACGCTGCTGCTACAGGGAAAGCCCACGCCGCGGGCACAAGACACCAGGACTGCAAACTGTTCAGCCCTGAACCGCCCCGACACCAAAAGTGTTCCAACTTGCTCTGAGAAAGACATCAATGTGTGGGGGGGAAGGGAGAGCACATATCCAGACCAGGAGCCCAATAAACACTGCCAGGCTCAGGCCACAGCTGGATTTCCAGGCAGCACAGGGAGCAGATGGGGGTTCAGTCAGTGTCCTGTAAAGAGTTCCCAATTGAATTCCATTGTCTTATGGTTGCTTGCCAGACCCCTGGCACCCAATTTTGTACAGCACTGGGTGCTGCAGGCCAATGGAGCTGACCTTGTCCTCGGACAAGACCGTTCAGCTCTGCTCCCAACCACACAAATCCAACCAAAACAACCAGCAAACAAAAAGTCCAGGTTACTCTTCACCTCTTCCAAAATCACTATGAATTCAAGGCCACTGATTCTCCACACAAAGTTTCATGTAAGAGTAAAAAGATCCAAGTCTCCATAGCAGACACATGCAAACTTTTCCAAGGGCTCAGAGCTGTCCCAACTACGCTGACGGGCAACACTTGAACTACCACGTTCCATGTAAAGCAAGGGTGTCTGAGCAGAAGAGAGCAGCTTTGCAAACATGGTTGCACAACACCACCCCCCCCCCCGCCCCCAAACAGGGGCAGGGAGAGCAGCAGTCAGTTTCCTTGGATAAACAAGCCTGAGACAGGCATTCCCAGACCCTGCTTCAGCATCTCCATCTAGACTTGGGAAGGAGAGGTAGAGTGGGATGAGGAGGACAACGCCACCCAGCAGCACGTAGCTCACAACTGTCCTAAGCCGGAGAACAAGTTCCTGGCTAAGGATGTTCTGCCCTGAAAGCAAAGGGAGCAGGGGAGAGGCAAAAAGAGCATTAAATGCAGGGACCTCACCCCGACCTGGAGGGAGGGAGACAACAGCCAGCTATTCCACCACTCACCTCATCCTCCTGCTAAACGCTGCTGCAGAACTCCCATTGCAAACAGGCTCTTCTCCAGGAGCTCTCCCTCTAGTCTGGAGAAACTGCGAGAGACATCTGACTCCAGAACGCTGCCTTCACCTCGGCTCTCCCAGCTGTGTTACGATGGCACGACGCTCCCCGCAGCTCGCTGGCGCGAAGGAGCCTACTGGGAAACAGCCTGAACCCCTTCCACCTCCACCCCCTAAGAACAGAACTAAAAAATACCGACCCTTCTTTAATCAATAAATAAGGAATCTTGTTACCACAACACAAAAACGAAACATGTTCAAAGTGCAAATCGCTGTCGTCAGACTGGGATGCTCCTCCTTGCCTCTCCCACGCAGGGCTCCCGTAGCCCCTGGGCCTCTCCAAGCAAACATGATCTATGAGCCAGGGCGTTCCCTCGACTGCCTGCCAGAGCTGGAGCCTGGGAGCGCGGTGGGGAGAGGGGCGTGCGCCACTCCGCAGCTCTCCCTGCTGAGGGGCCTAAAGTGCCGAGCCATATTCCCACCCCGGGAGGAAGAATGAGCCTGCAGGGACCAGAGTGCAGGGATGCATAGAAGTCAGGACCAGGGTGAGAGGGAGTCCTACGAGACTTGTCCAGAGCACACCAAACGCTTCCTAGCTTGCAAGTGGGGCTGTGTCAGGGAGCCAGAAAGGTGTCTGCTTTGGGGCAGAGCAAAGGGTTTCAGAAGTCCCCCCTCCCTCGGAGAAATCCATCGCTCAGTCCAATGTGCTCTGGTAATGGCAGCATGTGCCCCTTCCTACAAAGGAGCGGTGGGAGAGAGAGAAGTGGTTGGAGAAGAGGGTGCACTGTGATCCACACTGGAGGGGAGCAGACCCTTCGGTTATTTACTAGTATTGTCAGTTCTGTTTAACTTTTCTCTCTTGCAGTGAGTGTCTCCTCTTGTGTTGGTTTTTTTTACCTTTTAGAGTCCAAACTGTCCCAGTACCCAGGTGCTCCCCGTCCACTAGGGCCCAGGGGAGTCAGAATCTTCGATGAGCACCTCCGTGGTGGCTCCCAGGATCTCTGTGTTCATGACCAGCCCCTCTGGGTTCGTGCTGCTGCCGCTGCCCACAAAGAGCTTGCCGTCAGCCACCAGGCTCACGCGCTCTGCCCCACCGCAGTACGTCTTCGGCATCCCGTCGGGGTTCAGCAGCAGGCAATCCGCTGGGGCAGCGCTTCCCAGGGGATCAGGAAGGAGGGGGAGGCCCTGGCTGTCAGTGGGCGGCGCAATGGCCTCAGGATTAGTGCCCAGGATGTCAGTGCTGGTGATAAGGGCACCCGCGTTGGCAGCCAGTGCTTCGGCAATGAGCACTTCGGGGTGGCTCTTGGCTTTGTGCGCCACAACGCTGTCCTTCTTCTCAAATTTCTTGCCGCAAATGTTGCAGGAGAACTGGTAGAAGGAGTCCGCATCGTGCTTCTTCATGTGCCAGTTGAGGGAGGCCTTCTGCCGGCAGGTGAATCCACAGATCTCACATCTGGGAAGGAGAAGGGGAGATCATAACAAAGGGACATCCCTGAACACTTGTGGGGACAGCAGCAGCAAAGAGGAAGCCCAGGAGAGCAGCGGGGGCTCGCTGGAGCAGGACGTCACCACAGCTCCAGCTCTTTCAGGTGTGTTTGTAGAGGAATCTTGTTCCCCAGATCATTACTGAGACACCGCCCCAAGGAGTGGGTGAGACAAGCAGCAGCTTACACTCCTACAGGCATGTGCCTAAAGGGCGCTTGGACACCACAAGCCGGTCCCAGCCCTGACTCCAGAGCTGCCCTCGTAGTCCCAGATGGGCACTTCTGAGGGTTCCCCAAGGGAGAGGAGCAAGAGAAGGGATAAGTACTCACTGCAAGGGCTTCTCGCCTGTATGGATCATCCGGTGCACTGCCAAGTTATGGGAACTCTTAAACGCCCGGGCACAGTACTCACAGATGTAATCCCTTTGATCTAAAAAGCAACACCAGTTGGAGTGTTACTCTCCACAGACCTGCCCCCCTTCCCAATTCTCACATGGTGCAGGTAAAGCTGCCCAAGAAGCCGCAGAATGAGAAGTGCTGGGCGACCAGCAGGCATAGCAACAGAGGAGGTGTCCCACAATGCACCCCAGCAGCTGATCGGGTGAGTTAAGACATGATTAAGCCTCTCCTAAGAGCTAATCATCCATCCTGACCAATACTGAACGACTGGCAAATTAGGACAAAGCTTAGCTTGGCTTATTCCTCTGCAGAACCCCTGAGTGATACTTCCCCAGGGTGTGAATTACAAACTCTACAGTCTATTCCTTTCATTTCCTTAAAAAAATGTAATCCAGAAGGAAATAACACCCTGCTGTTGCAAGTCTATGGACCTGCCCCAGCTTCAATCTCCCCAGATGTCCTAGAGGATTTTGCATTTTTCCCCTCAGTTCACTGATGGAGGAGCACTTTGTATCCATTTCCCACTGTCCTGTACCTGTGTGGTGCTTGGCATGCCGCAGGAGCTGCTTCTGGAGCCGGAAGAGCCGACCACAGGAGGGATGAGGACACACATATTTTTTCTTCAGCAAGTGCTGGTACTTTATGTGATGCTGTAAAGGAAGAGTGAAAGGTTCTGGACTCTTTACATGGCTAAGAGAAAAGCTGAGATGCATCGGTCCCTTTTAAACTAAGGGAGGGCAGATTTAGACTGGATGTAAGAAATTTTTTACGATGAGGGTGGTGAAACACTGGCAGAGGTTGGCGAGGGACATAGCGGAGGCACCATCTCTGGAAACATTCAAGGTCAGGTTGGATGGGGCTCTGAGCCACCTGGTTGAGGATGTCCCTGTTTCTGCAGAGGGGTTGGACTGGATTGGGCTTTAAAGGTCCCTTCCAACTCAAAGCATTCTATGATTCCACAATCCTGGCCAGCCCCTCAGCCAGCTGCCAGACTCCAATTGCTGACCAGACACCCTTGCACCATGAACTCTTTGATCTCCCTGGAGAGAAGAAAGCCACATGTATGTGGACATCTGGGAACAGGACACACAGAGACAAGCACTGCCACAACTGATCAAGTCTACCAAAAAGACAGTGTTGGGAAGAAATGCTCAGTGCCACCAGAGGATTAGCTGCCTGCTCCGAACAGCCCTTCCCTGCCCTCACACGTGACATTTGGGAAGGGAAAAATCCCAACCAACCTGCAGGTAACGTGGGTGTGCCAAGACTGTGCCGCAGCCTTCCATCTCGCAGCGGACATACTGTATGGGAGGCTTCTTCCTGAGAAGTCGGTGAGGATAGGGGCAGAGAGGTTACAGGTTGCACCTGAAGCCAGGGCAGCAGCAGGATCAACGAGTGCGATGTGACACCAAGAGATTACTGCTCCAACATTCCCCACTGGGCTTGGACAGAGACTCTGTCCAAGCGCTGAGGGCTCTCCGCAGAGTTGAGAATACTCCACAAAGTTCCCAGAACCTTAATACTGGGCAATGCCAGGGATCGACTCAGAGAGAGCATGGGGGTGCTGCTTAGGCTGCAAGAAATCAAACCCACAGCTACAGGGAGAAGGGAAGGAGGGAAGTCTGGGCATGCTGCTACCTTTTTTTTGCTTCCCTATTCAAGATTTCTGTTCTGCACAAGAGAGATGGCTTTGAGGTAAACAACACCTCTGTGAAGGACACAAGGGAAGAAAGGCTTCAGAACAGAACCAAGCAGGGGGAATCACTTGCCTTCGTTTGGGCAGCCGTGGGCTCTTGTCGTCCTTTCTCCTCCTTCCCCTCCTGCAACAGGGTTACAGAAACAGAAGTGAAAGAAGTTTATGTTGGAGTTGTGCTATAGAGCAGGAGCGTGCCACGAGAAACACCACAGAAACACTACTCTTCTGGGCTGTTAGGCTGAAAAGTAACACTGCACCTGGCAAGCCCAGTGCTCTGGCAAGCCAGCCGCCAGCTCTGGATCCAAAACCCAAATAGTTCCTAAGGAAATGCTCTTGCCATAGGTGGGCAGGGTCCCTGAAGGAGCTGAGTAACCAGGCTTCCACACATATTGTCCTTGTGCTGTGCAGGACTGTCCCATTGCACCGATGGCCCACTCCCTGTGAGCCATGTTCCCCACGCTGGTGACACTTGCGCTGCGTGACGCTGGGTGCACGTGACAGAGCTCAAACCACTGCACCTCTGCCAATGTGGCCAGGCTGTGGCTGCAGAGCTGCTGCTGGGCCACTGTACAACACCTTCTACACAGCTGCAAGCTCCGACGTGTCCTGGCCACCACTCACAATTGCGCAGGTACCAGAACACAGGTATCAGGCAGCCTCAGCCCAGCCAGCTGCAGTTGGGAAACACCAACCCCTCTGCCCCAGCACAGTGAGGAAGGATGGCACCACCTGCAACTGCCAGAACAACCTGTGACCTTGTAATTAAATTCCTGCCTTTCCAGGCTGCAGAACAGCACGTGGGACTCTGCTCTCTGGAGCTGCTGCTGCAGTTATTGAGCTATTGCCTCATCAACTGCAAGCTCTAGAAACATCAATCAAGTGTGAGGTGAAGGTAGGTTCAAAAGAAGGCACGTTCAGAAGTAGGCAACATTCCTGAGAAAGAAATGCTCCATGTTGTTCACTCTCCCAACCCCTCCCATTCCTGAATGCATTTTTATAAACGTGTAGTTTTGCCACTAGTCCAGAACCGATGGTGTGCCCCATTTCCTCTGCTCTGCTGGGTAATGCTCACACCACATGAAAAACATCGATCTGCCCAGTGATGAAGAGCAGGATTGACGATCCAGCAACTATTTTAGCGTCCTCTGAATTATCTTGATATCAGACTTGATATTAGGAAGAATTTCTTTACCGAAAGGGTGGTTAGGCACTGGAACAGGCTGCCCAGGGAGGTGGTTGAGTCACCATCCCTAGAGGTATTTACAAGAGGGATAGATGAGTTTTTAAGGGACATGGTTTAGCAGATGATGGGTGCGGTTGGACTCGACAATCTCAGAGGTCTTTTCCAACCGGAAGATTCTATGATTCTATCTGCAGTAGCTTACACGCCTGTCAGGACAGACATCTATGCTCCATCTGGACAGATCCACACTTACAAGTAAAAGGCAACCTCTCAAGCGACAGCTGTGCCTGGAACACTGCGCCTGCCCAGTCGCATTGCTGCAGACAAGGAAGATGGATGGAGCTTTTCCTGGCTGTACCGAGACATCTTTATTGATAGCAAAGGCCACGCCAGTAATGCGTTGAACAGGCACTCAGCACTCAATCCAAGCCTCCCGAGGAGGTGCAGGTTTGATTACGCACAGAAGCCCTGTCTGATCCAAACAGCACAACCACAACGCTCAGAACAGCTTATCTAAGAACAAAAACATTCTCAGAATATCAGCATCCTTACTCCTGTCCCATGCTGATCCGCTTCGCAGCAGCGTGGATGCAGCCAAAGGAATTGGCTCCAGTGTGCAGAGCCCCGTGCCACAGACCAGCAAGGGAGTCCCCTTTGTTCCCATCACTCACAGAGGAGCTCTAGGATGAAAACTGCCGGTTTTCCCTCACGCTATCCCAAAGAACGGCTTTGACAGAGACACATAAATCCCATCTAGCTCAGCTGTCAAAGGAACGCTTCAGTGTGGAGTTCCAGGACAGCGTGCTCAAACATTACGAGTCTCCGCTCAAAGCCCTAGTGCCTGACTTGGCAGCAGGAGTTTGTTCTTTCATTTCTCCAAAAGGAGGGAGGACAACTGCATTTCCTGAGCTCTGCCAGTCCCAAACACACAGAGAGGACGCTTACCCAGCACAGCACAGCAGAGACGCTGCCTTCTCGGATAGACTTCCCTGCTGAGCCTGCCACACTTCAGACACCACACAGAAACCAGCTTTAGGAATGCCCTGATGTGTCACGCCGTGTGGCCATACCCAGGCAGGCCAACCCAACCAAAGAATGGGGAAAACCCAAACACTGCTGCATGCTAGCAAGAATGCAAAATACACAACGCACACTGGGATGTGTGACTGCAGAGCTTTACTCACTTCCTTGGTGGTTCTTCATCTTCCCGAAACTCACTCTCTTCTTTCACTTCCACTTTAATCTCCTTCTGTTTCTCTTTTTCCTCTTTCCCCTTGCCAGCTTTCCTCCTTTGCTTTGGCGCTTCCCTACAAAGACACAAATACCACATGTTACTCTAATGCTCTCCCCCTTGTCTGCTTCTTACAGAGATTAAAGCAAAAACTGGACTGGAGTTCTGGTCTCTTTATCAGGCCCCACTTCTAAACAGAAGCATGAACAAGGATTAAGGCAAACGTGGCAGCCAGCAGGTCTCTAAAGGCTTTAGTCTGTTAGAGAACAGCCCCAAAAGCAGTAAGCAGCATTTAGATAACACCCTGTCCAATGGAAGCCATTCCACCTTAGCTGTAAACACAGGTTGGTGGGGTTGTATTACGCTTATTCAATTAAAACGTCACCATTTTTTGGTCTAAACCCACAGAAAATACGAAATCCAATATACTTCTCTAGGTGGGGCTTGTAGGTTTCATCTCTTGGATCATCTTTGAAGGGAAGTTCCTCCTCACTGATAAGCATCTCATCATCATCATCACTGCTGGGAGAAAAGGAGAACAGAGGACTTTAGCAGCAATGGGTTAAGCACTATTGCAGGAATATCCATGCATCATCCCCTGGGACGGGAAAGATTACACAGCACTTTCATATCTGGCATGACCAGGGAAAGCAAACGCCTTGCACTGACCACAGCCACAACATGCAGGCTCGGCAGGGCGGCCTCCTCTCGTGAGCCCACCTAGATGCGGCATCTGCTCCCGGAGGAATAAAGCTACCAGGTGGAAGGCCCAGATCCAATGTTACTATCCATTCCTCTCCAGTATCCCCCAAAATCTGCAGTTACTATCCAACATCCCCCAACACTTGCAGTCCATCTGCAATCCAGAATGAAATGCAAAGGTCCAAGAACAAATGAAAACAGAGCTACCATCCATCCCATCAGCCTTTCCACAGAAGCAGATGTTGGTAAAACTCAGGCCCTTATCTTCCCTTTGTGAGATGCCACTTAAGGAGAAATAGCCATAAAACAATTTCCTACCTGTTTCCAGCTGGAGACCGATGCTCTTCTGTGGCCTCTGAAAGGAAAAGTTAGGTTTCAGTGCTTGCTGCATAGAGCTCCTGCTGAGACCCCTCCATCGGCATTCAGCACCTGGATTGCTGGTGGCAGGAGGTGATGAGGCAGCACCAGGCCTGTCCAGCCACCGCCCACACACAGCTCCCCTTGAGAGATCCCAAGACCTAGCTGTCTCCAGGCATTTCCATGGCCAGGGCTCCCCACATACCATATCCCAGCTGGTCTGTGTTTGGCTCTGACTTGCAGACGAGCTGTAGGGAACCAGTCTTGGATCTGGAGGCACGCGAGTTCTCGGTGTCGTGCTGGCGGGCCGCAGCGGCCGTCCTGCTGCTGCGCCAGCTTCTGCTGGGCCTGGCTGTGCTGATGGCAGAGTCGTGGCTGAGGATGTTGGAAACTTCCTCCTCTTCCTTCTCTTCTTTGGGATCTGAAACACCCATTGCAATCTCTTTACTAATAACAAAAAGCATGGATCCCACTGTTACTTCACACTCTGCTGCCCGACATTGAAAAGCACAACTGCCCCTGCCTGTTCTGACGGGGACCACAGCCTTTCGCAGGCTGGGAGCGCGGCTCTGTTGAGCCAGACCAGACATACCTCAGGGACTCACCCCTGCCAGCCTTCATTTACAACTCCCAGCACACTTCCTACTGCCTCTAAGAAGAGACACAAACATTCTAAAACAGCTTATGTTTCCCTCACATGAAAGTCTATGAGATCATTATTTGCTGGCTCCGATCTCCCCCAAGCACTACGAGACAGATGCTCATAAACCTCAACAACTGCTTTATGACAAACTCACTCCAAAACTGGACCTCATGGAGACGTGTCTAGAGAATCCCCCAGACACATATTTAATCACAACTGTACACCTACTAATAACCCAGAAGAATCTGAGCTGGAAGTTCCCGGTCTCATGCTGGAGCAAAAATCATCACAAGAGCTGCCAGCCTGAGGTCCTGCACTCATCTACAGCTTCTGCAAGTGGTTTCCTTCTGCTGACCTCCAGATAAGCTTTGTAAGATAACTGAACTGGATAAAATGTCTATGTGAGCAAGTTCATCCCTTAAAAACTGAAATTTTCAAGTACAGTGGATTTATCTCACTTTTTGGTGCTTGCTGTGACACTTAATGAACACAAATGTCTCTTGGTATCTCTCAAATGACACGCTGAAGAAACTAATTTCAAACAGCCAGCTCTGCTCAGCACTCCACACTTCCCACTGCTTTGGGACACTGAGCCGCCAGCAGCTCTCCACGGGGTCTGTGCTCCAAATAGGCTCTGACCCCCTCCTTACTCAAACACCTTCACACTGCTGCCCAGTTTCAGGTGGGTTCCTGCTGCCCCAGCACCAGCCAGCAGCACCACCGAGATGCCTGGGAGTTTATCCAGCATCTGCTGGAGCAGTCAGCAGACATTCCTGGCTGGGGAGCTGCTCAGCCACACTGGGAGCCCCAGCAAAGAGCAAACTGCCCATCCTGAGCCAGGAGATAAACCCTCCCTTCCAAGTCCCAACTCCGCCTTCTGTCACAAACCCGCTGTGCAGGTAGGACACTCACAGGAGGCTGGAGACTGGCACTCCTGCGTTCCCAGGCTTCATCCTTTGCCTCCTCTATGGTTGCATCCCTGTCTAGCCCACAGCACTTGCTTTTAGCAGACTGTTCCCAGAACAGGGCGCTCACTGCTCCCTTTGCATACCACTGGATACAGTCACGGGAAGAGCATGTCCAGATGACCGAGAGACTGCAGAGCCAAGCAGCAAACATGTACAGCCCACAGCTGGCACACCCTATCTTCCTTCCAAGGACTGGAGGAAAACACAATTCCAGGCACACATCGATTACACATCACAAAAAGCAGAACAGGGAAGTCCAGACCAACTGCATTCGCTTCCTGAAGCAGCAGGAGTTCCTCTACCACAGGCCTTGCATGATCACCCTGTGTCCATCCACCGCTCTCCTCCTCTCCGCTCCCTGATAACTTGGGATGCAGTGGCTGCATTGCTCTGTATCTTGGGAAAGATAAGCAGGTATCCAGAGGCTGGAATTGCTGTTCCCCACAAGAAGTGTGCACAGAATGAACTGGTATGGATGCCACATTGCAGTCAGCAGCGCTGCCAGGAGACACAGCTGCCTGCGGGTTCTGCTGGGGACCATGGGTGGGAACCCTCTGGAAGCAGAGCCTCTCGCTCCTGCTGCTACAGCGCAGCTTGCAGACCTGTGTGAACCAGCCCTTTGCAGTGGCTGTGCAGCCACGCACCAGTCCGGCTGCACCACCACCTCAAAACCCACTCTGCTGCTCTCTGAACTGGGAGCTTGGTGTTTTGCACCTTCTTGTTCTGCCACGGTCAGGCAGCCATAACAGACTCCTCTCTTCTTTGACATCCCCACAGTCACAAACAGCCCTTTGCCAGCCTGTGGGGCATAGGAAAAGGAAACTTTGGGCTGTCAACAACTGGCTGTTTAATGGCTGCTAACAAGGGATTTTCTAAACTTTGATTTATGAAAATAAACTTCCAGTTATGAAGTTACAAAACAACCATTAAGGAAACAAACGCACCACAAAGAACGCTCAGCTCCAACAGCAACATAGATTTAAGGCAGCGATTGTACAACGGAGAAGGCACCAAACATAATTTTATAATGGCACAGACAAACATGGAGTTCAGGAAAAAAATCCCCATGCAAACCTCTATCCAAATGGCTCCCCCTGCTCCCAAGAGCTATGGAATTGTGCATACGGGACAAAGGACAATCCCTGTTGGAGTCAAGGTAAGTTTGGGCAACTCCAGTTATTTAAATTCAGCACATTTTATACAGTTTGGTTTAAATAATGACATTTCTCTCTCCAAACACTGACGAAGTCTGAAAGGAACACAGTCATTACCAAGGGGGATGGAGCTGTAAGAACAGAAATAATGAGGAATAACGTGAGTTAACCGTGCTACAAAACCATTTGGTACAGCTGGAGTCTGAGTCTCCCACCTTTTTTAACCCAAGGAACCTCACAGGTTTCCAGCAGTTAAGCAGATCACTGCAGAGCGCGCTGGGCTCCCCACTCACCTCCCATCACAGCCCGTGAGGAAGTGGTGCTCTGACCTCCCCACTCCATCAGATCTCAGCCCAGCAGCCCCTGTGCAGGAGAAGGGCTGATACTGACAACCACCACACACGGCACAGCACCCTCGCATGGGAAGAACAGGGAAAAACTGCCACGGAACAACTCTCCAGACCATTCTCCGCAGGTGTGAATGCCCACTCTAACCCACGGCTTCCACAGCCAGGCACTGGAGAATCTTGGTAGCATCACCCTACAGCCCATGTTGTGCCAACTCTTGGTTTGAGAAGGGACTCCCAAGGGGGTGACTCTCCACACACATGGCATCGCATCTCTCGGTCACAGTTTTTGGTAAATAAAGGCTTCATGTGGCCCTGTTAAGACTTCTCCATACTCTTCTTTTTGCTGTTTAACAGCACCACCACGTAGCCCTGTACCTGCACATGCCCAAGGAATTAATACTGCATCTCGTTCTCAGCATTGCAAAAAATCATCACTCCATCACAACAAGGACACAGAGGCTTCACTACTAAACACAAACTCAGCATCCTTATATCTAGTGCTGCTCCAAATGCTCCCTCTGGAACCGCCGCGCAGCCCGTCCCTTCAGCTGTGCTGACTGAAAGGTTCCACCTGAACAGCAGGAGAGTCCAGAACTGGTTTGGCTGTAAAATCACATCGGAGCAGCAGTTTCGTCTGACTGCTACCGCGACACAAAGTGCCATGGTAAGCAAGGTGGATTTTCAGTTCCTTGATGGAAGGACATGAAGTGCATTCATTAAATATATGTGCCAATAATTAAAATTATTCAGGCCTAACTAAAATGAAAGTGATTTTCACAGGAGTATAGAGCATCGTGGGAAGGCAAACGTGAATTACACTGCATGGTGTGACTCTAGCTGTGTGAATTAATTTATAAGCTGAGATTAAACCTTCTATTTATGTAATTAATATTCCTACAGAAACACATCAGGGAGATTCTGCCATTGTGTGATGAGGCAGAGAGGACCAGAAACACAATGGGTATGGTTGAGTTTGGAGCTGCCTTGTAGGCCAGGCCAGCAACAATCTCGTACTCGTTCAGATGCACTGCACACCTTCAACTTTACCCTTGCTGACATCCTCCCATCAGACTGGCGCAGCCAGACCTTCGTGCCTGTGCTCCCAGGCTGAGGAGCAGAGCAGCCCTCTGATCCCACAGCAACAAACGGAACAACCTAAAGCCTGGCCTGGCACATCCACTGTTACAGCACCTCAGCTATAAACCTCCACGCAAACTGAGCCACAATCGCGCCTGGCTCCGCTGTGCTCTCCTTGCCCACAGCAGCGCTGCTGATCGTGCTGTAGACTGTAACTCCACATCTCTTCCCCAGCCCAGCTCCAGCCAGGGGTGAACAACAGGTGTTATCTCACCTTCCAGGAATACGGAGGATTCCCAGCCTCCAAAACCCTGTCATTCACTTACACCCAATTCGGCTTCTCTGAACATTCCACGCTAAGGGCCCAGGGCTGCTTCTTTCCGGCATGCTGCAGGACCTGCTGGAGGAAGACATTCCTCAAGTCTCATCTGTGTCACGCCAGCAAGCACGAGCGTGTGGCAGGGACTTCAATCCAGAGCGCAGCTGGGGCAGAGAACTGCACCTTTCTCACCTCTACAGCTTTAAAGACTGGAAAACCAACAAACATAACACTCCCTAAAGCCAGTTTCCTTCAAAGTAATCACACTCCTCAGTGCCAGCTTCCATGCAAATGCTCCTGCCGCCCATTTCAGCTGTAAGTCTCATCATAACATAGAGCCCAAGAAATGTAATAAATACTTTTTGCACTCTCACATTCGAGGAGAGCCAAGTCTCCCAGAGAAGAAAGCTAAAGTCTAAGCCTGCTGGAGCCCGGGAAATTTCAAACCTACATTGATCACTTCCAAGCACATCCCAAGAAAATGGCGTAAAAATGGGATCACCCTGTCTGCTTTCCACCACCACGACACCATTTCTGCTTAGAAGTATCCAATACACTGAGAACCACCATTAATCTGATGTTAACAGCACATGCATATAAAGTGACAATGCCAAGCCTTTAGGTACATCCCAGCAACTTTGCTTTGACCCTAGGGCTAAAGGGGCTCTGCTCTCTCATTACGCAGTGAGAAGTAAATGCACACAAGTGGGCTCCGTGCTAAACACACCTTGGTTACTGCTGTTGTGGTCTGCAAAAACACACCTTGCCAGCCTGAACTGTGATGGGTTTCAGCACCCAAAGAGAATAAAGCTACAGTCTTGTAGGAATAAAGTTGGAGAGTCACAGAATTACAAGAATAAAGACAGCCTTCCAGACAGAAATGCCTGCAAACAGGAACCAAACAGCTCCAATAGAAAGAATTCAACAGCGCAGGCATACAGCCACCTTTCCTCACTGTTTCATTCCACGACAGCTCTCAGGAGACAGCTCAAAACCGACACCACACATCTCCTGCATTTAGGATGGTTTCACACATCACAGGGTAAGGAGCAAAGCCCTCTGCCAGCTTCTGCACAAGAAGCTGTTAAGATGCAGAGCTCCCACAGTTCGCACTGGGAAAAGAGATGTTCTGCCCCTGGTCGTCGCTTCATACAACTGGGGCATCTCGATCCAACCCATTGAGCTCCTCTCCCCTCTTCAAAACTTTTCCCATTCATCCCTGAAGATTTAAGCATAAAAAATTCACCATCCACTAAAGCCATAAAAGGACAAGGATAAATATTTGGATACTCTTATTTCCACATATCTTCCCCGTGACTCCTGCAAACCCGTGCTAGTACTGGTGACGGTAGAAGAGCAATGTGAGCCCAGTGTCTGCCAGCTGCTTGGGACCACCGTGAGACAGTGCCCAAAGCCCTAGTGGTTATCCAGAAGAATAAGTTTTAACATGTGAGGAACGTGCAACTATCAGCAACAGCAGCAGCTTATCACAGCTCCAGTCTGGAGAGACCTTGGAAAGAGACCGCGGGTCATTAAGCAACAAAACATTCATCAAAAGGAAAACCCAGCACATGTTTGGCTACCTCCATGGGAAAGTCCCTGCTGCCAGGGTGGAACACAACAGCAGGAGTAACTCATCTCTTACCTTTAAAAGCTGCTTTATCCGTGCACCTGAAAAAACACAAAAGGTGTGTGTGAGAGAGAGCTCTGGCAGCAGGAACAAGTACTGACTGGTACAGAGAACAAGCCCCGATTCCCAGCTGCAGGCAGACCCTCTGCTCAGCTTCCGCCCCCCAGTACCAACAGGGATGATTTCACCTAGAGAGCGCTTGGGCGAGCTGTGATAACACAGTAGCAAGAGCCCAGCCTCGCCCGTATGGTTCTGTCCAACTCGGGGGCTCTGCCAATGAAGCCGGGTGGATCAGATCCGACAGTGAACGCTCTAGGCATACGAGTGTGTCTGTTCTCCACTCCAGGAGCGAAGCAGCGATCACCTCGTTACGGGAAAAGACCCCCTGAGACGTAGAGTGGATGAAGCCAAATCCACCCGGTCCCGGGAAGCCAGCGGCTCTGGAGGTAGGCAGCTCCCAGGCCGCTGCCATTCGGAAAAGGGCCCAATAAGCCAGGCTCGACCTGGACGAAGGGGCGGGGCCGGAGGGAGCCCCCGCCGCCTCCCGCCATCTCCCCCTCACCCAGGGGACACTCACCCGGCGCGGGGCGCCTTCCTGGCGGCGAGCGGCGTCTCGGCGGCGGGCGTTTCACCGGCGGGCCGGGCCCCGGGGCTGCTCCGCCGGCGGCGGGGGTATTCGGCCTTACGGCGGCGGGAGGCAGCAGCTGCGGTTCCCCCCGCGGCGGCGGCGGCGGCCCGGCCCCGCTCCCGACCACCCCTCAGCACCCGGCTGCCGCCAGACTCCTCCCCATGCTCGGCAGCAGGCGGCGGCGGGCGACGGCGGCCCGAGGGTGGCAGGCCCTGCGCGGGCGGCTGCTCCGCGGCGCCCCCCGGCTGCTCGGCCCCCGCCGGCATCGGCGCGGCAGCGGCGGCGGCTGCGCGCCCCGCCCCGCGCTCACTCAGCGCCCGCCTCCGCCCCGCCCAAACACCGCCCACTGCCCCTGCGCCGCGCCCAATCACTGC
>JAUMJL010001702.1:0-27605 GCA_033558185.1 Dromococcyx pavoninus
GAGCGAGGATCATGTGCTCCCGGCGGGCCAATCAGCGGTGGGGGCGGCAAGATGGCGGACGGGAAGGTGAGTGAGGGGGGCGGGTGGTGGCCGGGATAGGGCTGCGGGCGCGCCGGGCCCCGCGCCATCAGCCGTGTCTGTCCCGCAGGAGCCCCCGCCCAAGCTGAAGGACCTGGCGTTCCTGAAGGATCAGCTGGAGAGCCTGCAGCGCCGCGTGGAGCGGGAGGTGAGGGGGGGTCACGGCGACCGCTGGGGCGGGGAGAACGCGGCCCCCTCCCCCCTTTTGCCCCCTCCCCCCTTTTGCCCCCTCCCCCCTTTTGCCCCCCCCCCCTTTTGCCCCCCCTCGTCCCGTTTTTGCCTCTTTCCCGTTTTTCTCTCTGCCCCATTGCCCCCTTTTCCCATCCCTGTTTCCCCTTCCCCATCTCCATCCCTTCTCCCTGCTCATCCCGCACTCTCTCCTCAGGATGGCTCTCTGCTCGCCTCGCCCTTCCTTAAGGGTTTCCTGGCAGGCTACGTGGTAGCTAAGCTCCGCTTCTCGGCTGTCCTGGGCTTCGTGGTGGGGACCTGCACAGGGATCTACGCTGCCCAGAACTACGACGTTCCCGACGTGGAGAAGACGGTGCGGGACTATGTCAGCGCGCTGAAAAAAGGTCGGGACTAGAGAGGAGCCCCTGGGCAGCGCTGGCTGGGGGAACGGGGGCTCCTCGGTGAGCAGGCACAAGATTCCCAGCGTTTCCAGAGGCGCAGCACGCATGCTTTTCTTCTTCACTGGCAAGGCCTTCACACCACGGTCCTGCGAGGTGTAGGCGGGTCTGGCGGTGGGGTACTCAGAGCATCCTGATTGTGGCCATCACTCCACTAACCCACAGCAGTTCAGGCACGCCGGCAGCTGATGGTTTTCTGGCTGTCTTTCCCCCTCGCCTCCCTCCCCATGCCTCTGGGACATGCCGGCGCCCTCACGGCCACCACGCTTTGCCCTGGGATCGCGCTTCATGTAGCTTCCTGGGGAACTCCGTGGTTCTCTTCCTAACGACAGACAAACCTGTTCTCTTCCACTGCATCAGAAATGTAGCAGGTAACATCCTGCGTTAGTCAGGCTCATTAAATCATGGTAATGAATTCAATTAATCCTTCTTGAACGTTCCAGGGTGCGAGTTTGGCCTTGTCTGCGCTGAGAGCCGCTCGCCCTGGCCAGCTGCTGCTTGGAAATGGCAATGTTTGGTGACGCTGCTGGCTCTGCCACCCGGCTGCTCCGGCAGGGACTGTGGGCACTGATGCTGGTCCTGTCCGTAGCCATCTATGGCTCCCATGCTCCCCTCCTCACCCTCTGCAAGGTGGATGGGACGATCCCCTTCAGCTCTGCGTCCGTCGTGGTCCTTGTTGAGCTGACCAAGCTGCTGCTCTCTCTGTTGTCCCTGCTGACCTGGAACCGGGAGCTGCCGAGAGCTGCCGTCTCCTGGCACCACGTTGTTCCCTTCGCCCTCTCGGCCCTGCTCTATGCTGCCAACAACAACCTGGTGGTTCACATGCAGCTCTTCATGGACCCCAGCACTTTCCAGGTCCTCAGTAACTTAAAGATTGTCAGCACTGCGCTCCTCTACAGCCTCTTCCTGCGCCAGAGGCTCCGCACGCGCCAGTGGCTGGCACTCTCCCTGCTGGTGGCTGCTGGTGTCAGCTACAGCTGGGGAGGCCTGCGAGAGCCTGGCAGCCCCTCCGGAATGCAGCTGCACATCACACTGCCAGGCTTGTTCCTGATCTTTGTGTACTGCCTCATCTCGGGATTGTCTGCTGTCTACACAGAAGCCATCCTGAAAACCCAGCCACTGCCTCTCAGCCTTCAGAACCTCTTTCTGTACTTCTTTGGGGTCCTGCTCAACCTCATCGGCTCCTTCTGGGGCGGTGCCGAGGCCGGGTTCCTGGAGGGCTTTTCCTTTTGGGTGCTGGTGGTTGTGGTCAGCCAGGCTGTGAACGGTTTGATCATGTCAGTGGTGATGAAGCACAGCAGTAACATCACCAGGCTCTTCATCATCTCCTGCTCTATCCTGGTCAACGCCATCCTCTCCATCGCCCTCTTCAGCCTCCAGCTCACCCCCCTCTTCTTCCTCGCCGTCTCGTGCATCGGCCTCGCTGTCCACTTGTACTATGGGGTGAAGTAGCCACTGCTGGGATGAACATTTGTTGCTCCTCAGGGATGTTCAGAGCTTGTGCTGGTGTTGGAAGCGCAGCAGCAGGGAATTGTGACTGCAGGGTGTGTGCAAAACCACCACGGGGCTCCCTAAGGGGGCCAGTGCCCTCTCTCTCTTCCTGGAGGGAGCTGGGCCCTGCTTCAGCCCGGTCGGGCTCCGTGTCGCAGAGTTCCTTCGCCATTGCATGGGCCCAACCTCAAGGGTCGATCCCAATGTGCCGTATCATGTTCTCAAGCTGCTTCCCTGCACCAAAGAGCGCCTGTTCCCTGTGCCTGTCCCCGCTCCACAGTGGTGAGCTCAGCTCTGCTGCGGGCTCCGCTGTTTCGGTTCCTGTGGGTGGGCCTTCCCCGTGCCAGGGGGCCACATCCATCTGATGTGCCCAGCTGCTCCCAGCCTTCGGCGCCAGGGGAGCCTCAGTGCTGTGAGATGCAGCCCCACTTGCCTGTGCCCACCCCAAGCCCCCAAGGAGATAGGGAGAGGGTTTCTCCCTCCAGGTCGGTCGTGCTTGCATCTGGAGAGCCTCATGCTGCAGCTGGAGGCAATTATCCCACGGCTCCCTCTGATTTTCCAGCCCAGCCCGTGGTTGAAGGGCTGCTCTCCTTAGGCACTATTTCCCTTTCTGTGGAGTGGTGTTGCTGCTCTGTGTGGGAATGGGGGGAGGTGAGAGCTGTTTCCCCTGCTCCCCAGAAGTGACCCAGCACCCGAGTTTGTCCCAGTGCTGCAGCTGCTGAGTTCCTGGCAGGCAGAAGCCACTGTGGGCTTGTACCGGGGTTATTAAAGCTGGGGTTCCACAGCACCCGTGTGTCTGTGCTCCCTGTGGGACGGCACCTGTGGCACCTTCCAGAGGGTTGGGATCCATTTCCGAGCCCGAGGACACTCAGTGAAGGGCACCATCTTTATTCCACACGGTAGCAGGCTGGGGCTCATTGGCCATCCCATGGTTCCCGATCCCAGGCTCCTGCAGGCACGTGTGCAGTGGTGGAGCAGGGTGTTTCCCATTGAGCAGAGGGGTGAAGTGATCCCCTCCTGCTGACAAACCCCCTTCCTGGGCTGGCTTCAGCAGCCGGAATGGATGGGACAGAGGCCTTGTCCTGCATCACCATTGCCTTAAATCATAGAATCATGGAATGGTTTGGGTTGGAAGGGACCTTAAAGATTATCCAGTTTCAACCCCCTGCCACAGGCAGGGACACTTTTTAATGCGTCAGGTAGCTCAAAGCCCCATCCAACCTGGCCTTGAACACCTCCAGGGATGGGGCAGCCACCACTTCTCTGGGCCAGGGCCTCCCCACCCTTACTGTAAAGAATTTCTTCCTAATTTCTAACCTCAATCTTCCACCTTCCAGTTTAAAGCTGTTCCCCTTCATCTTGTCACTCCAGGCTGTTGTAAAAAGCCCCTCCCCAGCTTTCCTGGACCCCCTTTCAGTACTGGGAGGCTGCTCTAAGGTCTCCTCACAGCCTTCTCTTCTCCAGAGGGAGCAATCCCAACTCTCTCAGCCTCTTCAAGACGTCCCCTGGCATCAGGGCTGGTGGCTCCATCCAGGGCACCTATCCTGCCCTCCGCCACCCTGGGACATGGGCTCAGGGTGTCTGAGTGGTGGTGGCTGAGCCCAGCCCTCTGGTGTCCTGCAGCCGCTGGTTGTGCGCAGGGAGCTCCACGATGTCCCAGGGCACCTCCTGCAGCAGCCCCCGCTTCTGGTTGTCCTGTGCTTCCCTCTTCTCCTCTGCCGGGTCCTGAAGCCCCTGTAGGATTCACTTGGGGATGCCTGGCAGGGCCCTGGTAGCCTGGGATTGCATCCCGTGCCCTCCCTCCCCGCCTGCCGCTCCTGCCTGTGGCTCTGCAGCAGGGCCTCCAGCTCCCTCTGTGCTGCCTCCAGCCTGGCCACCTCCTGTTTCCAGCAGGCTGTGTCCCACAGCCAAGGAGGAGGACAGGGCAGCTCTTGGAGAGCAGAGCTCGGAAAGGAGAGCCTGGAGCCTGCGGTGATGGGCTCTCTTCCCGTGCCTACCTCCCTGGTCCCCTCCTAGCCTGGCGCTGGCCTGGCTCCAAGTTCTCACTGGAGCAGCAGGCCCTGTGCCTTGGCCAGGGCAGACTGAAGCTTCAGGGATGGCTCGGAGCCACACAGCTCCTGGCACAGAGCACAGCAGGTCCTGGGTTCTCCACCAGGACCCCATGGGCTCCCACTCACCAGGTCTTCCTGCAGATCCTCTGGCCAGCCCTGTCCTTGGCTGTCCCCTCCGTGGCTGTTGTCACCGGCACCCGTTCCTGGGTGGGCAGAGGGAAGCAGGATGAGCTTGACTTGATGAGGCTGAAGCCCATTTAAGGAAAGGACCAAGGCCTCTTCTGGCCCCTGGATGAAGAGTTTCCCACCGTGTGATGCCGTGCTCCCTGCCCATGGATCGGCCCCATGCTCTGGACCTGCCAGCTCTGCGCTGGCATTGGTTGAGGGCGTTTGGGTCCCAGGCTGCTGGCTGGGCTTTGTATTCCCTGTGGAGACCCAGTCCTGTGGGAGCAGGAGATGTTACAGGGATGTAACCAGGCTTCAAGGCTTCTCTTGCACCTGGGATGTCCCTGGGTGAGGGAGCCGTGGCCTGTACCCACCTCGGCACTGGGCTGGTACATGGGACTTTTCCTGAGCACCTCAGCCATTGCCTGCTTCTTCTCCCACCTTTGACTCTTCAGCACCTGGAAGAAGGAGCTGGAGGTCCTTGCTGGGCTGCTCCAGGTCCGGCACAGCTCCAGGGACACATCCCATCCCCACCATCTCATCCCCTGGTTGGGAAACCCTGCCCTCAATGCCAGACATGGGATTGGCACCAGGACAGAGCCAGGACCTCATCTGACCAGTGCAATTGATGCTGCCCTGGTCCCATGGGGTGTCCTGGGGCGTTTTCTCACCTGCAGCTCCCGCAGGGCTCTCCGCAGCTGGGCCAAGGCCATCTTCTGCTCAGGGCCACCAGCTCCGGCCACCAGCTCCATCCGCAGCCCTCGGATCTCCCTGCGGCGCGCTGCGATCTCTTGCTCGGGGTCCCAGAGAGTGGCCGAGATCGTCTTGGCCAGCCCCTTCACCCGCCCGGCCAGCCCCAAGGCTGCCAGAATCTCCTCCCTGGAGGTGTCTGGGACAGCAAGGACCATGGGAGTCCACCAGCATGGGGACCTCCCGCTGCCAGTGGGGTGAGCGGAGCCGAACTCCAGCTTCCCATGGCTGCAGGTCTCCATGGGCAGTGGCAGGGGGGAAATGAGGGAAGGGGTATCTCAACCAGCACCCCTGTCCCAGGGCTACCTGGCAGCGTCACGCACAGCAGCAGGAATGTCAGGCTGTTCCCTTCCAGCAGCTGCTCCACAATCCAGGACAGGCGGCTGGTGTCAGGCCAATGGTGGCCGGCGGCTGGTGCCCTGCATGTAGGGCAAGAGACACCCCGGGTGAGGGATGGGGATGGGACCATCTGGGCATGTCTGTGAAACTCCAAGGAAGGGTCAACCCCTTGGCTTCTAGCCACCATCTCATGTTCGGGTGTCTGGGCAGAGAGAAGGAGAAATCATACGAGGAGAGGCTGAAGTCACTTGGTCTGTTCAGCCGGGAGAAGAGGAGACTGAGGGGGGACAATCACCCTTGCAGCTTCCTCACAAGGGAAGGAGGAGGAGCAGGCACTGAGTTCTTCTCTCTGGTGATCAATGACAGGACCAAGGGAATGGCAGGAAGATGCCAGGGCAGGTTTAGGGTGGACGTTAGGAAGAGGTTCTTCCCCCAGAGGGTGGTGGAGCCCTGGAACAACTCCTCAGAGAAGCAGTCACAGCCTGGCAATATTCCAGAAGCATTTGGCCAAGGCCCTCAGCCCTACGGTGTGAACGTTGGGGTTGTCCTGTGCAGGGACAGGAGCTGGACACGATGGTCCTTGTGGGTCCTTTGCAACTCAGGGCATTCTGTGATTCCATAATTCTCTGAGCCTGATGTGGTGGAGGTGAAGCCCGTTTAAAGGAAGAATCAAGGCCTCTTCCAGCCCCAGGGTGAAGCCGTTTCCCCACCCTCTGAAGCGATGTTCCCTGCCCGTGGAGCAGGCACCTGCTTCATCTCCAGGTACCAAATCCCACCCGGCCTCACAGCAGGCACCGCAGGGTGCCAGGAGGGGACCCAGCTCAGCCTGGTACTCACGGCTCTGGGCCGGACCCAGCCGCGCCGGGTGCCACCAGGATCCTGAGCGCTGAGCGCTGGCGCCGGCCACCCCCCAGCTCCCGCTCCAGGGTGAGGGTGAAGAGGCTGCTGGCGCTGCGGAGAGGCCAGGGTGTGAGCGGGGCTGCAGGGGTGCTCAGAGCCAGCCCCCAGCACCCCAATTCCTCCCAGCCCTGTGGGATATCGGCCGAATCCCTCACCCCTGTGTGGCCGAGCGCCCGTCCTCAGGCGGCTGCAGGGTGGGAAGGGCACCCAGCCCGCGGGTGTAGGCACCGACGGCAGCCTGGGCATCTGGCACGGCCAACTCCACTGCCTCCTCCACCATCCTGGAGGCAGAGATGAGTGAGGGTCACACCCACCCGCCTCCCCGAGGGGATCCTGGCTGGCCTCTGTCTGGGCGCTGGGTCCTGCCACAGGACATTGGGTACCCACAGGCCCAGGGGTGCCACATCCATCACTTGCAGGGCTCGGCCGTCCGGGTGCAACAGGTCCCAGGCTTTTCCAGGAGCGCAGACCTGGAATGGGACTGCATTAGTTGGGGGGGAGGGGGGCAGAAAGGGTCCACGGGGGTCCACCAACATGGGGACCACTGGTGAGCCCTGGCTGCTGGCATCCCGCTCTCTTGTGGCCATGCATGGGTAGAAAGTTGGGAAGGGAGAGATCTCAGGGTCAATTCCAGCTTTTCCAGACCCTGGTCCGGGGAAATGCATAGCCCTGGGACACCAAAGTCATCTGTGGAGCTTGGCAGGTCCCTGGCAGCACCCTGGCACCCAAGGGCAGTGCCCAGTCTGGCAGCAGAGCCTGGCAGCAGAACCTGGCATTGCTCCTGTGCCAACCAGGCTCTCGCTGGAGAGACCTCCAGGTCACAGGGAGCAGTGTCTGCCAGGAGAAGTCCAGCCACATGGTGGGCAGGAAGGTGTTCTCTATTCCCACCATGCTGCCAGAGCATGGGAGACACTCCATGGGCAGCCCAGGCTTCCCACACCTGGGAAGTCCTGCAGAAGTCAGAAAACCTGGGATCCAAAAGGCCTGGTCATCCTGCATCCTAGGGATGCCATCCCAGTTCAGGGGCAGTGTGGCAGCAAGGTCTGAGGGAACAGGGCTCCCACCCTAGGCCATCCCAGCCCTGCTCCTGCCCTACCTGGACCAGGCTGACAGTTTGCAGACTCCGAGCATCTCCCCCCAGGGCTTCCAGGTCTCGGAAGACAGTGTCGATCACCTGTGGACAAGCTGGTCAAGCTGGGAGCTGTTGGTTCTTGGCACCCATGGCTGGGTCCCTCACCCATGGCAGCAGAATGGGGTCAGTTGGACATTCCAGGAGCCATGCAGGGGCAGTGTCACCTCTCCCTGTATCCTCACCCGGCAGACGATGCTCTGGAATGGCAGCAGGGTCCCAGCACCACGGGGGTCCCACAGCAGCAAGGTCACGCTGTAGCCGAGGGGAAGCAGGGCCAGCTGGGGTCTTGCCAGCTCCAGGACCTTGTCCTGGTAGGAGAGACATGGCCAACAGAACAGGGATAGCATGGCACAGCCCATGTGACATGGCACAGCCAGCACGGTGCTGATGGCCCAGCACAGAGGGCATTGGCATGGCTGGGACATCCCGGCACAGCGGGTGGCACGATGCAGAGGCACAGCACAGGGCAGTGGCACAGGGTGGGTGGCACAGGGTGGGTGGCACAGGGTGGGTGGCACAGGGTGGCAGAGCGGTGCACAGCTCACCAGAGAGAGCATGGCACGGGCAGTGAAGGCGTGGACAGCCTGGCACAGCACGGCAGCCACATCCCAGCACCCAAGGTCAAATAGGGAAGGTGTGAAGAACCCCAGCAGAGCCACAGGCAGGACCGAGCCCCGGGTCCCCTGTGCTCTCTGTGACATCTGAGGAGTTGGCAGTGGTGCCCAGCACCTCTGGAACCACAGCTGGGTGCCCACGGCTTGGGCCCGTGTGTCCCTGGGGAGAGGGATGTGGAAGGAGGGCTTGGGTTCCCCAGTACCTGTCCTGCATCCAAGTGGAAGATTCCATCGACAGTCGAGTGGGTGTCCTGGCATGAGGGAGGGAGGGTGATCATGTTCAGCTTTCCCCCATCCCAGTACAAACAGTACAGGCTAAAGGAGGAACTGGGCACACTGGGATGGAGATGGTGGGGTGGCACGGATGGACTGGGCACACTGGGATGGAGATGGTGGGGTGGCATGCAGGGCCTGGCACAGGCAGGGATGTGGGGAGCCACCCTCTCTTCCCTTGCTCTCTAGGAGCCCCCCCAAGAGAGGGGTCCCTGGGGGTGCAGGGCGTGATCAGCCCAGGAGCTCAGCACCTATCAAGGTGGGTAGGAGGTGGCTGGGACAGGGCCCCCTGCTCCTGCCTGGTTCCCTAGGGACCCTCTTCCCCTCAATGCCCCCTCCCATCCCCTCTCACCTGGATCTTCCCAGTGAAGAGAGCCTGCAGGGTGTCTTCACTGCTGGCCACCCAGCCCTCTCCCGGCCCTGAAAGCACCAAGCATGGGGTGGGGTGGGGGGTTGTCCCCCCTTGCCCCTGCTCTGTCCCCCCCACAGCAACCTGGGGCCACGACCCAGGGCTTCACATCCCCCCAGGTCCTCCAGATGTTTCTCAGAGCCCCCGGGGACATCCCCTCCCCATCACCACCACATCAGCCCCACCAGCACGGGCAGTGGTCCCAGTGCCACTGTGGCTCCGGTTGCCACACAAGCCCAGATCCCTGGTGTGGGATCCCAGCTCTACCTGCTGCCTGCTGGAGCCCCACGGCCGCTCGCACGCACACATCCTGCTGGGACACGGAGGGGGATGGCCTTGATGGGCCTCTGGGAGCCGGGCAGCTGCACCAAAGGCAGGGATGGATCCCTCCAAGCCCCCTGTGATGTCCCTCACCCACCTCCCCAGTGTCCATGGCTCACTCCGTGCCAGCAGCCCGCGAGCTGCTGTCTCGGGCAGGGGATGGGGTTACCCAGGGCGATCGTGTTCCCTTGCATCATTCATGGGTGTTGGGCACAGTCACGTGAATCCAACCTGGAAGCACCGTGTCCGGGAGGCTGTGCCTTGTTGACCAAGGGGTCAGGTGGGTGCTGGCACGCACTCCCACCACTGCCGTGCTCCTGGCTCCCAATGGGACATCTCTTCAAGCCAGGGACAGGCCTTGGGCTGTCGTGACGGTTTTTCTAGACACCAGAAGCAATCCTAAACCACAGATTCACATTTATTGGTGATCAGTCGCACCAAGAAAGCACAAAAGGCAATGCTGAAGCTGAGGATCCATCTGGAAATGCAGACTGGGAAGCAGCAGAGAGGTCCTCCCTCAAGCATTTAGACAGGATCAAGCACAACGAGATGCACCCATGTCCCTCTGTCTGCCTCTGTTGCCCTGCAGAGCGAGGTCACAGTGCTGGCCCTTCATCCCTGAGCCCCTGCCAGCCCAGACATTTCCAGGCAGGAGGGAGAAGCCAGGCTGGCCACAAACTGTCATTGCAAATGGAGCAACCAGCACCTGGGACTCCATCAGGAGCAGCCCAAGGGGTGGACTTGTGCCTCATGGGGTGCTGCTAAGGAAAAGCAAATCCCAGGATTCTGCATCACAGGGATATCTTGTTCCTCATCCACTAGATGGTGGCTGCTGCTCCCTATTCCCAGGTCCAGCCTCGAACCTGGAGCACTAATCCAGATGCAAACACAAACACCCAAGAGGTGCCCCTGCTGGTGCCCATCCAACCTCCAGCAGGGCTGTGAACACACGGACATGGGTGGCACAGCTCCATCCCACCCGCCAGCTGCTCAGGCTGATGTGGACTTGGGACACAACCCCTCCAACCCCCAGCCCCAACCATGCACCCACATCTGGACCCTGTTTAGCTGCTCTCCAGCTCCACCAGGCTCTGGTTTCCCACCCACTGGTCAGTCCAGTCTGCCTTGGCTCACAGGTCCCTTGCGCACACAGAACAGAGTGAGTGACACAGAAAATCCCCAGGGATGGATTTGAACAGGAAGTCAGGATGGACCCTGGAGATGAAGCCAGGCAATGAAAATCAGCCCCCCCTTCCACATCCCTGTTTTCCCACATTTGTTCCTTCCCACCCTCCCTTTGACTCTTCCCGTAAGCATTCCCCAGCAAGTTTTGCATTCCCCCATGTCCCTCAACATCCCAGAATTGATTTTCTCTTTCCCATGAGACATTTTCCAAAAAAACCCAGAACAAACCTGTTTTCTTCTTATCAGTCAAAAAGTTCCTGGTTGCACCTCTTCAAGGTCTCGCTTGAGAGGTTTGTCCACCAGCGCCCTGAGAGCTGGAGTCCTGGCTCCTGTCTCTTCCCTCCTGCTCGTTAGCATTTGGGTATGGGGGGCTTAATTTGTTCATTTTCCTGTCTGTTGTGGTTGTTCACTGGTGCTGAATGGCAGCAGACACGAAGCAGAGCCCTTCCGGCCACGGCCCAGCCGCAGCCCCAGGTGAGGAGCAGTGGAAGATCTGCAGAAGATCCACACCAAATGCAGGGATGTTGTGCTGGGAGCACAAGGGATACAAGGTGGAGGGTCTGGGCCACCACATCCCTGTGAGGCTTGGGGCATCCGAGCGCTGGTGCAAAGGGGATGGAGCTGAGTTCCTCTTGTTGGGGTCAGGTGATACCACGAGGACAACAGGTGATGTTGGGCCATGGGGGCTGAAGTTGGCCATAAGAAATACTCCTGAGACAGAGCACGGCGAGGGGCTTTGCTCAGGGCTTTCTCCAAATCTTGGATGGGTGAAGCCACAGCCACTGTGGGAGCCACTCTCCACAGGGGGGCCTGGCCTGGGGGACACCCTGAGAGCCCCTCACCAGCACCTGGGGGTCCTGTGGGTCTCCCCAAAGAGCACCTGCAGGAAGCACTGATGGGTGCTGCTAAGGGAAAGCAAATCTTAGCAATTTGAGACAGAGCGATATCTTCTTCCTCATTCATTAGAAAGCAGCTGCTGGTCCCTATTCCCAAGTTCCCGTTCAGGTCACTCATCCCTTCATGCTCCGCGGCAGCGCCGGATGAGCCCAGGCCTGGATCTGAGCAGGCAGCAGGCCCCGGCCACGCCGAGCAGGATGAGGGCAACGCAGAGCGGGGCGATGACGGCAGCGCGGTTGCAGCGCAGCACCGAGACGGGCACCTCCTGCACCATCCTGCCCTGGTAGCGCGGTGGGGAGCCGCAGGTGTAGGCGTGGGGCCAGCCCTGCCCCAGGTGCCCCCCGCCCGCCAGCGCCTGCAGCGCCCCGGCCCCCGAGCACGAGCAGTTGAAGGGGTTGCCCGCCACGGCCACGTCCCGCAGGCGCTCCAGGAGCTTCACCTCATCCCACGGCAGCTCCGTAATCGAGTTGTTGTCCAGGTGGAGGGTGTCCAACATGGGGTAATTCTTGATGGAGGGGGCAGCCCACAGCGCGTTCTGGCTCAGGAATAGCTTCCTCAGGGAGCTGAGGGAGATGTCTACGGTGTGGAGGTGGTTGCAGCTCATGTCCAGAACTTCCAGACTGGGAGGCAGAGGAGTGAGGACTTCAACCAAGCCGGTGTCGGACAAATTAAAAACCTGGAGAGACACCGGCCACTGGCAGGAGGAGGATGGGTCTGCCAGGAGCTTGTTCTGGCTGAGGTCCAGGTGCTGGAGCTCGGGCAGCAGCCGCACGCTTTCACACACGCTGTGGTAGGACCTCAGGTTGTTGTGTTGGAGACTGAGCAGCCTGAGCTGAGGGAAAGCCCCCTCGCAGAAGGTGGGCACCAAGCCCTCATCCCCGAGGCTGTTTTGTGCCACGTCCAGGGACCGCAGAGCCTTGAACACCCTTCCGATGGCACAGGGCAGGCTGGTGACACGGGAGCCGGTGACGGCCAGGTCCTGCAGGGTCCCCAGCCAGCTGCTCAGGCGGGATAAGTCCTGCTGGCGGCCCGTCAGCGGCACCGAGGTCACGTTGTGGAAGCTTAGGGACAACACGGGCAAGTGTTGGCCACCCATTTCATCCCAGTTGCCTCTCCCCTCAAAAACACAGTTCTCAAAAACCAGCTCCTCCACCTGGGTGTAGAAGAGGAACTTCAGGACTCGGGCGAGGAGAATCTCAGGCACCAGGAGATCACCAAAGATTATTTTCCTGACGAGAAGGGAGTTCAGAGTCTCAATGGTGGAGGGGTCTGGGTCATTGATGGGGAAGGCGATGTATCTCTCCAGCTCTCCCCCGTGGAACTCCACAACGGATGCTGGGAGGCACTGGATGATGCTGCTCACGCTTTCCTCGGTGAGGTTATAGCACACACAGTGCTCCTCAGCACGATGGAGGAAACATCGGCCTTCTGCCTCCAGCAGCCCCAGCACCAGGAGGAGGAGGATGGCAACGCTCATGGTAACCACCTAGAAAGGAGGAGAGGTGAAAGGTGGTGAAAGGCAGTGCTCACATGGCAGCCGAGGGCACCCTTCGGATCCAGCCAATGTGGGGTGTTGGGCCCCGAGGAGCCACCCCTCAGGGGCACAGTGCTGCCCTCATCCCTCCTGCCCAGCTGCCTTCACGTGGGCCCAGAGTATCCAGGCAGAACCTGTGACCCACAGCAGAGTCCAAATCATAGACTCATGGAATAGTTTAGGTCAGAAGGGACCTCAAATCCCACCCAATTCCAACTCTCTGCCATGGGCAGGGACACGTCCCACTGGATCAGGGGGCCCATCCAACCTGGCCTGGAACACCTCCAGGGATGGGGCAAGCCACCACTTCTCTGGGCAACCTGGGCCAGGACCTCCCCACCCTCACAGCAAAACATTTCTCCCTAAAATCTCATCTCAATCTCTCCTCTTTTAGCTGAAAACCATTCCCCCTTGTCCTATCCCTGCACTCCCTGATAATCGGTCCCTGAAATCACCAGGAGCTGCACCTCTACTGTCCTCCCCTCACAGGGCACTGGTCCCATCCCACCCCACAAGCCGGAGGGCTCCTTCTAAGCCAGGCTCTGCGGTTTCCTGCCTGGCCATGGAGCCTCCCATTCCTGAGTGACCAGGAAATCCCACGCATCGGGAGAAAACAGAAATGTAGAGTGAAATCTGACAAAGAGCCTGACCACAGGACAGGAGAGCACAGCTCTGTTTGCTTCCCTGCAGGAAATTGCAACACAGAACTTCACATTTTCCATTTCTCCCCCAGCAATGGGTTCATTGCCGGCCTCCAAGGGGACAGGAGGAGATAATTCCCAGGGGTCTGAGTGCATCCCCACCAGCGGCGAGTGTTGCTCTGCTCTCAGCCCACAGCAGAGGCTTTACTGACAGATCGCAAAGAAGCAGCAAGCGAAGATCGATGGCTCCTACGAATGTGCTGACTCAGCGCCCAGCCAGGGTGTGGTGAGGAGCCCTTTGGGGGTCTCCTGCCCAACCTTGTGCTTCCAGCACCTCTGCTGCCAGCGCTGGAGCCCATCAGCTACAGCTTTTTCTGAACGTGGCTCAAAACTCACCACGGATGGAGCAGTCCCCACCTCTGGGTGCTTTGGGGCTGCACCTCCCTGCCCGGAGCAGCTCTGGTGTGGAGCAACACGGAGCAGGGGAGGATTTGCCCAGTGACTCACCAGCCAGCTCACACCAAAATGTTTCCTTGCCCCACGGCTGCTTCCTCCACCTGCTGCCAAATCCAGGGCTGAGGCGCCACAGGCTCTGCAGGCACTCAGCTCTCTCCGGTGCCTTACCCTCCTGCCAGATGGGACCTCAAGTTCCTGCAGGTGTTTTCCAGCTGCCGTTGGTGCTTCCGCAGCCCTGTGCTGCCGGTGTTCAGATGCACACGGTCGGGGCTGGCGGGCACCCAGGGGCACGCTCCCGGGCACTGCCCATGCTCCCGCTGCGTGACTTCCCCGGCAGGACAGGGCTGGCTGTGCCACGGGAAGCAACGTGCCGTGCAGCAACCACCCAAGGCACTTCTGCTTCGCTCCCCTGCTGCAGGCTGGGAAGGGATGTGGCCCAAGTGCTAACGCTGCTGTCTTTCCTTGGAAGGACGAGGGGAGGGAATAAGGTCAAGGAGCCCTACATGCATGCTCAGAGCCCCCCCAAAGACACCCTTGGTTGCAGATGCTCAGGGCTTGCTGTGCCTCGGAGCAAACTGGACACCATGAACCCTGTCAGAGGCAGAAGGGTATAGGACCATCACACCCAGTATCCAGGCCAATTCCAGATGTCTGTGGGCCATGTAGGATGGGGACGGGACAGATCCCTACCTGCTGTATGCTTAGCTCAGTGCTGCAAAGGACATTTCTCCACCCAGGGTGGGGTTTCCTTATGGCCTCAAGTTGTGCCAGAGGAGGTTTAAATTGTATAGTAGGAAACATTCCTTTACTGGCAGAGTGGTGAAGCCCTGGCACAGGCTGCCCAGGGCAGTGGTGGAGTCTCCATTCCTGGAGGGGTTCAAAAAGCACATAGCTGTCACACTTGGGAAGATGGTTTAGCAGGCACGGTGGTGTTGGGCTGACAGTTGGAATGCATGGATTGATTATTCTAGGATTCTACAATTCTATCTCCTGCAGGACATCTGCTTGTTCTTGCCATCTCAGGCAGAGTGCTGCACTGCCTTTACTGCCTTTCCTTGAGCAATTCCTTGCGCAGAGGGGCTCAGCACTTTCTCTTCTCCATTGTTGGATTGAAACCCCTCCTGTGTGCATGGTAGAAAAGTCACAGCTGCCTTCCTGCCTTCTCACTGCTGCCTTGGGTGAAGTCGGCAGCTCTCCTTGCACCTGGCATTCATTGCTCATTCCAGGCCACCGGCTGCAAATATGAATGGCTTTTTTTGAGGAAAGAGCTTTTCTGACTCCTCAGAGGCTGGGCACACCCTGGGCCAAAAACACGTGGGTTGGGAAACAACTTCTAGGGAGGTTTCCTTGCTCCCATTGCCACCACAGAAGGCTCCAGAGCACGGGGATGCTTACCCCACCATACCTGCCACTGCCTGTGTCCCAGCCCTGGGGCCAGGAGTGCCCCTGCACCCCACTGCTGTTCCCCCCATAGGCTGAGTCCCCCCCGCGCTCTGGGCTGAGTTCACAGCCCAGAAAGCCAACGGTGTCCTGGGCTGCATCAAAAGCAGTGAGACCAGCAGGTCCAGGGAGGGGATTCTGCCCCTCTGCTGCTCTCTGTGAGATTCCACCTGGAGTATTTTGTCCAGTTCTGGAATCTCCACCATAAGAATGACATGGAACTGCTGGAACAGGTCCAGAAGAGGCCACGAAGAAGGCCCGAGGGCTGGAACACCTCCTGTGCGAGAACAGGCTGAGAGAGCTGGGGTTGTTCATCCTGGAGAAGAGAAGGCTGCAGGGAGACCTTAGAGCAGCCAGTACTTCACCGAAGACACTTTCTTCCCTGTCTCAGTGGGATGGAAGAGGACGGTCAGACAGAGACAGACCAAGAAACCTGGGGCGCCACAGGATAAGAAGTCTCTAAAGCTCCCGGCGAGCGTCCATCGGAGGGTCCGGAGCTGGGGAAGGGTCTGGAGGAGGAGAAGAGTGTGAGGAGCGGCTGAAGTCCCCGAGTGTGTTCAGCCTGGAGGAGAGCGAGCAGAGATCTCCCTCCGCTCCGCAGCTTCCTGAGGCGGGGAGGAGGAGGAGGAGCAGGCGCTAAGCTCCCCCCGCCGGTGACCAATGGCAGTGCTCGTATTTACATATCCACACACCTCATTTACACGTCCCGCCGCCGCCTCTCCCGTCTCCACTCTCTCCCCGCAGCCTTCTCCTCCCGTGGGCCGGCTTTAGCCCAGCGGTTCCTTCGGTGATTTGCAATCTTCTCGATTTCCTGCTACGGCGGGGGTTCGATCCCGCGGGCACCCCTGGCTCACTTTTCACCGCACTCGCAGCCCCCTCACCGCAAACGCCTGCGGCGGGACCTCAATTTTATTTTAGCGCCTCCCCACTGGGAGCCCCTCGGCTCCGCTCTGTGCTCAGCGCTGGACTCCTCGGCACAGCAAGGACACGGAGCTGGTGGAGCGAGTCCAGAGGAGGCCACGGAGATGAGCCAAGGGTTGGAGCCCCTCTGCTGTGAGGACAGGCTGAGAGAGCTGGGGTTGTTCAGCCTGGAGAAGAGAAGGCTCCAGGGAGACCTTAGAGCAGCCTCCCAGGACTGAAAGGGGCTCCAGGAAAGCTGGGGAGGGGCCCTTGTTCAGGGAGTGCAGGGACAGGACAAGAGGGAAAGTTTTGCATCTGAAAGAGGGGAGATTGAGACGAGATCTTAGGGAGAAATGTTTTCCTGTTAGGGTGGGGCGGCCCTGGCCCAGGTTGCCCAGAGCAGCGGTGGCTGCCCCATCCCTGGGAGGTGTTCAAGGCCAGGCTGGGTGGGGCTTGGAGCCCCCTGATCCAGTGGGAGGTGTCCCTGCCCGTGGGTGGAACTGGACGGGCTCTGCGGCCCCTCCCAGCCCATCCCATGACTCCTTGAGCCCCCGCTCCCCCCGGTCCCGCCCCGCTCTCCCCGCCCCTCGCTCCTCCCCCGCCGCCATGCGGGGCTGGGGCCGGGGCCGGGGACGCGGGGACGGGCTGGGCGGGAGCTACGCGGAGGCGCTGCGGGAGCGGCGGCGGCAACGGGAGGCGGGTGCGCACCGGGGGGAGCGGAAGGTGTACCGGGAGGGGACCCGGGGGGTTCTGTGGGACGCGGGAAAAAGGCGGGGATGGGTTGTGGGTGACTCTGGGGGGGATCAGGGACCGCCGGGAGTGAGCGGGGTCTGTGGGACCTTTGAAGGTTGGGGAGAGCTGGGCAGGTGTTTGGGACCCTGGGGGTGGTCTGTGGGACTCAGGTGGGACTGGGGGATCTGTGGGACCCCCCGGGTGTTGGACTGGTCTGTGGGACCATCCGTGGTGCCAGAGGGGCTCTGTGTGGTGTGGGACCCCCGGGTGGGCAAGGAGATCTGTGGGACCCCTTGGGGGGCGGAGGAGTCTGTGGGACTCGCAGGGTGGCTGTGGGGACAGAAGGGGCTGGGCTGCCCTGGGGGGATCAGTGGGGTCTGTGGGACCCCTGGGACTGCTTGAGGCAGTGTGGAGGGGTCTGTGAAACTCTTGGGGGGACAGGGCAGTCTGGGGAGACCTGAGGGGATCAGGGGTGTCATTGGGACCCTCAGGTTGGGGAGAGCCGAGGAGGGTCAGTGGGACCCCTGGAGGGAGTTGGGGAGGGGGCGGGGGTGTTGTGGAACCTCAGGGAGTACGGGGGGTCTGTGGAATCCACGGGGAGCCGGGGCCATGGGTGGGAGCTGGGGGGGGGGTCTGTGGGACCCTGGGTATCTGGAGTGGGTTGGTGTGTGGGAACCCCGAGGGGGAGGCAGGGGGGGAGTGGGTCTGTGGGTCCCCAGGGAGGGTGAAAACATGGGTGGGAGCCCCCACGGACCCCAGTAGAGCATCGGCCTCCACCTTGTCCAGCCGTATATCCTGGCTCCAGTGGGCATCCTGGGCTCCCTGCCTGCCTGAGGAAGCACTTCACAGCCTTATATAATCCACGGGGTTTTCCTCCCTGCATGCCCCAGTTCCCTGCAGTTTGGGTTGTCCAAGGTCTCACCTCCATAAACCCAGCCCCGAGTCCCTCCTGTCGTGGTCTCTGTTGTGTCTTCACACCACAGTGTCGCGTGCCCAGCCCTGTGGTGTGCGAGGTCTAAATGCCATCACCACCTCTTGTGTCCCTCCTGGCTCGCGCTGGGAGGAACTGGCAGCTGCTCCCTGCTAAAAGGCTCTTTGGTGGGATGGAGAAGCCTCTTCTCCTTGATGACAGTGTCCAGTTCCATCCCAGCTCTCAGGAAAGCCCGGCGGGAGGAGCAGCTGGTCAGCAAGAGGCTTCTGCGAGAGGAGACCACAGCAGCAGAGGGTGGACAGGATGGAGCAGAGATCGTGCCAGACCCTCTCTCGGAGGATGAGGTGAAGAGCATGAGGTCCTCCATGGTGATGGGTATCCCTGGGGTCTTCCCCAGCCTCCAGGCATGAGGGTGGAGCGGGTTTTGGAGTGTTCTTGGAGTTGCTGCCAGACACGGTGAGGAACAGCAAGGTTCTTTGTGACCATCTGTGTACCCTGGGCTTCTTCGCCTCATGGATTAATGGGATGGAATTCTAACCATGGCTCTGCTTGAAATTCACCCATCTTTAATTTTCGGACAGGTTCTTGAGCTGCTCAGAGGGGTGCAGAGGGGTTCAGAGGACAGGAAGAGGTCACTCAGCCGCCTCCGCCATGCTCTGCAGAACCAGGAGACTCAGCAGAAGTTTGTCAGGTCAGCCCCGCTCTGGCACTGCGTGGTCAAGGCTGTGTCCAGCGCATCCCCTTGTCCCGGTTATCCTATGGGTGAGGTTGGGAAGGCAAGAGGTGACAGCATGGTTTGGGTTCCACCAGGCTGGACGGCAGCATCCGGACACTCATCGGGCTCTTCACCAGCAGCCTGGGGGACATGCAGATGGAGGCAGCGCGCTGTCTTCACGAGCTGTCCCACTCCAGTGACCCCACGGTGGCCGAGGCCTGTCTGCCGGTGACCTCCTACCTCCTGACCTACCTCTCGGGACACAGCGTTGAGTTCACGGTAAGATCCACGCTGGTGTTTGCCAGGGCTCTGGCATCCGACAACCCTTTGGTAGTGGTTGTTGGCCTCTTGGCCAGTGTTAGCCCAACATGGCTCAAAAGGAGCTGGCAACGTGTGCTCATAGCCCAGAAATCACCCGTGTCCTGGGCTGCATCCACAGCAGTGGGACCAGCAGGGCCATGGAGGGGATTCTGCCCCTCTACTCCGCTCTGGTGAGATCCCACCTGGGGCCCTCTGTCCAGTGCTGGAGTCCTCAACACACAAAGGGCATGGATCTGTTGGAGAGAGTCCAGAGGATGCCACAGAGATGGTCCGAGGGCTGGAGCACCTCCTGTACAAGGACAGGCTGAGAGTGTTTGGGTTGTTCAGCCTGGAGAAGAGAAGGCTCTGGGGAGACCTTAGAGCAGCCTCCCAGGACTGAAAGGGGCTCCAGGAAAGCTGGGGAGGGTCTCTTGGTCAGGGAGTGCAGGGATAGGACAAGGGGAACAGTCTGAAGCTGGAACAGGGGAGATTGAGATGAGCTCTTAGGAAGGAATGTTTTGCTGTGAGGGTGGGGAGGCCCTGGCCCAGGTTGTCCAGAGAAGTGTTGGCTGCCCCATCCCTGGAGGTGTTCAAGGCCAGGCTGGATGGGCTTTGAGGTCCCTTCCAATCCAAACTGTTCCGTGATTCCATGATTCTATGGCTAAGAATGCTGGTGGAACCAGGAATGCAGGTGGGAAGGGGCCCCCTGGGAGTCTCTAGTCCAACCTTCCCCTTGGAGCAGGGCTGTCCCCAAAGCTGGTCTAGGGCACTGTGGCTTTGGGCAAGTCTTGGAAATAAGGAGACCTCCTTCACTGTGCCCCATCCCAACACCGAGAGGAGCGCTGTTCCATTTGAACCTCCTTCCGTGTAGCTGCAGGCTCTGGAGCCTCATCCAGGCCAGGCAGATCCTCCTGCCACAGCCCAGGACGCCACATTTGCAAGCAGTTCCTCCTTTTCAGATCCAAGCTCTGTTTGGGGAAGCAGGGACTGTGGATGGTGGTGGCTGCAGTCCATCATCACAGGAATGGTCTGGAGAGGTTGGTGCCTGTGGGGTAGGAAAAACAGAACCGCTCGGTGCAGGTTGGTTTAAGAGGTGGTGGAGTCCCCGTCCCTGGAGGGGTTTAAAAGACAGGTAGACGAGATTCTGGGGGATCTGGTTTGGTAGTGGACAGGTACGTTTGGACTCGATGATCTCAAAGGTCTTTTCCAACCAAACAATTCCATGATTCTATGAAATGTCTCAGAAATGGAAGTGATCAGATGTTCTGCAAGTGCCAACTGAAGCAAGAAAACGAGGATAAATTGAGGCTGACCCAGATGGGAATGAGGCAGCTGGAGAGTCCAGCAGCTTCCATCCATGTTTACCCCTCTGGAGATGGCTTCTAGGGAAACCGTGGCCCTGAGGAGCAGGGAGCAAGGCCTTGCTGCCTAGTCCCACGGAGGGGCTGACCTGACCTTCCCTCTGGTGTTTCAGGAGCTGTGTTTGTACACACTGGGGAACCTGGTGGTGGAAAGTGAAGCTGTGAGGAAGCGCCTTCTGCCTCAGGGCATCATTCCAGTGCTGGCATCCTGCATCCAGGTGGGTGAAATTGCTCAGCAAGGCTTTTCCCCTGCTCCAGAAAGATGCCCTTTCCTATGCCCTTTCCACGCTGGCTGGCAGTACCAGGATATTGGCTGTGCCCTTGTGGCTGAGGGTCTCTCGTGGCTCGATTTTTGGCGTTTGGGACACCCCTTTGTACTTTTCTCCAGCTGAATCCCTCCCATCCGTAGTTGCTTTCTGCCAGCCACGGTCTGAAGCACCGGGAGCCGCCGGTGTCTCCCCTGTGCCCACGGACGAGACCGGTGCGGAGGGGGGGGGGGGGCTGCCCCGTGTGGGTCTGGGTGCCCAAAGCAGCAGCGCTGCCGTGTGTGGCCTCCAGGATCCCCACAGCTGCAGCCCATGAGCCCAGGGAGGGGTGAGAGCCCCGCTTTGGTGTCACCACAGCGTGATCCACCGCTCCTGGTCCCCCTCTTCCACAGGCAGGGAGAGGCCGTGGTGGTTTGGCCTTACAGAGGGGTCGGCGTGGCCGCCTCTGGCCCTGTCGCGTGGGATTAGCTTTGTTGTGTTTGATTGCAGTCCCCGCACGAGGCGGTGCTGGAAGGCCTGGGCTACGTCCTCTCGCAGCTCCTCCAAGCCAAGGAAGCCCCTGCCGAGATCATACCGTGAGTCCCAGCCCCCAGCCCTGACTCGGGATGGGCCCTGGGGCCCGGCGTGGTATTTGCGTGCCAGGAACAACAACGCCTTTCCCTTCCCGGTGACATTAATAGTTCAGGGCAGGATCCTACTGGGACTGTGGAGGTTTTGTGGCTGGTCACAACTCTTCTCCCTCAGCCTCATCTGAGCAGACAGCTCTGGTATTTTCAGAAAGGACAGTGTTGAGCAGGGTTGGCTCACAGGGAAATTCATAGAATGGTTTGTGTTGGAAGGGACCTTAAAGTCCCCTCTGCCATGGGCACGGACACCTCCCACTGGATCAGGGGGCTCAAAGCCCCATCCAGCCTAGCCTTGGAACACCTCCAGGGACAGGGCAACCACCACTTCTCTGGGCAACCTGGGCCAGGGCTTCCCCACCCTTATTGTGAAGAATTTCTTCCTAATGTCTAATCTAGATCTTCCCCCTTCCAATTTAAAGCCATTCCCCCTTGTCCTGTCAGTCCAGGCCCTTGTAAAAAGCCCCTCCCCAGCTTTTCTGGTGCCCCTTTCAGTCCTGGGAGGCTGCTCTAAGTTTTCCCCAGAGCCTATTCTTCTCCAGACTGAACAACCCCAACTCTTTCAAGCCTGTCCTTGTACAGGAGGTGCTCCAGCCCTTGGATCACCTCTGTGGCCTCCTCTGGACCCACACCAACACTTCTATATCCTTCTTATGTTGGGGATTCCAGAACTGTACACGGGACTCCAGGTGGGGTCTCACAAGAGCAGAGTGGAGGGGCAAGAATCCCCTCCCTTGACCTGCTGGCAATGTTTCTTCTGATGCAGCCCAGGACACGGTTGTCTTTCTGGGCTGCGAGCGCACATTGCCAGCTCATCCAGCTGTATTCCTCCTGCAAAGGGAAAAACCAGCTTGACAGCCCCCAGTGCCAACAAACGTGACCCCAGTCAAGGTGTCCGGAGTGTCCGCAGCCCTGCCATGGACAGGGAGAGGTTGTGCTGGGCCTGGCTGGTGCCCAAGGAGGTTCTTCCAGGTGTGTTTTTGGGGGAAGAGGGGAGAGAGCAGCTCCCTGCTCACTGGCCATGGCCAGGCTCTCCCCGTCGCTTGTCTGTTGTCACAAATGAGTTTCTTAGATACAGCTCCTATTTAAATCAAAGTGTGACCTAATAAGGTCACACTCTTCCTGCACGGAGGAAATACAGGAGGGAAAATGGGGTGATGTATGCTTGGAGCTAACTCTGCCGCTCTGCCCCCAGCCTGGTTCTGGGCTCGACTCTGCCCCAGCACATGCTTCGACTGGTTTGCTGTGGCCTCAAGTCTGGAATGGGAGCAGCTGTGGAGTTTGCATGGAGCCTCCACTACATCGTTTGTAGGTAAAAGCACTTTTCTCCTCATCCCGACTTCCCTGGGGGGCACCCAGAGGCGTGAAGGCTTCTGGTCCTGCAGGGGAGTGTGACCTGGATGGCCTCCCCTCATCCCTTTCCCTCTGGAAAGCAATTTCCCTGCCCTCCTGGGCTCTCCCGCTCTCGTACCTGAGCGTGCACGTGCTGCTGGCAGGATTCCGAGGTCCCTTACAGCGGGATAACAGGTGATAAACACATGGCTGCTGTTCCTGGTCCACTGAACCCCTGCCAGCTCCCCACATCTGGTGTTGTCCCAAGGGAAGCTCCCTGGATCCTCGTGCTTCTGGGGCTGGCATGGTGTCACCCTGCCTTCAGGGAGAGAGAAGGGAACACATGGGTACTCAGAGAAGGATCTGGGCTGTTGTTTCCAGACCTGCACAGATAATCCCAGCAGATCTGTTTGCCACAGGCTTTTAAACTTTCTCCTAAGCTCAGAGACAAGCGGCTGCTCAAACACAAAATGAACCTGGTGGAGAATTTCCAGGCCCCATTCCTCAGTGGGCGGTCCCTGGCTGGGCACAGCGCGATCCCACCATCCCTTCCCTTGACAGCCACACCGCCAACGCGGCACTGCTGGCGCTGGGAGCCGTGCCTGCCCTCTCCTCGCTCCTGCTTGAGCTGGCTTCTCAGATCCAGGATGCTCCGGAGGGCCTGGAGCTGGTAAGAGGCGGGCAGGGTGCCGGCTCTTTCCGGCGTTGCGTTGGGGATGCGGTGGGGCTGAGCAGCTCTGTTTCCCGTCGGCACAGCTCGTCTGCCCGGTGCTGCGGTGCCTCGGCAATCTGCTGGCAGAGGAGACGGGCGGCCAAGCACCCATCTGGGACCAGCGCCTGCTCGTCGCCCTCTTCCTCATCATGGAGCACTTCCTGCAGGAACACCCCTTCATCGTGCAAGAGGGGCTCTGGCTGCTGAACAACCTCACGGGTGAGTGTCCTTGAGCAGGGCCCAAGCTGCTGCCGCCAGACCTGTGGCACCTTCAGAAATGCGGATGTTACTGATGCCTTTGATCTCTGCCCACCCCAGCAGACGAGCCCTTCTGCTCCGCCCTGCTCTCCCTGGACCTGCTCCCAGCCCTGCTGCAGCTCCTGCGGTGTTCCCAGATGGCCACTGTGTTGGTGAGACCTCACCTTGTGCCCCTGGGCTGGGGGAAGCACTGGATTTTCAGCAATGTGAATCCCACACATGCAGTGCTCACGCTGGAGGTTGGCCCAGGGTGGCAGCAGTGTCGCCATCTGCCTTCCCTGCAGTCGCTGTGTCCATGTTTGCCCTTGCCAGAGTCTTGTCCCAGCAGAAGAGGGGCTTCCAAGACTGATGTTAATGTGGGGCCAGGCCTGCCAGCAGCTGGAATGGGCCAGGGAAAGCTGCTGCCACCTCTTTTGGAAGACCCTAAACCTTTAGGGACACACTTGGCCAAGGGTGGGTGGTATGGGTGTGTTTGCATTCGAAATCCAGCTGGTTGGCACACAGCTTTGGGGAAGCACTTGGCAGGGCCTCCAGGGAGGACACTGGATTCTCTGGAGCCTGTCAGGAATCCTGTGCCCGCTTGTTTCTCACTCCCTCTCATTGTTTCTCCATCCAGGCCCTGACGGTGCTGTGCAATATCGCAGTGAGGGGCCGAGCCCACTGCCAGCAGCTGCACCCAACCCTGCCCCAGCTGCTGCCTGTCCTGGCACTGCCCGACCCCGAGGTGGTGGGGCAGAGCCTGGAGCTGCTGCATCTCCTCTTCCTGCACTGTCCTGAGGTGAGCCCGGAGTGTGGGATCGCACAGCTGGGATGGGAGGAGCATGATGGAGTCATGGAATGGTTTAGGCTGGAAGGAATCTAAAAGCCCATCCAGTTCCGTCCGCTGCCATGGGAAAGGGACGCCTCCTACTGGATCGAGGGCTCAAAGCCCCATCCAACCTGGCCTTGAACATCTCCTGGGATGGGGCAGCCACAGCTTCTCTGGGCAACCTGTGCCAGGGCCTCCCCACCCTCACAGCAAAACATTTCTTCCCAAGATCTCATCTCAATCTCCCCTCTTTCAGATGAAATCCATTACCCCTCATCCTATCCCTGCACTCCCTGATCAAGAGCCCCTCTCCAGCTTTCCTGGAGCCCCTTTCAGTACTGAGAGGCTGCCGTAAGTTCTCCCCGCAGCCTTCTCTTCTCCAGGCTGAACAACCCCAACTCTCTCTTAATTTAAGTCCTTGCCTTCAGCCCTTGCCCTGCTCGCCCCTCTCCACAGCACATGTCTGATGGGGCACTTGGGATGCTCAGGGTAGGAGTCCTTCCCCTGTCCTGCGGGTTCTTTTTGGGACAGGCTGTTATGGGGGGGGTCTTTTGCTTCAGTTGTGCTCAGTTCAAGCTCTGTGCGTTCCTGGCCACTGACCAGTGTGGTTGGAGTTTCCTGGCTTAGGACTCCAGTGCCTGGTAGAACTCTGGGGAATTCACTCCCTTCCCTGGGCTGTGCAGCACTGGCTCCGGGCAGCCGGGCTCAGCAGAGACAAACAGCCAGTTCCCACCCCTCTCCTCTCCCACAGGTTGCTGCTGACTTTGTCACACAAGGCGGGCACCGAGCCCTGGAGCGGCACCGGAGCACCCCAGCGCTCCAAGAGCGGGCACAAGCGCTGCTGGACATGGTGGGACAACCCACGGGAGCCTTCACCCCTGGCCATGCCACGCTGCCAGCGTTCTCCTAGGCCACCCCACAACCCTTCACCCCCACTGTGCTCCACTTGCTGGCCCTGCTCTCCCAAGGGCCGGTTACGGATCTGACACCAGTGTTGGCTGCACAGGGATGCTGTTCCTCAGCAAGATCTGGCTCCTCCCATCCGTGTGCTTGCCAGTGGCTGCCCTGTGCCACAGCCCAGGCAGATGGGCTCCTGATGCCAAGAAAGCAGGATATGAACTCTCCAGCATCTCCTCCTGGTTTGAAACCCCAGACGTGACCCTCAGAGTAAACACGTCGTGCTTATGCAATTGATAAATTAAAGACACATTTTATATTAAATATCATCAGCAAAGTCTGCAGCACAAGCGTATTCATTGTCCTCACACCTTGCTTTTCACAACGTTCTCCAAGGCCTTGGCCACCTGGTCCACGGTGAGGTTGTCCAGTGGCACGCTCTTCTCCTTGCCAAACTCTGTGGGAAAGACAGAGGGTGAGGAAGGGAGCCTTGGGCCTTTCCCAGTGTGAGAGCAACCTAAGCCCCATGTGAAGGTTCCCAAGCACCACTGGCTTCGCAGCCTGGCCTCCCACCACTCCCCATTGTGCTTCCCTGTGCCCAAGTCACTGTTTCCACCTTCTCTTTCCTCTCAGCCTTTCCCTTGGGAAGAAGCCAATGCAGTGTAATATGTTTCCTTGCCTCTCTTTTTGCACCCTGGGGGCTCTAGGCCTGCTCACATCAAGTGGTTCACCAAAGCTTCATTAGAACAGTGCTGAAACACCTGCTGGCCTACAGCAGCACCTTCTGGGGGTAATTTCCCTGCCAGTCACAGACAGGAGACCAGCACGGAACCAGCAGGCTGTGCTGGGAAACATGTGCTTCAACAGTCATTTTATCTCTTGGAAAGAAAGCTCCTGGAGTCCTCAGCAGAGGAAGGAAACGGAACTGTTGGAGCAAGTGCAGAGGAGGCCACAGAGATGATCTGAGGGTTGGAGCACCTCTGCTATGAGGACAGGCTGAGAGTTGGGGTTGTACAGCCTGGAGAAGAGAAGGCTCCAGGGAGACCTTAGAGCAGCCTCCCAGGACTGAAAGGGGCTCCAGGAAAGCTGGGGAGGGGCTCTTGATCAGGGAGTGCAGGGACAGGATGAGGGGCAATGGTTTTCATATGAAAGAGTGGAGATTGAGATGAGATCTTAGGAAGAAATGTTTTGCTGTGAGGATGGGGAGGCCCTGGGCCAGGTTGCCCAGAGAAGCTGTGGCTGCCCCATCCTGGAGGTGTTCAAGGCCAGGCTGGGTGGGGCTTGGAGCCCCCTGATCCAGTGGGAGCTGTCCCATGCCCGTACCAGGATGGCCCAGCTCTACGGGCCCTCGCTGTGGCAGCCACTGCCTCCCGACCCCACTCACCGTAACGGGCCCAGAGCCGGGCCTGCACCCCGGAGCACTCCCGGATCAGGATGGGGAAGTCAGGGTTCGCCTTCTTCAGGGTCACATAGTGCTGCTCGATGAACTCCCTGCGGGGGAGGAGGAATGGCAGAGCCTGTGGCTGAGCCCACTGGGATTGAGCGGGTTTGGGGGCGTAGAACGGGGTGAGGGAGGCTGGGAAGGGGGGAACGGGGGTTGGGAAGGGGGGAACGAGTAGAATGGGCGGGAGAAGATGGGAATAGAGGGGATGGGGGCGGAGACCGGAACCAGGTAGGGGAACAAGGCCAGGGGGCGGGGGGGAATGGGGCAGAGCAGGTTTGGGGGTGAAGGGAACCGGACTTGGGGGATAGGGAGTGGGCAGGCTGATAGCAGCGAATGGGGCCAGGCAGCAAAGGGGGGAGGGGGGTGAGGGAACAGGGCCAGGTAAGATTGGGGGGGGGGGGGGCTGAGGAGGTGGGCAGAATGGGCATGGGAGGGATGGGGGAACAGAGCTTAAGGGGGATGAGAGGGGGAACGGGACCGGGAGGGAAACAAGGCCGAGGGGGGCTGAGGGGAGGGAAAACGGGTGGGATGGGGCGGGAGAGGGAACAGGGCCGGGCAGGATGAGGTGGCGGGGATGGGAGGACACAGGAACAGGTGGGATATGGCGGGGGGCAAACGGGGCCGGGGCAATGAGAGGGGGGGTAACGGGACCTGGGAGGGGAACGGGACCGAGGGAGTTCGTGGAGGCGAGAACAGAGGCTGAGCGGGGAGAACGGGGCCGGGCAGGTTGAAGTCGGGGGAGGGGGGGGAACGGGTGGGATGAAGTGGCAGAGGAGAACAGGAACGCGCAGTATGGGGAACGGGGCCAGGGGGGCGCTGAGGCGGGGGGGGGGGGGAGCGAGACCGGAGAGGCTGAGGGGGCCTGGGGCCGTGCCCCCCACGCTGACCTGGCGCCCCGGCTGCCCGCCGAGCGCTGGCACAGGTGGATGCGGAGCTCGCGCAGCCCTTGGCCCAGCCCGGCCCCGATGGCCCTCACAGTCGCCGCCGCCATCTTGACCCCTGAGCTGCCGACATCAACACGGGG
>JAUMJL010001703.1:0-227055 GCA_033558185.1 Dromococcyx pavoninus
GGGCCTCTTCCCGCATTTGGGAGGTGTTGAGGGGCTTTTCCCGCTTTAGGGTTCTGGTGGGGCTGGGATGTCGGGGGTTCTTCCCGCATTCGGGAGATGCCAAGGGTCTCTTCCCCCTTTTGGGAAGCAGCTGGGCTGAGCCGCCGGCAGACGGGCTACCCCTTTGGAGGGGGCGGGGCGGGGGTCGACGCATGCGTGGGGCGGGGCTGGGTCTGGGGCAGGGTCGGCGCATGCGCGACGCGGGTCCTGGGCGGGGTCGGCGCATGCGCATCGCAAGCCTGACTCTGGGGCGGGGTCGACGCATGCGCGGAGGGGGCAGGAGTGACTCCTGGGCGGGGTCAGCGCATGCGCGGGGCGGGGCTGGCTCCTGGGCGGGGTCAGCGCTTTCACGGGGCGGGGCGGGGCTGGCCCATGGCCGGGGTCGGCGCATGCGCGCTGTGGGGCGGGACTGACTCCTGGGCGGGGTCGGCGCATGCGCGATGTGGGGCGGGACTGACTCCTGGGCGGGGTCGGCGCATGCGTGAGGCGGGGCGCGCGCGGGGCAGCGGGGGAAGATGGCGGCGCACGGGGGCGCGGCGGCCTCCGCGGCGCTGAAGCGGTTGATCCAGCAGTTCACCGCCATCACGGGTGAGTGACACCGGAGCGCCGTCCCTACTGCCGCCGCCGCCTACAATGGCTTCACCGAGCGGCTGTCCCGGGCCCGCACCCGCTGCCTCTGGCCTGCGGGGCCCCCGCGCCGGGCGCCGCTCGGTTGTCTTGGTCGGCTGAGCCTCCCCGTGCCCTCCTGATTCCTCCCCGCCTCTTCTATCACTGGGAGACACCGAGCCGCCTTCTCGGGTGTTTCGGTTCCCGGCGGGAGCCGTCAGCGACGTTTCAGTGGGAGTTTGAGCGCGTCCAGAGAAGGGAATGGAGCTGGGGTTAAGGGGCTGGAGAGTAGGGAGTGGCTGAGGGACCGGGGGCTTTTCGGTCTGGAGAAGAGGCTGAGGGGAGACCTACCGAGGAAGGCTGTGAAGATCCGAGGGCCGGAGCACAAGGACAGGCTGAGAGAGCTGGGGTTGTTCAGCCTGGAGAAGAGAAGGCTCCCAGGAGACCTGAGAGCAACCTCCCAGTGCAGAAAGGGGCTCCAGCAAAACTGGAGAGGGGGCTTTTTCCAACGACCTGGAGTGATAGGATGAGGAGGAATGGCTTTAAATTGAAAGGGGGAGGATTTAGATTAGAAATCTGGAAGAAATTCTTCATGTTGAGGGTGGTGAGGCAGTGTCACAGGTTGCCCAGAGAAGTGGTGGCTGCCCCATCCCTGGAGGTGTTCAAGGCCAGGTTGGATGGGGCTTTGAGTAACGTGATGCAGAGAGAAGTGCCCCTGCCCATGGCAGGGGGTTAGAACAGGATGGGCTTTAAGGTCCCTTCCAACTCAAATCATGTCACTCTCTGCAGTTCCCTGAAAGGAAGTTATACCAAGGTGAGTGTTGGTCTCTTCTCCCAAGTGATAAATGATAGGACAAGAGTGCCTCAAGTTCACCAGGAAGAATTCAGATTGGATATTGGGAAAAACATCTTCACCAAAAGGGTCCTCAGGCACTGGCAGAGGCTGTCCAAGGAGGTGGTGGAGTCACCATCCCTGGAGGAGTTTAAAAGACAGATGAGGTGCTCAGGGATCTGGTTTAGAAGTGGATGGGTACGGTTGGACTTGATGATCTCAAAGGTCTTTTCCAGCCAAACGATTCTATGAATTCAGCCTCGGCTTCTGTGCTCTGGGCACCTGAGCTGCTTGTGTTTCATCTGCCTCGCTGTGCTTCCCCCGGGCTTATGGCATAACCACATGGAAAGCTGGAGGAGTGCTTAAGTAAAACAGCCCCAGCTTGTTGGTTGATGTACATGAAACTCTTTTAATCCATCCTTGTGATTGGCTCAGATTCAGACCAGGTCTCTGCGCCCAGGCTTAGACGCACTCAAATCCCGAGCAGGGAATTTGAGGCTGTTCTGTACACTTGTGGGCACGCTGTCAGGATACTCTGGGAAGTTACTGATCAGTTGGCTCTCCCAAAGCAGCATTTGGAATGAATCCTCTCAAATAAAATAAACCCTTGACATATTCTCATTACAGCACGTGTCCAGATATCCTTTGTGTTTCTTTCCAGTAGTGCCTTGCGTATCCGTAAAAATTGAACTAGCACAGGTGGAGGCATGTAGTTTGCTCCTGACAGCTTTTTGTACTTAATGTTTCTGTTAAATGCGTTCAAAAAGGAAAAAAAGAACCCGCTGGGCTTCACCCATCCATGATTGAAGTAGAGTTTTGAAGTTTTGTGTTTCCATTCTAACAACATTTGAGGTAATAAGTCACAGCGTGTCATTAGGGAGCTTGTCTGGCTCCTGGCTTGTCTGGTGGCCTGATTTGACAGGCACTCTGAAGCAGACACCCTCAGGGGTTGTATTAGTGGCTGTCAGCCTGGAGCTGTAAGTGTACAGAATCACTCCTGTCTGTGGGAAAAGACAGGATGGATACCACCGTGCAGCTTGGTTGTAGTTTAGGTGACAGCGAGGAACGAGGAGAAATGGCCCCTGCTTATATTTCATAGAATCATGGAATGGTTTGGGTTGGAAGCAACCTCAAAGCCCAAACAGTTCCAACCCCCTGCCATGGGCAGGGACACCTCCCACTAGATCAGGGGGCTCAAAGCCCCATCCAGCCCCGCCTTGAACACCTCCAGAGATGGGGCAGACATAACTTCCCCGGACAACCTGTACCAGTGTCTCACCATCCTCATTGTGAAGAATTTCTTCCTGATGTCTAATCTAAATCTTCTCCCTTCTGGTATAAAGCCGTTTCTCTTATCCAGATGGCAGCACTGTGTTTCTTTGGTGCTCTCCTCCACAAGAGTGTTGCTAAAAGAGTGTAGCTCCTGTGTTTCTTTACCAATGAAGTGATGAGATCTCTGTGAAATTCACTTTGGGACTTAACAAATATTTAGTGTTTTCTGTTTGCCATCACAGCCACTGAAAGCGCTCGTGTGATGGCAGCTCCCTTAGGAGCTGCGAGGAATCAGCACAAGCATTTTGTGCATTGGTGACACGTGAAGTAGCAGAGAGCTGGAGATTGTTTTTCTTCTAACTGAGTGAGTTTGCGTGGCTGTGCAGCAAGGTTGTACAGTGCTGTTTGTGTTCCAGACCCTACTTGTGTTGTTTAATTGCTACAGTTGGCATCAAAATGAGCCAAAAAATGGCAAAGCATAGTTGGTGTGAAGGGCGTGAATTTGATGCTCTCGCATCATTTCTTTGAGACGTCACTGGTTTTTGTTTTGCACTTTCTTCATCGTGTTTGAGGTCTTGGAATACAGCTGGCTGCCAGCCACTGGTGGTGGTCCTACACCTGAGTGGGGGCAATCTGCGGTTTCAACACAGGCCTGGGGACGACATGATTGAGAGCAGCTCTGCCGAGTAGGACTTGGGGTGCTGGGGATGAGAAGCTCAACATGAGCCAGCAAAGTGTGCTCACAGCACAGAAACCACCCGTGTCCTGGGCTACATCCAAAGCAGTGGCACCGGCAGGGCGAAGGAGGGGATTCTGCCCCTCTGCTCTGCTCTGGGGAGACCCCACCTGGAGCCCTGTGTCCAGTTCTGGAGTTTTCAACACAGGAAGGACGTGGATCTGTTGGAGGGAATCCAGAGGTGGCCATGAAGATGATCTGAGGACTGGAGCACCTCTGCTATAAGGACAGACTGAGAGAGTTGTGGTTGTTCATCCTGGAGAAGGGAAGGCTGCAGGGAGACCTTAGAGCAGCCTCCCAGTAATGAAAGGGACTCCAGGAAGGCTGGAAAGGGACTTTTTCCAAGGGCTTGGAGTGACAGGATGAGGGGTAATGGCTTTAAATTGGAAGGGGAAGATTTATATTAGATATTAGGAAGAAATTCTCCACGACTACAGTGGGGAGGCCCTGGCACAGGTTGCCCAGAGAAGCAGTGGCTGCCCCATCCCCAGAGATGTTCAAGGCCAGGTTGGATGGGGCTTTCAGCCCCCTGATCCAGTGGGAGGTGTCCCTGCCCATGGCAGGGGGATTGGAACTTGGTGGGCATTGAGGTGTCTTCCAACCCAAACCATTCCATGATCCTGTGATTCTATGGTCAATTTTTTTATTTTGGAAAGCCAGTTTCCTTGGTGAGTTTGGTGGTCTCTGTTATTTAGTGTAAGGGTGCGGATCATTTAGGGCTGGTTCAAACTAGAGCTTCTTGAGTCTTTCCTAGAGAATCTGAGAGAAGGCCAAATGTCTTTTGCCCAGACTGAAGTTATCTGGGATTCTGATGCTGTGAAAAGTGTTTTCTTTATTTTAGTGACTTGCATTCAGCCTGGTAGGAATTACTAGAGATCCCAAGCTGCTTCCAGACTTGTTCAGCTGCTTTGTGCCACTTTTTCTCCTTGCCAGCCTTCTGTGTGAAAATAAACTACAGAGACAGATGCTGTGGTGAGCAGATAGATGCTGGGCACAAGAGAGCTTACATGGCATCTGCTGATAATCTGGTTTTTCAGGAGGAGTTGGGAGGAAGAGGCTGAGGAAGGAGTTATAAGTGATGCTAAGAGCTGGTGTTTCATCCTGAGCAGCAAGACTAGGACTGGATTTAGTTGCACTTGGGAGAGATTTTCATAAATGTAGTTATTATACAAATAACTGTAGACAAGTGCTACTTTCTCCCTCTTGGCTTTTTCCCCTCTCCTCTTAGTCAGATTTTGCCTTTTGCTGCTTCATTTTTGCCTTTTAGCACCATTGGTATGACAGCGTATATTTTTTTCCATCTTTAAATAAGTCAGTAGAAAACTTCAGCAGCTGATTTACTGCCCTCTCTGTTAACGTGTTACGTCAGGTTTTAATTTCTTAGTGTCTGCCTACTATGAGTGTTTGAAAAAGTGTACCAGGAGAAAGTCTGACCTCTAGAAGAAGAAGAAAAAACACACTAAAACCCTGAGGTGGCTTTTGCTGAGTTTTCTCTTGGTAGAAGGAAGCAGTCTGAGTGTCCTGTATGCAGGTGTTCCCTTCCCCCTCTTCTTTAAAGGTGACCTGTTCTAGTTCTTGATGCTTTCAGAGAGCAAACTGGCTGGTCAGCCCTTCCCAGCACTTCCAATCAAAATGTTTAATGTTCCTGTGGTGTTCCAGGTGCCAGTGAAAGCGTGGGAAGGCACATGCTGGAAGCGTGCAACAACAACCTGGAGATGGCTGTCACCATGTTCCTGGATGGTGGTGGGATCGCGGAGGAGCCCAGCACCAGCTCTGCAGGGGTGTCTGCTGTTCAACCACACAGCGAGTACGTACTCTGTCAATGTGGCTGCACAAATGGGGAGCTGTCCTGAGAATTTGTACTGCCAGGCAGCACAAACCAGACAATTGTCACCTGTAACCTGCAGTCAGCTCACTGCAATACGTGCTGCTTCGGTGATCTTGTTAAATTGATGGCGCCAATATTGTTCTGGGTCAATAAGTTCTTATTACACAATCTATTGTGTAGACCATCCAAAGGATGTGGCCTTGAGCAACCTGATCCAGTGGGAGGTGTCCCTGCCCATGGCAGGGGATTGGAACTGGATGGGCTTTAAGGTCCCTTCCAGCCCAAACGATTCTGTGATTCTAAGTCAGTCTCCCTCGCAGGCACTTCAGAAGTTTTTTGTAGCTTATACAAACCATTTTTTTGCAGACAGAGCTCAAGACATTAAAGTGGGGATCCAGGAGTAAGAGAGCCTTATTTTTAAATTGCTTCAGCAGTCGTACTTTACACTAATTTGGTACGTAGAGAGCTGTTTGTTTGGTCCTTATAAAGGTAGTGACATTGGTCCTATTAGCCTGGAGAAGAGGAGGCTGAGGGAAGACCTCATTGCTCTCTGCAGCTCCCTGAAAGGATGTTGTAGTGAGATGGGTGCTGGGCTCTTCTCCCAGGTGACAGGACAAAGAGGAAGTGGCCTCAAGCTGCACCAGGGCACGGTCAGATTAGACATCAGGAAAAATTTTTTTCACCGAAAGGGTTCTCGGGCACTGGCAGAGGCTGCCCAGGGAGGTGGTGGAGTCCCAGTCCCTGGAGGTGTTTAACAGATGGGTAGATGAGGTGTTCAGGGATCTGGTTTAGTAGTGGACAGGTGTGGTTGGATTTGAAGATCTCAGAGGTTCAGGAGCCTTTGGAGCACAGTGGGATGTGGTTTGTATAGTACTCGGAGTATTGTCATCGCTCTGATGTCTTTTTTTCTTTCCTATTTAATAGGGATGAAGTACGACCTCCAATTCCCCAGAAACAGGAAATTTTAGTGGAGCCTGAGCCCTTGTTTGGAGGTAGGTTTGTGTTCATATTTTGGGTTTTGTTCTCTTTGCTTTGAGGTGAGCTAAGTGACAGGAGAAAACCAGAACTTGCTGAATATGAGGAAAGCATTGTATATATTTTTATTCTTGGTTTTTTCCCTGCTACGACTCTTGCTACCACGTAACGTGATTGTGTGCTTGGAAATACACCAGTGTTGTTGAAAACCTCACACACAGGAGATGCAGCCTTCCCAATGGTGCCAATTTGCCAACTCCAATTTCATGAGGCTTTGTGATCAACAGCCCATTAATTAGCTGTACTCAGCGTCCCTCTGTGTTCTCGGGGCTCAGAGCCATCCAACTCGGCTGCCAAAGTGTTCCAGGTGCTGGAAAAGCAGCTCGAGCTGTGGCTGGCAAGTGAAATTGAAGAGGAGAAACGTCTGCTTCTTTGGGAGGTGGGGGATCAGAAAGGGCTGAACTGGATCATTTTCTTCATTTCTCCTTTGGGGACTGAATTTGCTCTTTAAAATGTGCCGTGCAGCCAGTTTTCTTGTTTGTTTTCTGCAGCTGCTAATCGCTTGCTTTTGAAACAGTTTTGTGTTATAAGGAAACAGATGATGAAAGTGCCGTTTTCTTTTGGTTGGCTTTATAAAATTCTGATGAAGTACTCGTGTCATGCACCGATGTTCTGAGTCTCAAAGCCTCAGTCTCAAACCTGTACTGTAGCGGCTCTTTTACAGCAGCATGGGGGGAACTCCTGCAGCAGGACTGGATCCTTGGTGCATTATCCTCCCCTTTTGCACATGCCCATGTCTGCAGGAGATCACAGGTGCTCTCTTTTTCTGTGTCCTTCCTCCAGCCCTGTGAGGCTCTGTGCTTCTCATGTTGCCCAGGCTGTTTCCAATTGTCTCTCTGACTTTTGCCACATCACGTGACTCAAGTGTCGGTTCCCCTTTTTTTCGAGGAAGGATGTGCAAGTGCTCATCCTTAAAGTGGTCTCATACCCATGGGAGATGTGCTTTTCTGTTCTTTACTTCCTGTGCTAGAAAGGAGAAGGAAGCCAAGCTTCAGGTTTGCCCTGGAACTGGGTTTCTGTTGATTCTTGGCTGAAGATCATGTGTTCCTAAGGCTTTCTTGCAGGTAGTGATAGTGGATCTCATGGAAGAGTGTGGCTGTTGCCAGTCCAGCCAAGAAGCTGGGACAAGATCTGAATAAGAGATTAGAAAAGAATGGATGGGAAAAACTAATGCAGTTCCTAATAAATAAAAAATTCTCTCATGGGATTTAATCCTCTGAAGTTTTTCATCTACTTGAAAGCCTTTTTTAAAAATCTTGACTGGAATTGTGACATGTTTTTTTACCATGCGGGTGGTGAGGCCCTGGCACAGGTTGCCCAAAGAAGTTGTGACTGTCCCAACCCTGGAGGTGTTCAAAACCAGGTTGGATGGGGCTTTGAGCCCCCTGATGCAGTGGGAGGTGTCCCTGCCCATGGCAGGGAGGGTGGAACTGGATGGGCTTTAAGGTCCTTTCCAACCCAAACCATTTTATGATTCTGTGTTGGTGCTGTGGCAGCACTTGCACTTCATACCGACAGGCCTGGACAAGCCACCAGAAAGGGCCAGCTTTAAACTCGTGTGCTGTGGTGATAGTGTGTTTTTTCCGGGGGAAGGTGTGCTGCAGGGAGGAGGATGTGGTAGGATACGGGTCTTACAAACAACCTGTTTCCATTCTCCCAGCCTCCTCCAGCCCAGCCTTACTCCCGCGTCATCCATATTTTGGGTTCCTGTTCTGTTTTCTGATGGAAGGTACTCATACGTAATTCTTTTGGTAATGTACTTTTGAGATAACTCTTGATTTCTTTTTTCAGCTCCCAAGAGACGCAGACCCGCGCGTTCAATATTCGATGGCTTTCGGGATTTCCAAACTGAAACCAGTAAGTGTCTATGGAGCAGCAAGGCAGAGGTTCTGGGGTCTTTTTAAAGCGAATAGGATTGAAAAGTAGCTTCTGTTGTAGGCTCTGACAGCTTTCAGCAGTTGGATGGGTTTGAATTGCCTACTTTATAGCACAGATTTGCTTTTTTAATAACATTACTAGGCCTGTTGTTGTGGTGTCAGTACTTTTTGCTGATGTGTCTTTTCCTCGTTTGTGGTACAGTTAAGGTTGTTGGTTTATTGTTCTGGGATGGCTGAAGGGAGTCTCCTTGCACATACAAAGCAGGTAGTGAAGGTGCTGGTCCAAGCACTTCCCTGTAAAGTAGAACCTGCAGACAGTGAGTTCTGGCTGCTTTGGTATGGCAAATATTCTCTTGATAACTCCCCAGATGCTTTTTCTGCTCTAGATGGGATTGAGAATGGGGAAAGGATTTGACAGCCATATAGAAATTAACATCCACTAAATTTTTCTTGGCTGACACTTGGATTCAACTTGAGTAGCACAGAGACTTCTCTCTTGGCTGCACAGAAAGTTGTCTGGAATTTTGTTGCTGTTTCCCACTCTCTGTTCATACACAGAACCTCCCAGTGACGAAGCTCTGGCTATTATCGAAGCCGTTCGGTTTGGTAGAGTAGCGTTCTTTGACAGCAGAGATTTCAAAGCTGAGTTGGAGCTGGTGTGTAGTTGTTATTGCTGGTGTGGCAGGAGGGTTCCAGAGGTCTAACCATGGACCAGGTTCCCATGTGGTTGGGTGCTGCTGGGTTGAATGGGGCTTTGAGCAACCCGATCCAGTGGAAGGTGTCCCAACAAATAATAAATCTCTCTGTGAGTATTTTGTCTAATTCCACTTCCTTTCCACTTGGGGCTCTGCAGTTCGACAGGAACAGGAGCTGCGGAATGGAGGGGCAGTGGATAAGAAGCTGACTACTCTTGCAGACCTCTTCAGACCTCCCATTGATCTGATGCACAAGGGCAGCTTCGAAACGGTATGTTGTGAGATTCTGGTGCAGTTGTTCATTTTGCACGAGGAAGTTTTAGCTGTCATTCCCCAATTGCAATATTGAGCTTTAATGTGTGTTAAGCTTCAGATTTGCCTCCTTCATGTGGAACCTACTGGGAAGGAGTCACTGGAGTGTAATAAATAAATGGTTTGCACACCGCACACGCTTTGTGAAGAGTGGCACACATTTGTTGTAATCTCAGAGACTGCATTCAAGAGTTGCAGGTGTTCTTCTCTTCGAACATGTGATATGAGATACGATTTAATTTGGGGGATTTCAAACCAAACTGACTGGGTTTATGTTTTTTGTTCAGGGAGGAGACAGTTCTGTGCTTAACACTCAGGAATTCAGTGCTTCCTTGAGGCAACTGGAACATTCAGGGCTTCAAGTCTATCTGTAAAGTTGCCTCATTTGACAACTTAAGCTGTTATGAGTTAAACCTTTTCTAGCTGCTCCCTGCTTTACTGATGAGTTTTTATTTTGTCCCTGGCAAGCAGCAGTATTTTGAACTTGCAGTTATCCTTGCATAAAGTGCTTTTAGACCCGCCATTTGCACAAGCACAGCCTGGAGGTGCTCCTTTGGCCCAGGGTGATTGAAGGATTGGGCCCTGGCCCATTGCGAGTGTAACACGGGTGGGCTATTTCATACTGGATAATCTTGTGCTCTGACTTTGTGTCACCTGCTCTCTTCCACATTGATTCACGCACCATTAGCAGATGTCCAGGAGGTCACAAGATGCTGGCTCTGCTTCCTTGTTTCTCTCTGCTGATTTAAAGGAGCATTTCAACAATACAGAGCAAGGAAGAGCCAACACAGTGTTTATAAACCAGACATCGTTCAATAAAGTTGAATGAGAGGAAAACATATTCTCTGTAGTAGTGCAAGAGCTAGAGGTTTTCCAGTGAGGTCCAGTACTGAGCTTAAAACAAGACTTCTTTTACATTTTGCCTAACTAGCTGCTGGTCTGTTGCTCGTGTTGATGAAAAATGGGATGGGTAGAAAGGGTAAAAGTAAACTCAGGACAGACTGTGTTTGTTTTAGGGTGTTTTTTTTGTGCCCGACCCATTGTATCTACACTCCACTGCCTCTGTTTTTTAAAAGTTCCTGCTTTACTGTTTGCTGAAAGCTTGAACAGAGATGGTTGCAGAGTTGTTGCTCTACACTTACACTGTGTGCTCTTTAAGTGCCTTTATATCCTGAATGAGGAGGAGAAATCAGGGGCAGAGAGGGAGTCCTGTTGTGTTAATGCAGGTCCTCTGTCAGTGGTGCAGCCTGCTTAACTAGAAGGTGATCCCCAGGTTTATTGTCAGAATGAGTAGGTCTCTCCTCTGCCCTTAGGTCAGTGTGACTGACCACACTCTTTCCTGAACAAAAGCTTTATTCAGCGGCCCCTGTTCCCCCTCCAAGTTGCTTTCCCCACTCTGTGCTTGGCCAGTTGGAATCCACCACCTCTGTTCATCGTTGTGATTTTGTAAGTCTCATTTAAAGCCAGTCTTTCAACTCTGCCTTCTGTTTTGTGGATGCTTTTTCCCAGCATCATCCATCCTCCTCGCTGTGAAGGGACTTTGGTGGAAAATCTGGCAGCTTTAGAAGCCATCGCTGTTTGTTGCTGGCATTGGTTGTGTCTGACTCTCCGGTTTGATCTCATGAAACTTTTCTTTCTGCTTATAGGCCAAGGAGTGTGGTCAGATGCAAAACAAATGGCTTATGATTAACATTCAGAACGTGCAAGATTTTGCCTGTCAATGCCTGAACCGGGATGTCTGGAGCAATGAGGCCGTCAAGAACATCATCCGGGAGCACTTCATTTTTTGGCAGGTGAGAAATGCAATAGGGCCGTGGGTGTTGTGGTGTCCTGGACAGTGAAAAAAACCCAGGCTTCTTTGAATGCAACTGCACTGCTGCAGTTCTCCTGGTGAGCTTGCAGAGCAGATGCAGTGGCTCATGGAGATGTAGTTCATGGATACACATTGGAATGCATGAACTGCCCCTCACTTGTGGCTGTTAAAGGCATTATTCAGCTCGTCGCAGCCACCAAGAGCAGTGCCCACCGTCTGTAGCGCACGCTGTCAAACAGAGACAGGCTTTACATTTTCTAGGTGCAGTTTGTGTTCCCCCTCCACTCGGTAATTTGCTTCCCATGTGGTGTTTGCAGGTGTACCATGACAGCGAGGAAGGACAGCGATACATACAGTTCTATAAGCTAGCAGACTTCCCCTACGTCTCCATCCTGGATCCCAGGACAGGTAAGATCATTGACAGCTGGTGACCTGCAGTTCATATTGCCCGGGAGGAGGGCTGGAGGCTGGAACACATAGAATCATGGAATCATTGAGGTTGGAAAAGACCTCTCAGCTCATCCAGTCCAACCATCAGCCCAACCCCACCATGCCTGCTAAACCATGGCCCAAAGTGCCACCTCTACACAGTTTTTGAACTCCTCCAGGCATGGAGACTCCACCACTGCCTTGGGCAGACTCTGCCAGGGCTTCACCACTCTGTCAGTGAGGACATCTTTCATAATATTCAATCTGAACCTCCCCTGGTACAACTTGAGGCCATTTCCTCTCATCCTATCACCTGTCACTTGAGAGAAGAGCCCAGCACCCACCTTGCCACAGTCGCCTTTCAGGCAGCTGCGGAGAGTGATGAGGTCTCCCCCTCAGTCTCCTCTTCTCCAGACTCAACTGCCCCAGGTCCTCAGCCACTCCCACAAGCCCTGGGCTCCAAGACCTTTCCCAGTTCCATTCCCTTCTCCGGACACACTCCAGCCCCTCAAGGTCCTTCTTGTAGTGAGGGACCCAAAACTGAACCCAGGGTTTGAGGTGTGGCCTCACCAGTGCTGAGTCCAGGGGCACGATCCCTTCTTTGTTCCTGCTTGCCACAGCATGGCTGATCCAAGCCAGGATGCTGTTGGCCTTCTTGGGCGCATCTCTCACAGCATGTGTTACCTTCACCTGGAGAATCTCAGCTGTGTTTCTTTTCTCCCTGAGAGACCTCTTTGTCCCTGAAGAAGCTGACCAGTGTGTTTTGGAGGAGCTCAGGTAGAACTCCAGGCTGGCCAGTTTCGTGGTTTTGGTCATTGGACTTGGGAATAGCAAGTGCTTTGCTTAGACTGAAAATAGTTCCACCTGGTGGTAAAATTCTGGAATTCACTTCTTTTAAGCATCCTTTCAAAAGCTACTTGAAGTTATGAAGCAAGGAAACTGCAATATTTGTAAGCATGCCATGAATCTGCTTCTTGCACAGAAGCTGAGGCTCAGTGGTTAAATTGCACCTTGATTTTGAAAAACGATTTTGGCTTTGAGTTTATTTTTTGGTTTTGTTTTTTTATTCACCTGAATAATCAAAGTTTTACCTCCCCTTCCAGCTCTTGAAATCATTACTTTTCCTTTTGCATCCCAACACCCTTTCTGCTTTTATTGTCATGTAATGCAACTACATTAATAGTCTGGTCTCTTGCTTCTTAGGACTGAAAAGTCTGTAATCAGAGCTGAGATTTCTTGCAATTTACTTAAACCACCCAAACCTATTTATTTTTAATGTTGAAACTGGAGTGGGGATGGTCTTAGTGCTTTACTGATGAAAAAAAAAACGCTGTTTGCCAAGATGTAGAATCAAAGCAGACAAGAATGTAGAAATGCCTCTCCATAAATGCAGTGGTTTGGCTTTGCAGCCAAATTCACCGTACTGTGCACATGGTCCCGTAGATAGAAAGAAAAGAATGGAAACAAGCAGGGTCTGTATTTATGTTTGTCCATGATTGAAATCTTTTCAAGGGAGTGGAAGGAGGAAGCTTTTTAAATATCAGGTGGTAGGAAGCTGCAGTTCCACAAATATGGACCCTTGTGGAGAGCCCACGCAGCAGGATATTGGGATGTTTGGCCACTAAGCTGCCGTCTTCTGCTGATATTCTGTTTCACAACACCTTGTATTTCCCCAGGCCAGAAACTTGTGGAGTGGCACCAGCTGGATGTGACTTCTTTTGTGGACCAAGTGACCGGGTTCCTGAGCGAGCACGGCCAGCTGGATGGCCATTCCACCAGCCCTCCCCAGAAACGGTCTCGCTCTGTAAGTATGAGACCCTCCAGGAAGACCAGACAAAGTGGGAAGAACAGTGGTAGCCTGTCTTTATCCAGCTGTGCTGATTTCCTGTTCAGTAGGCTCAAAGAATCGTGGAATGGTTTGGGTTGCAAGAGACCTTAAAACATATCCAGTTTCAACACCTCTGCCATGGACAGGGACACCTTCAGGGGGCTCAAAGCCCCATCCAACCTGGCCTCGAACACTTCCAGGGATGGGGCAGCCACCACTTCTCTGGGAAACCTGTTCCAGGGTCTCCCGACCTTCACAGGAAAACATTTCTTCCCAAGATCTCATCTCACTCTCCCCTCTTTCAGCCGAAAACCATTCCACCTCATCCTGTCCCTGCGCTTCCTGATTAAGAGCCCCTCCCAAGCTTTCCTGGAGCCCTTTTCAATACTGGGAGGCTGCTCTAAGGTCCCCTCAGAGCCTTCTCGTCTCCAGGCTGAAGAACCCCAACTCTCTCAGTAGTATAAACAGTGCAAGAGCATGCAAAACTGTGGTGTGCCAGGGAGTGCCTCCTTCCTTGATAACTGTTTTTGTTGTGCAGTTTGTGCTTTTGGCATCTGTTTTGGATGTAGCAGTCAGAGAATTGTGCATGTGTGTCAGGAGAATGTATGACTCCCTGTGTATCTCCAAGAAGAAGTCATGAAGCAGTCCTAGCACAACTGGCTTTCCATGGTGTTTGCTCCTGACAGTGTTAATAGTTTCCCTTTGGAAGACTGGTGTCCCCTTGACTTCTGATACGTATTGAAAAGCAATTAATATTTATGTTATGTCTGTATTCACCAGGAGAGCCTCATCGATGCCAGTGAGGACAGCCAGCTGGAAGCTGCTATCAAGGCGTCATTGCAGGAGACACATTTTGATTCCTCACAGCCCAAACAGGACAGTCGGTCGGACGAGGAATCAGAATCGGAGCTTTTTTCTGGAAGCGAGGAGTTTATTTCAGTTTGTGGATCTGAGGAGGAGGAGGAATCAGAGCCTCCCTCCAAGATAAGGAAGTCTCCACACAAGGACTTTGGGCATAAAAAAGAGGAGAGCCGGAGGCCCCAGCCTGAGCCTCCTGCACGGACTGAGCCTGGGACATCAAATTGCAGAGCCCTGCCCTGCGTTAGTGCGAGGGCTCCGGAGGAGCCGGCGGACAAGCCTGACAGTACATTGCAGGGCCTAAATGTGAATGGTGAGTTGCCACTTCTTTATTTCACAGTGACTTGTGTTTTGGGGGTTTTTCCTGAAGATCTTGCTGTGCTGAAAGCGTGATTTCACCTCTTGTTCTGACATGCTGGAGAAAAGGGATGGCATCCAGAAGAATCTGGACAGGCTGGAGAGGTGGGGCTGTGCGACCCTCATGGAATTCAACAAGGCCAAAGGCAAAGTCCTGCACCTGGGTCAGGGCAATCCCAAACACAAATTCAGCCTGAATGGAGAATGGATTGGGAGCAGAACTGAGGAGAAGGACTTGGGGTGCTGGGGGATGAGAAGCTCAACATGAGCCAGCGAAGTGTGCTCACAGCCCAGAAACCACCTGTGTCCTGGGCTGCATCCAAAGCAGTGGCACCAGCAGGGAGAGGGAGGGGATTCTGCCCCTCTGCTCCGCTCTGGTGAGACCTCACCTGGAGCCCTGTGTCCAGTTCTGGAGTCTTCGGCACAGGAAGGACGTGGATTGGAGGGAGTCCAGAGGTGGCCATGAAGATGATCCGAGGGCTGGAGCACCTCTCCTATGAGGACAGGCTGAGAGAGTTGTGGTTGTTCATCCTGGAGAAGAGAAGGCTCCCAGGGAGACAGGGATAGGATAGGGGGAATTGTTTTCAGCTGAAAGAGGGGAGATTGAGATGAGATCTTAGGGAGAAGTGTTTTCCTGTGAGGGTGGAGAGGCCCTGAGACAGGTTGCCCAGAGAAGTGGTGGCTGCCCAACCCCTGGAGGTGTTCAGGGCCAGGTTAGCTGGGGCTCTTGAGCCCCCTGATCCAGTGGGAGGTGCTCCTCCGAACCCAAACCATTCCATGATTCTGTGCTTCTCTGTCTCACTCCCTCCTCGACATCAGATGTGTGAGCAGTTCAGCTCTCACCAGATGTGCTTTGATGTGGCAGTGCTGTAGAGTAGAGAGTCGTGTTGGTTGCTGAGCTCAGGTTCTTGTTGTGAGACTTTGCCACGAGCAGAGCACATGTTGGTGTCACACAGGCGCACGTGGCGGGGCTTCTGCCAGCACGGCAGAGGGAAGCAGAGTCACATCAGTCCCACCTCGTGCTCAGTTTGCTTCACAGCCTGGGCTGAGCTTCAGTAGTGCAACTCTGGCCAACACAAATGAGTCCCCAGAGGCTCTGTTCCTGCCTGCAGATGAGCTGGGATGCAGCAGAGCCAGGTGGTCTCAGAGGCAGGGGGAGCACAGTGTGCTTTTCTCTGGCAACGCTGGCTGGTTCAAATCACTGCTGTTAATTCTTGAGTCCTGAGATTTCTGTGTTTTAAGCATGTGGTAGAAATGTATCCTCATGGACTGAGGCCTTGTCCTGTCCCCAGTCCTTGACACAGCCATACTGTGCAGCAAAGCCTGCTCCTAACACCTACAGAAGAGCTCAGTGCTGCTGCCTTGCTGTTTGCTAACTTGTAGTAACTTCTTTTATGCCAGGACCAAAGAAGGCACGGCTGATGCTAAGATATCCAGATGGAAAGAGGGAACAAATCTCACTGCCTGAACAAGCTAAACTTCTGGTGAGTGGAGTTTGAACTGGTTTGAATTCAGTATTTTCCTACTGAAATCAAGATCCAGTAAAAGTGGAGTGGCCAGGGAGGGCTGGGCGCTGCCATTCCATTGTGTTCCTTCCATGTCATTCCTTTCTTTTGATCGACAGACACTGCTGACTCTCTCTGTTCCCATCAATGCTTGGGTTGTGTGCGTGCGCTCTGGTGTCTTCCTGAGTCCCAAACTGGCGGGTTTCCTTTCCAAAATGACTCTAAATGGCTTTTGCATTAGTTACTAAATTACTGTAGGATACTCTCAGCTCATTCCTGGGAGGGGGCTGACTTCTAAATGAAACAGTTCAACCACTGCCTGTGCTCAGGCAACAGTAAAATCAAAGACAAAGCTCTTTGTTCTTTTCCCCCATCTCTTTCACCCTACTTCCCCACTCCCCTCTGGATGTGGATGACAGAGCAGACTAGGGAGGAATTTCTTTCAGAACAGATTTGTTATAGTATTATCTAATTTCTGAGCTTCTGCTTTGGGCTTGTTTGTCTTGGAGAAGTCAATGAGGATGGTGTTTCCATCAGAGTTTTGCAGGTGTGTGTTTGGAAGCAGCGTGTAAAGAGGTCACTCTGTCCCTATTAGTTGTGAGTTTTCATGACATGGTGGCCAGTTAACCTCATTTTCATGTAATCAACTGAAAAACTCTGTGCTGAAGTCTTAGGGAAGGCAAATCCCCACCTCTTCAGAAGGATCTTGTGCAGATTTAGCAAAAAGTGTTACATCTCTTACAGAAAATGAGATTGTAACCGAGTCTGCAGCACTCTGGAAACGTACGGGATCTCAAACTCATCCATAAAAGAACTAAAAGTTGCTTTTGCTACTTTGTCAGCACTCTCAAAGCCAAGTGTAGGCAGGTAAGATGCAGAGTGCTGGCAGTGCTACACGTGGAGTCCTGGGGCTGAATGCACAGGCTGAGCAACACTGGCAGAGCATTGCTCCAACTGCAGGAACCAGCTTTGCTCTCAGACCTTTGCTCTTGCTTTGTCGGAGTATAATCTTTATCCAATAAAAAGATTATATGCTCTTTTGTATCCTAACTACTTTTTTTTTGTTATCTAAAGTTGGGGTTTTTATTAAACATGCAGCACTTTCGAATGCTTAATTAATATGTGTAGGTGATAGATAGGTATGATACTGATATATTCCTGATAACCTTCTGGTTTGACTCCTTTTATGGTCTGCAGTGCTTGAAGGAAGTTAATCTTGGCATGTGATTTCCTTTGCCCGCTGCCTGCTCAACAGTCAGCAGAGGGATTTAGGTGAGTCAAGACTTGTGGGTAAAGAGATTTCCTTATTGCAGAGCTGAGCAGGCAGCTTTTGTGCTTGGCTTTATGTGGTTCTTTAAAGCCATTTCAATCAGATCAGGATTGAATCTCATGTTTCTTTGCGAGTGTCTCCTCCATGCTGTTTGTTCAGCCCTTGTCACTTCCATTTTAAAGCTGTCCAGAACTACAAAAGAAACCGTTGAAGGAGGCAGTTGCAGTTTAGAGGTTTTAACTGATGATGCAATGTTGCTCTCCTACCAACACTGCAAAGGAATCTTGATCATCCTTTTTGCCTGAAAAGGAAGTCAGACCCACATACTTTCATTCCTCATCAGACACAGACATGGTAATCTGCAAAGCCTGTTGGGGAACAGCCCAGGCGCAGAGCAAAGGTTCAAGCAAAGTCTCCTTGTGCCAAAATTTTGTGTCTGCATTTGGATGCATTCGGAAGAAATCTCAGTGCAGGTTCTTCCCTGGTGGGTCTGCAGCCATCAAATCTTGGACAAGTCCAGGTTGACAGGGATCCCTGGAGATGAGATGATCTAACGTGCTGTTGAAAGCAGGGCTGTAGGTGAGGTTTTCCAGTTCCTTCTTAAGCTGAGTCTTAGAATACTCCCAACAAGGGATGTTCTACCACTTCTATGGACAAATTGCTCCAAAATTTAGCTCACAGTAGAGAATTATATCCAGATAAAATTTTCCCTGGAGTGACTCATATACCTTGTCTCTTGTCACTGTGTGTCTTTGTGAAAGAAATGGCTTCATCCTCTCTGCACTGGAACACTGTAGTGGTATTCCCAGCAAACCTTTTGCTTTCTACACTGAACAAATCCAAGTCCTCCAACCTTTCCTCGTGTACCAAGACATATTCTATACTCTGGTCAGTTTACTGGCTCTTCAGTGGATCCTCACCAGATTTTACTTGTCCCTCTTGAATGTGGAGAGAACAGAACACACCACCATATTCCAAGGGTGGCCCAACAGAGCAAGGTAACTGCTTCCCTTGATCTGCTGGAATGCTCTTGTTGGTGCAGCTCAGATTTGCCGTCACTGCTGCAAGGGCTCTCTGCAGACACGGGCTGAGCTGCTTGTTGAGTTCTGACTGTCTCTCCCTGCCATCCTGGATCTTGGCTCTAGGCAAGCAGCAGGCTTCCACGACTCAGAGTCACACCAGCAGTTGAGTGCCTCCATCCTCCACAGAAGGAGTCCCCTTCACTAGCTCCCTTCTGGGTAGGCCCCATGGGTCCAGTTGTGTCTTCCAGTGGAGTTTTTTGCTCCCTGTTTATTGCCATGACTTTATATCGTTTTTTCCGCTGATTTATTTGATTTTATTTTTCCAAATGAGGGGAGAGCGGCTGTTCTGCGGTCACAGGTCTCCAGGGTGCCTTTCCTTGCGAGTTGCTGTCCTCCATGTGTTTGTGTCTTTCTTCTGGCCATCCCATTCTGTCTGCATTGCAAGGTCTTGGTTCTGTGCCCTTACTGCTTTCCTGCTCATCTTCCCTGATGGAGCAGAACAAGCCAGCTCCTCCCTGCCATTCCTTGGACTTGGGCTCCATCTCCATTGATGCCCCCAAAACGTGACAACGTCTGCTTGCGGGCTCTTGTGGGAGAACTGTACCCTGTGTCCTGGCAGCACCACAGGACCAACAGCTTTCCTACCAGCACACAAACACCGAAACGAACAGCCGCCAGGTTATCTCCACAGCCCCTCACCTGTGAGCTGCAGCAGTAACTGCCACCAGATTTTCTGCGTGCTGGGTCACTGCCATTCCCACGTGGCAGTGAGGGGAACTTGGTGGAGTAATTAGTGCCAGGAGAAGCTTAATGCCTCCAGCTTACTTCCTTACACATGATTTCCTGGCCTAAGTTGCCCACCAAAGCAATGTGAACAGTTGGGACCCTCTTGTTTTTCATGCTTTCCGTTTCATTACACTCTAATGGTCTTTTTTCTCTCTCTAAATAGCTGCAACTCTTCTTTCTGCCCAAGTTCTGCTCTGTTGCTGTATCCCCTACTCCCATCTCCATTTCTCTATCCCTATCTGTCCATACTTTACTCTCTCAACCTGCTGTGCTTCCTCATAAACCCGGGAAACCTCTCTCATTCGCTCTTCCCGACACCTCTGATCCCCCATTGCCCCAGCGCCCTCTGCACCCCTCCCCAGTCACTGCTGTAGGCAATGAATTGAAAAGAACTTTAAAACACAGAACAACCCTACCCCAAACCTCAGGCTCCTTGAAGGCAGGGGAAATTAGTGAAAATACTGCATTTCTTTGTGTCAGTGCTGCCTCACAACAACACTACTTTGATGACTTTTAGGGTGGTGTCTGATAAACAGGCGAGAAGGCTGCTGGTTTGGGGCACTTAGGGATTTTTTGCGTATCTTTTTTTGCAGTGAACATGGGATATGAAATTCTGCTCACCTGAATTAATGTACTGTTACCTCTACCTCTCTTTAAAGCATCAGTTCGGTAGCGGATCACTTGGTAATGAGTTTTTGTGATTATTCACACCACGTGTGGACAAAATCAGTGACGTAAAAGAAGATCTCTGCTGTACACAAGATTTCAACGTTTTCTTTGTCTGTGATTGCAAACTTTATTTTTAAAAGGAAACAGGATTTTTTTTACATTCTTTTGAATGATATGACCCTTCTTTGCCTTTTCTTCTCCCCAGGCTCTCGTGAAGCACGTCCAGTCTAAAGGATACCCCAATGAACGCTATGAACTCCTGACCAACTTCCCTCGCAGGAATCTCTCCCACCTGGACTATGAGACCACGTTACAGGAAGCAGGCCTGTGTCCCCAAGAGACTGTCTTTGTGCAGGAAAGGAATTAATGCCGTGGCCTGAGTTTCTCCCAGCCTTCTCCCCTTCCCTCTTGGCCTGGGACACTGACTTGTTAAATATGCAGTTGAAGGCCACAGGACTGCGGTGCTAGAATCAAGCAGGCAGCTTGCCTGGCCCTTCTCTCTCTTCTACCCTTCCCCTTCTCTATTGACCAAATGAAAGCGTTCAGAGTTTTACTTTATTCCTCAGCCTGGGCCCTGCAGAGAGCAGAGAAGAACATCTTTCCCTTATTTTCATGGAATAAAGTAAAATGATGATCTGTGCTGGGGCTCAGAGTGGCCGTGATAGACATCCCCTTCTCACTGCTATTCTTAAGTCTGTTCCATTTAATTTATTTTTGAAAATAGTGTGTGATAAGGCACTGAGTCATCTCTCTAGGAGAGAGCATAACCTTCAGCACAGTCTTTCCTTTGTTTTGATTCTCTCCAGGAAGGGTCTCCATTAACCCAGCAGCTTTCTCAAAGGGTTCACTTCTCTGTCACTCTGCAAAACCCGAGATTCGGGAAGGAGTGGAATTGAGCTGTGATGAGATGCTCTGCCCTGTCTGATTTAAAGGCTTCGAGGCTGCATGTGTGTTCTGCTTTAAGTGGTATCAGGGCTTGTACTCAAAAAGTGAAACAACACCAAAAGACCCAACTCAATTGGATTGACTGCTTGGCGTGTGGGGAGCTGCATGTCCACTCTTGGACCAGAATTGCCTCCATGGTAGAAGTACGTGGGGTTTCCATTTGTTCTCTTAAGTGTCTCCTTTTTACTTGCTCTCAGGATTTTGCCAGTGATGCTGGAAGGTGGCAGGGTACCGTAAAGACCTTTGGCTCTCTGCAAACACCTGTCATAGCAAACTGGCCATTGGCTGGCTGTGTTTCCTTGCGTGGTGCTGGAGTGACTGGCTTTGTAGGGGTTTAGAGCACAAGTCCCGGGCAGGTTTTCTTTCGTAACCATGAATAGCCTTGTCCAACTGTGCAACGAATTAATGCTTTATAAAAGACTTTGCAGTCTGGTGGCTGGAACGCTCTAGGCTGCTTTCTGTTCTATTTTCCTGCTCTTCTGTTGTCATTTACCTCTAGATCTTGAAGGCTGTATGGAAAGCTGCTCCTTCGTTTTGGCTTTCTTCTCAGCCCTGGCAGCTGGCACCAGGAGCCGTGCAGGCACCCCTCGTACGTGCAGGGTGCCCTGGTTTTCCAGTGCCTTTTCCAGACATTGAGCTGTTGATCCATTGGTGTTACAGTAGGTGTTGGAGTGGGATAACATCTAACACTTCCGTCCTCGGGGTGGGTGTCAACTGTGTGTACTTACAGCTCAGAACTCCCATTTAACGTGCTCTTCACCAGTGAGGAAGAAGGCACATGAGACCTACCATTAACTACTAACTGCTTCTGCAGCTGCCAGGGGGTTCTACTTGTTAAAGACTGTAGTGGTGAAAAATTTACCATAGACTAAAGCTTTTGGAGATGTTTTGCCTTTGCTTTCATAATAGCCAAGGTACTTTGGAGTCTTTAAATGTAGAAAGGTGAAAGACAGAAAGACATCCCCATGATGATACTGGCTCACTACTGTCTTCTGTTCATAAGCGAGTTTTTACAGTTGTATGAACTGATTTTTCATCTATACAAAAAATGTTTTGTATTCCACTGTAAGGTGCAGTATGGGGAAAGCAAAATCCAATCACAGGTTCCTGTTTGGTGGTTGGTGGGACATCAGATGTCACGTTTGGTTTGCAGAGAGGCCCTGTGGTGGAGGCTGCTTCCAGCACTGGGAGGTGAATTGCAAGGCCGGCAGAGAAGCAGGGAGTTAGGTGTTTCCTGTGAAGCAGCAGTGGTGGCAACACCTCTTGACTGCAGGATGCTTTGTGTTTCTGGGATATCCAAATTTGTAACTTCGGCTTGGGTGTACAGGAGAGGGGGAAAGAAGGAAGCACTTTCCATGTAGGTGTGATGCTTCCCTGTCCAGGTGACATAACTCGCTCTGGTGTTTGTTGCTTTGAAGTTCTTTCTCCTCCATGTTTAGCCATGGGAAAATGAAGGCAGGCTGCCAGCAGGACATGGTGCCCTGCACATGTACTCATAGTCCTTCCTTATCCCTCGGGCAGGCTGGGAGCACAGTGACTGTTCCAGCTCTCCTGCTGGCCTATGACAGGGAACCCGCGAGGTTCCTCTGATTCCTCTTCTCAGTGGTTGCTCGTTGGCAGCATTTGCTCGTGGAGGGCCAGCTTGGTTTTGACAGGCTTGGGTTTATGTCCACTCCATGAACGTTGTTCCACATCCACTTTTTTGGAAGTTGTTAATTACAAAATTGACTCTGTTTTTTCAGTCCTGGCTCTGTTTTGTTGGTAGCTTTTCTTCCCTCCCTGCTCCTGGCGGATATGCCAGGGGCTGGGAGATGTTGAAGCCATCTGATATAAAATAACCACAGCATCAGCAGGGGAAGAGAAGGGGAGACTGTTGCAGGCAAGAGCATGAGCTTCTGCTGCTGGAGAGGTTGTGCACTGTCACAGCATTCCCTGAAAAGGGCAGATAAAGGCTGTGCCAAGCGTGTACTTGGTGTTATTCGCATTAAGTGTTGAAGTAAGGTCTGTGATTTTGACGTGTCTGACGTTTGTGGAGTGAAGGATGTTGCCATTCCTGATAAATCAGATAAGTTGGTGGTAAATCAGATAAGCCTACAACATCAATATTAAGAGAGTGTACGTGTATGTGCGTAATAGCCTTGGAAAACCTGGCTGTCTATAAAAAGGCCCAGGAAGGCACCATTGTTGCCACATAGATTTGAACAGCAGTTTTGCATCTGGACCCTTTCCAGAGCACAGTGGGTCTGCTGCTGTGCTGTTAGAGGGAATAACACCTCTCAGCTGTCAGGCACGTTTGTTGTTCCTTGTGTTCTGCATGGTCCCTCTATTTTCATAGCTGCATTTTATAGAGACTACTAATTTTTTATACTCATTTACACCAGTTCCCATTTTTCCTGGTGCAGAAACCAGCAGCTGGTCTTAGTGTGTGTTCCAATAAATAGACCTCACTGCTGAGGAGTCCAGTTTCTCACTTCTTAGAAGCCTCCCGTGTAACTGTGTTTTGGCTGATGTGCCTTTGGGCTGCTGAAAGCGTTTCCGTTTAATACACTGGAGTTCTTGATGGCCGAGTGGGAAAGAGAAGAGGAAAGAAAAGCCAGCACCCTCAAAAGTGGAACGTCACGTCTCCGTGCAGGAGGTGGTTGACTACAGCTGCCTCTTGCAGAGCCAAGATGTATGGTTTGCAGCTCGGGACAGGTTGAAAACGTGTTTCCCACCTCTGGGATGTTGCATCCTGGCTTTTTGAGTCTGCTTTTGCCAGAGCACCCAGTTGTTGGCAGCGATTTGAGAGCACCAAGGGGTAAACTAAAGCACTTTTGAGGGCAAGGCTGTTTCATCGGGGACTGAACACTGGGGAGGTGCTTAAAATGTGGTGTTTGGGGTAGTTTTCCTAAACCACATAAAGAAATGGATAACAGAGAGACCTTTGTGGGAGCAGCCGTGACAATGGGAAGATGCATGTCTTTAACTTTTATTCCTTCTTCGTTTTTATTGAACGTTGCTACTTTCCTCTTGTTGAATCCATTTTTAGCAAGGCAGTTCCAAGAGGAGGGGGAGCAGGGATGTGTGTTACGTGGGTGAAGCGTAAAGGCTGGGTCCTATACAGACTGGGTGTCCTCGCCCAGCTGTTTTAAGAGATTTGGCTGCAACAGCTCTTCTTCTCCCACCCTTTCTATTTATTTATTTTAACAGAAGTTATTTGCTATAAATGGAACAGCTGCTGTTCTAAAGGCAACACAAAACCACATGCTTTGAACCCTGCGTGGGCCGTCTGTGCTGTTATAAGTGCCCACAGCCGTGTGTTTGGAGCTGATCCCAACACATTTGGTGACCGGGTTCCATCCTGTGGAGATGGCCCGGGCTCACTCGGTCTGAGCCCGAAGTCTTTGCGCGTTTGGCTGTGCTCTGCCAATGTTAATGGACACCCTTTCTGTGATGGCTTTTCCTTCAGCCTCCTCCTGTGCACGAGATGCTCGGTGTCTGTCCCCTCCCAATAAATAGAGCCATATGTACATACTTACAAACACGTGTTTTTAACGGAAAACGCGGCACTTCACCCCAGTGCCTCGCCTCGGGTTTATCTTCTGTTGGCTTAAATTGGTTTGTTACAAGTGGTTGCAGAAGTTTGAGGTTCAGTCACTGCCCTTAACTGCTGCAAGCGCCTGCAGGACAAAGAGAAGTCATTTTGTAACTGCTCATTAAATGGTGCTGAGACTTTAGGGTGCAGGAGGACAAAGTATGCAGAGCAGGGGATGAGGTGCTGCTTTAGGGAGCAGATGGATACCAAGAACACCGGGGTGGAGCTCACCTTGGAGCCTCAGCAGAGACACTGGACTATGGGTCAGGCTGTTCTTAAATGAGGCCGTTTCCTCAAACGGGTCAACTTGCAGTTTCAAAATGACCACTTTGCTTGTTTGGGAGTGACTTTCTGCTCTGATGGCAACTTCACGTAGGAGGAGGGAGAGGATCCATGCAGAAGATGTCAGCTCACTGTGCTGGGAGGGACCAAACTCAAGGAAACCTCTGATCTATGTACACAACTGCTGCATTTTTTATAAATACCTGTAAATGTCCTATTGTAATATTGGATCCAGGAAATAAAACAAACTCTTTTCAGTAGCTTGTTCCATCTCTTGGGGTTTAGGGCTGGGTTTTTTGGTGGGTGGGTTCTAATGAACATCTGTCCTTGCACTGTGTGGAGTGTTCCTGTGGTTTTCTTTGAGGTTTTCTGGGTTAGAAGGAAAGCAAATCAAGTGGAGTTCCTTACTCGCGTGCATCTGATTCTCTCTGAACTGTTGCATTAGGTGCTTTTCTTTTTCCTTTGCCTCCAGGTCTGGGAATCCCAACTTGGCAGAACAGGTCCAGGTGCCATAACCTTCTGGGAAGATCACAGTTTTTCAATCCCAGCTGTAGCTGCTTTCACTGCCCTTGATTCTACTGACAAAGGAGCAGAAGCTGCAGCTCACGCGTAAAAGTCCAGATATTTGTTATTTCGGACAGGCCTTGCCTGAATTTGAAGCCCCTTTGCAGCACGGTGTCTGGTAGTAAATGTGACCAAGTCACTGCCTTTGGTACAAAGCATCCAGTTCCTGCTGATACAGAACTGCTGATCCCAATGAGCTGCTTGCCTGGCCCAGGAAGACTCCAGCCCATCCGGAGGTTACGGAATCTTGAAGTAAGACAAAGTTTTGTTACCTTGATAGGAAAAGTAGAATCATGGAATGGTTTGGGTTGGTGTTGGCAAACTTGCTGAGGGTGCCCTCAGTCCCACTTGCCCCTGTCTCCAACAAAGATGCTAAACACCACCGATCCCAATGCCGATGTAGGGAGTCGCCGCTGGCGGTGAACGTGCCCACACCTGAGAGACATGATCTTTAGGGTCCCTTCCAACCCAAACCATTCTATGATACTAACCATGAATGGATGGAAGCAGCTGGTGCTGGAGGAGGAGTTCACAGAAGGACCTTGCCAAGCCAGAACCGCTGTGCGTTGTGCCACGTTTGGCAGCGCCATCACTGGGTGTCCTGGAGGCAGATCCTTGCCTGTAATTGCTGTGCTGACATTTTCATAATGAAGGTTAAGTTCTCGTGTGAGCCATGCAGCATCTTAGGGTGCTGGAGTAGCTCTGCGGGGCTAAAATTAGCTCTTTATTATTATTACTACTACTGTTCTGGGCTTGGGCTGGAGTGGGTGTGAGGGGAAGATCAGTAATCCTGGGAAAGAGATTCGCTCTGACGCTGAACACCATGGGGTTGCTGTGGGAGATGATTGAGCAGATCATGTGTGTGGCAACGTAGGAAGCTCAGATTGCCGTGACGTAGGAAAGGGCACAAGATGAGGTTGCAACACATTATCTTCCAGCAGAGTGAAAAATGCTTCCTGTCTTCTTAAGTTAAAAAAGAGAGGAACAAAAAAAATGGGATTATTCCTGGCAGTCCTGCCTGTCCCACGTGTTTCATCATTGCTGCTCTCTGCCTTTCAGAGACTGATCCATGTTATTTAAGAATAAAAGTTGCCCACACAAGTGGTGGCTGCCCCCTCCCTGGAGGTGTTCAAGGCCAGGTTGGTTGGGGCTTTGAGCCCCCCGATCCAGTGGGAGGTGTCCCTGCAGGGTTGGAACTGGGCGGGCTTTGAGGTCCCTTCCAACCCAAACCATTCTATGATTCTATGAAAATGGGGATTTACGTGCTGGTGCAAACTCTGATTTTCCTTTCAGAGGAACTATATTTATTCAGATAATTTGTGACTCTCATCTCATTTTTCCTAGGAAAAACGGAACTGGCTGATGTAACCCAGCCTCTCCCGTTCATCTTTTTCCATGCGGCACTCAAATCTCCAACTCCATTTTCCGTTTCATCCAACGAACATTGGGCCACTGTACTTAGAGCAGGTTGTATGTTCTTGACAGCCCCATACCCACTGATTCAAAAGCAGGAGAAGACATTTTGGAACGTGTTGGCAAGTTCCACCCACGTTCATTGCCTTGGGTAGAGGAAGCTGGGCTGTGAACCAGAAGGCAGCACGGTAGCTGTTTTTTTCATTTGCTGTAGCAGAGCAAGACTGTAACAGGGCTAGAAGATCACTGCACTTGTGCTGGTGAGGCCCTGGTGCAGCCTATCCTGAATAGTGGTGGCTGCCCCATCCCTGGAGGTGTTCAAGACCAGGTTGGATGGGGCTTTGAGCCCTCTGATCCAGTGGGAGGTGTCCCAGCAGGGTTGGCTTTAAGGTTCCTTCCAACCTTCTATGATTCTATGACACACATTCATTGCAGTCATTCCAGGAGAATCGGTGGTTGCTGCTCAGACAATGGCCAAGGCAGACACAGCAGAAGCCTTAAACTCTGAAGCTGTGGATTTTTTGGTGGACTCGTGGCTCCTGCCAGTGCAAGGGGTGTAACTGAACTGGTGGATCAGCCGCAATGCCGGCAGAGGCTGCCTCAGGCAGGCAGGACAGTCATTCTTCCTTCTTCTGGCTGTGTGGGAGAGGGAAGGATCGTGACTGATGCAGTGGGTGGACCTCGGGGTGGAGGAGGAAGACATGGAGCACACACTGGGACACCATAAATAGTCACCCATGGGTGATGCCTCCAGGACAGGGCTCATCCGAGGGCTGCACACTGCTGGCTCCACGTGGCACCGCTCCCAGGTAAGAAGAGGGAAAGGAGACCTCCTGCCTTCCCTGGGGAGAGGGCAGAGGTGGAGGGAAGGGGAGGTCTTGGAGAGGTTAAGGGGAGGCTTGTGGAAGACCACAAGAGCATCTGGCTGGTGCAAGCAGCCCACACTGGGAGCTCCAGAGGAGAAAGAGCCTTTCTAAGGGCCTTTAAAGTGGGGAGTTGGGACTCAGCACTGGGTGCTCGTGGCTCTGAGAACCATGCACAGTCCTTGGCCTGCAGGTGGTAGGCCCTAAATTCCTTATAACCAAGACAGGGAGGATAGAAAGCAGAGGGGAAACAGAGCTCCAGGATGGATGGAGCCGGTGGTTCACTTTGGACTTCGTGGTGTGCATTCTCTCCTTTTAGCAGGGTTTTCTCCGCTTTCAGCTCTCCCTGGACTGGTATCCAGGGGGTCAGAGCAATGTGAAGCCCCGTTGGGCTGGTGCCCCCTGTCCTTTCAGGCTGTGCAGGGGCTGAAAGCACAGCCTGAGCTGCTCTTTCCTGTCATCGTTGCCGTACGCAAGGGCAGCTGAGGCAGCTCTTCCCACAGAAACAACCATGAGCCCCCCGGGTGCTTCTGCTTCTGCCCAAAAGCAATCAGCCAGGGCGAGAAGCAGCTCGATTCCATGAGCTGGTGCAAAACGGGTCACAATCCACTGGGAAAGGGGAAAATGCATGAAAACACCCCAAGGCAAAAATGAAGGCAGGGTAGAAGGAACCTTCCTGCAGGAGGTTTCAGGGCTTGGGGTGGGACCTGCATTGTCCTGAACTTGAACCTATTTGGCAAAAAAATATTAGCAGGTCAGAAGTTGGGCTTCACCTTCTGTGATAAAATAGCTCGATAAAACTCCTTGGGGGTGACCCATCGGTATTGACATTGAATTTATTTTTAATATTTAATTAATTAGGTGTGAGGAGAATATGATTTGCATTGGCAATTGCTCTTGAGTAAGGGAGGTGGGCTGAGGCCAAGTGTCTGGAGTTCAACAAGGCCAAGTGCTGGGTCCTGCTCTTGGGTCACAACAACCCCAGGCAGAGCTCCAGGCTTGGGGAAGAGCAGCTGGAAAGCTGCCTGGTGGAAAAGGCCCTGGGTGTGCTGGTCAGCAGTGGTTGAACATGAGCCAGCAGTGGCCCAGGTGGCCAAAAAGGCCAACAGCATCCTGGCTTGGATCAGCCACGGGGTGGCCAGCAGGAGCAGGGAAGGGATTGTCCCCCTGCACTCAGCACTGGTGAGGCCACACCTTAAATCCTGGGTTCAGTTTTGGACCCCTCACTCCAAGAAGGACATTGAGGGGCTGGAGCACATCTGGAGAAGGGAACGGAACTGGGGAAGGATCTGGAGCCCGGGGGTTCTGAGAGCGGCTGAGGGACCTGGAGCTGTTTAGTCTGGAGAAGAGGAGACTGATGAGAGACCTCATCACTCTCTGCAGCTCCCAGAAAGGTGTTTGTGGTGAGGTGGGTGCTGGGCTCTTCTCCCAAGTGACAGGTGATAGGATGAGAGGAAATGGCCTCAAGTTGTACCAGGGGAGGTTCAGATTGAATACTGGGAAAGATGTCTTCACTGACAGAGTGGTGAAGCCCTGGCAGAGTCTGCCTAAGGCAGTGGTGGAGTCTCCATGCCTGGAGGAGTTCAAAAACTGTGTAGAGGTGGCACTTTGGGCCATGGTTTAGCAGGCATGGTGGGATTGGGCTGATAGTTGGACTGGATGAGCTGAGAGGTCTTCTCCAACCTCAATGATTCCATGACTCTTTGATTCTAGGGGCAGTGGGGCAGGCTGGGACCCAAAAGCACAAACCAGCGACTTCCTGTCCACCTGTGGCTGTGAGATGGGCTTGGGGTGAGGGATCCATGGGACACCGTGGGGCCCAAGGCAGCCTCTTCCTCTCCTTTTCCTTCCCATCCCTGTGCAGGGTGGTCATGTGCGTGGGGAAGTGCAGCCGCATCGTGGGGCCCTGCCTCCTCCTGCTGGGCACACTCTCCGTAGCTGCCAACATCCTCCTGCTCTTCCCCAGCTGGGAAGTGAAGTACCTGGTGGAGGGGCACATCAGCAAGCATGCCAAGGTCATGCCGGGCATCTGGGGAGGTGGCATCATCGTGAGTACCATGGTTTCCACCACGCCCTTCCTTTCCTGCCTGTGGAGCAGGGACAAAGAGATGCTGCGGGTGGCTCCCCCACGTCCCTCAGCTGCTTTTTCCTTCCCACAGGTGCTGCTGGCAGCGACCCACATCACGGCGGTGGGGTGGCGATGCGCCGGCTGCTCCGACTGCGGCACCCGTCGCAACGTAAGGCAGCAGGGCCAGGCTGTGCAGGGTGGGTCACCCCAGGGTTGGACATAGCAGGGTGCCACCTCTCCCATGGCCCCGTGGTGGCACAGATCCCCCCAGCCTGTGGTGGGACGTCAGAGGGTGCTTCCTCTTCCACTTTGGGTCATGGAAAGGTGCCACCTCTCCCGTGTTCCTGTGGTGGGACGTGGCATGGATCCCCCTCTCCCATGGCCCTGTGGTGGGACATGACAGAGTGCCACCTCTCCCGTGTCCCCGTGGTAGGATGCTGTATAATGCCACCTTCGCAGAGGACAGGGTTTCCCATGTGGGCTCTGCCCCCACCAGGCTCCACGGGGCTGGTCCCTGCCCATCCCCACTCCCTGCTCACCTAAAACCAACCCAGTGGTGGCTCCATCCCCAACTTTGACTCTCTGGAGTTGGAGCCTCTTGGGGTGAAGATGAGGGCAGTTTTTCCCCCTCAGCAAATTCCACCGACAATGTACATCCATGGCTTGGAGCCCACCTGACTTCCCATTCCTCCCCACCCTTCCTGGCTGCTGCCCCCAGGCTTTCATCTCTGCTGTGCTCTCCAAGCTGGCGCTCCTGGGCGCCGCTGCCTGCTTCGTCATCTCTGGGGTGGGTTTGACCAATGGACCCCTCTGCTTCTACAATGCCACCACGCACAGCAGCAGACACGGCACCCTCTGGGGATACCCCTTCGTGGATTCCATCAGCCAGGAGCCTGACAGGTGAGGCAACAGGGTTGAGCCACTGGTGCCACCTTGTTGGCGTATTGCTAATTAACTCAGTGTTATTTATGGTGGTAGGGCTTGGTGGGCTTGCTGGTGGTGATGCAAGACCCTAGACGCTCAAGAGGTCCTCATTTCCATGGCTTTCTGCATGGTGCTTCCCTTCCCCATCACCCTGCTGACCCCTCTCATCCTCAGGATGAAGGATGGGGTGGCTGGGGCAGAGCTTGGTGATGGAACGCAATGTGGTTCCTGACCCATGCATCCTGCATCTGCTCCTCTCCCCCTCATGCAGGACAGAGAACTACCTGTACAATCCTCAAACCTGGAGCACCTGCCTGGAGCCAGCTGGCATCGTGGTCTGGAATGTTGTCCTCTTCTCTCTCCTGCTGCTCAGCAGTGCTGCTGAGATGGTGCTGGCTTCCCTCCAGATCCTCAATGGCTGCCTGGGGTTCCTCTGTGGCTTTTGTGAGGGGAAGTAGGGACCTGCTATGGTGCCAGGAAGCTGGCACTTGGAGGAGGCATCATCCCTGGGTGTCCCTCGGCCAGTGGCAAATGCCAGGGCGGGGATATGGCACAAGGTGGCTGTGACACCAGCCTGGTGCAGGAACCTGGTATGAGACAGGCAGACAGACTGCCCCATGGGGAACAGACACCCAGCTCACGCGAGACACGGAAGTAGGGGTTGGTGTGCAAAGGGCTGTCTCCACGCAGAGCCTGGGCGATGCCTCTTCCTCTGCTCTGGAGCAGATGCCCTTGGGTTTGGAGGCCGTTTGGGGTTCAAAACCAGTCCAGGGATGGAGGTGGGGACCTGACTCCTGGTATCCCAGCTCTGAGCCCCACAGCTTCCCTGGCTGCTGCTCATCAGCCTCTACCCACCTGAGTGCAAAATGTGACACTAAGTGTAGAGAGAAGAGATGGAATTATGGAATGATTTGGGTTGGAAGGGACCTTAAAACCCATCCTGTTCCACCCCCCTGCCATGGGCAGGGACACTTCCCACTGGATCAGGGGCTCAAAGTCCTATCCAACCTGGCCTTGAACACCTCCAGGGATGGAGCAGCCACCACTTCTCTGGGAAACCTGTGCCAGGGCCTCCCCACCTTCAAAGGAAAACATTTCTTCCTGAGATCTCACCTCAGTCTGCCGTCTTTCAGTTGAAAACCTTTCCCCCTCATCCTATCCCTGTACTCCCTGATCAAGAGTCCCTCCCCAGCTTTCCTAAAGGCCCTTTCAGTACTGGAAGGCTGCTCTAAGGTCTCCCTTGGAGCCTTCTCTTCTCCAGGCTGAACAACCGTGGAACCGTAATGTTCTACATGGAACATTAACTCATTGTCATTAACCAGCCTGTATTTAGGGCTGCTCGTGTGGTGTCTCCTGTGCAGGACAGGAGGGATGAAGGAGACTGGAGGAGCCAAGCCAGGCACCGGGAGACTTGGATGGATTTGTGCTGAAGGAGGTAGTGCTGGAAATGAGGTGTAATTATGGTGGTAGAGGTTAGTGGGTTTACTGGTCATGGTGCAAGTCCCTGGAAGCTCAAGAGGTCCTCACTTCCACGGCTTTCTACATGGTGCTTCCCATCCTCATCAACCCATGAAGTCCACCCATCCACACATGTGCACGCAGCAAAGGTCCCACCAGCCCAGGAACTCATTGCACCACGTGCTGTTGCCCTCACAGGGCTGCACTGGCTTCAGCACATCCTTCATCCCCGAGAGGTGACACAGGGACTGAGCATGGGTCCAGGCAGAACTTTGCCCTAAAACTGACAGGGGTCAGAGAAACGTAGCAATGTCCACAGTAGCTTAAAAACACCCCAGCAATCAGGCAGATTAAACAGTAACCGAGTGATTGTGGAGAGACCATTGTGAAAAAGAGGAGGTGGCTCACACAGGATCATTAAAAAGGACCAATTAAAAAGGACCACCAATATTTATGATCATAGGAGGAAGCCCTTCAGAGCAGAGTGGTGGGAGGAGGCGTGGTACAGCCAAAGCATCCTGTCCATCTGACCTGACACTCATGGGTGTCTTCTCCCCTGTGCTGCTACTGTTGCACCCCCATTCTATATTTCCTAAGGTGTGCTCGGCAAGGAGCCTGGGGCTGGGCTGGTGGCACGAGTCTCCGTGCTCAACCAACTCTATTAATTACAAAACATCAATAAAAATGAGTTAAAGACCAGGCTGGGACAGTAGCATCTTCCTTCTGTGAGATGTGGCCAGACAGTGTGCTGTGGGTCGGTGGCCCGGGGTCCAGTATGGATGAGCCCATCTGGGAGGGCTTTAGGAGAGAAGGCAGCTCCTTTGCCCCTGCTTCTTGGGGTGTCGGAGGCAGCCATCCTTGCGGGGAGTAGCAGCTGTCAAGGGGATGTTCTGGAGCACATCGTACAGCGTGAACATGCTAAAGGAGATCTGCTCATAGGGTGACCGCGTCCCGTTCTCGTAGAGACAGGCGAAAGCGATGGTCGTGCCCCCAGAGATGGAGGCCTCGTTGTAGGGCAGCTCCATGTAGGCCAGGTCTGAGTAAGCACTTGGGCCCTCATAGATGACCCAAGGCTCCGTCCAGCTCTCCACGTCCCTGGGGAAGGTGCTTAGGTGAACCCCCATGTTGACCCGTGACATGGAGCTGGTGGGGTGAGAGTAGAGGACCCACGTCGGCGCTTGGAAGAAGGGAGCAGGACTGGGAGGAGCCGCAGGGTCCCCTTGGACCAAGGTGTCACTGCCAGCACGGCTGAGATGCCCTGGGGTAAGACAGCCCTCCTGGGGCTCAGCTGACTCATGGTGGCTGCTGGTGGCCATGGTGAGCAGCTCATCAGCCACTGCCTGCCGGGCGGGCAGGGACCGAGATCCTGGGAGCAGCCGGTGTGCCGAGCCCCAAAGGGGCATCACAGGGTTGTGGGGGGTGGTGGGGACATACACGAAAGGTGCAGGGAAGCCAATGACACTGCCGTGACAGCCATGAGGGGGCTCAACCAGGCGCTGGACCAGCTGCCCCCCGTGAAATACGGCCCCATCGTCCGTGCTCAGGGCCTGCACCCTGAAGCCCAAAGGGCTGCGGGCGTTGCAGTAGAGGACGTTGGAGCCATCCTCCTCATCCACTGAGACCAGCTGGCACTCGCCTGTCTGCAGGTTGGGAATGAACTCCCCGAAGCGCCACCCCCGGCCGTGGTCGTCGCTGTAGAAGGCGAAGGAGTGAGGGGTGGTCTTGCAGAGCTGCCCAAAGCACTCCTTGCAGTCGATGTGGTAGCTGTAGGCAGGGACCAGCAGCCGTCCAGAGCGCAGCTGGATCCCATGGCCGGGGCCCAGAGCAAATGTCGCCCAGTCTGGGGAGCAGAGATGGGATCATGGAATGTTTGGTTTGGAAGGGACATCAAAGCCCAGCCAGTTCCAACCCCCTGCCATGGGCAGAGGCACCTCCCACTGGATCAGGGTGCTCAAAGCCCCATCCAGCCTGGCCTTCAACACCTCCAGGGATGGGGCAGCCACCACTTCTCTGGGCAACATGGGCCATGGCTTCACCACCTCACAGGAAAAAAATGGGATGGGGGTGAAGAATTGGCCTCCATGGTGCCCCTGCTGTGCCCAATGCAGAAAGGTCTCCAGCACATCCTCCCAAGCCTAGACAAGCAAGGTGGTGGGATGGGAGGGTAGCAGAGCCCAGTGCTGCCCAGTTATCCTCACACATGGTCCTACCCAGACCTATAGGGTCTCCCCATCTCCTCTCTGCTGTGCAAGTGATACTCTCTCCATCCTCTCTCTCTCTCTCCTTGGCCTGGGGCCCTCTTCTTCCCCATCTCTTTGATGCTTGTGGGCTTCCCACACCAAGACCACCTCTGACTACACCACAGGTGGCTCCAGGAGGTCAAAACCCCTCCTACTGGCTGTCCTCCTCCCTCCCCGCCCCTCACTGCTGGGGTACCTTTGATGGCCCCTCCAATGACCTGCTGAGTCAGGTCGACGGCCATGCTCCAGCTCAGGCCCTGGTCAGTGCTGGTGACGCAGCAGAGGCGCGTGACGTTTTGGCCGGTGACAATCTGGTAGGCTTCGGGTGTCCTGCCCAGCACCGTGATGAAGAAAAGGAAGAGGGTGCCAGTGAACTCATCATAGAGCGGGCAGGGATTCATCGACCGGTGGTGCTGCAGCATCGCCGTCTCCAGCACGCGCATGTCTTCCCACTGCCCGTGGAGGAGGATGGAGAGGGGTGAGGACCACCCCATTTAACCCACCCCCTCACCTCCCCATGTAAGTGCCTCCAGGAGCCTGGCTGTGCCAAACAGCAGGAGAAACCCACCCAGCTGCCCCGATGTCCCCATCCCAGTGTGTCCTCCGAGTCCCAGGTGCATCCCCTGCCCTACCTCCACGTAGCTCCTGTAGACGGTGCCTCGGCGCAGCACCAGCAGGTTGGCATAGGCATCGTCGGCGCTCAGCCGCTCCTCCGCGAAAGCCAGCAGCTTGGCCACGCAGGGCAGGTAGATGAGGGCGGGCACGCGGTACGTGACGCCGTTGGACTCCTTCTCGAAGAGCACAGTGCGAGCAGGGAAGTGTCGGGAGCCCATGGCATCTGCAGCAGAAAGATGCAGCCCCCATGGGAGTGGGAGGATGGAGGAGGAGGGGGGCGGCTGCTGGGGGGAGTTGGGCTGAGAACCCAGCGGTCCGTGGTGGGGTTTGGGGTTTTAATGTGATGGGCTTGGGTTTGAGGAACCCCTGGAAACTTAAAATCATAGAACCACGGAATGGTTTGGGTTGGAAGGGACCTCAAAGCACATCCAGTTCCAACCATGCCATGGGCAGGGACACCTCCCACTGGGTCAGGGTGCTCAAAGCCCCATCCAACCTGGCCTTGAACACCTCCAGGGATGGGGAAGCCACCGCTTCCCTGGGAAATCTGTGCTCCCTACCCTCAGCGTGAAGAATTTCTACCTAATGTCTAATCTAAATCTGCCCACTTCCAATTTAAAACTGTTACCCACATCCTATCCCTGCCCTCCCTGATCCAGAGCCCCCTCCTCAGCTTTTCTGGAGCCCCTTTCAGTACTGGGAGGCTGCTCTAAGGTCTCCCCAGAGCCTTCTCTTCTCCAGGCTGAATAACCCCAACTCTCTTAGCCTGTCCTCGGATGGGAGATGCTCCAGCCCTCAGATCATCTTCATGGCCTCCTCTGGATATGTTCCATATCCTTCTTGTGTTGGCAGTTCTAGAACTGGATGCAGGACTCCAGCTATAGGATGGAGGACAGGTCGCTACAGGCAGAAGCTTGAGAGGGGCTGAATGTGTGTATGTCCCCCCCCCGCTCAAAGATGGGATAGGATTTTGAGCACCATCGAAGGGGCTGATCTGGGCCACCATGAAACTAAATTAAATTAAATTAGAACCTAGAGGGGACTACAAGAAAGATGGGAGGGACTTTTTAAAAGGGCCTGGAGTGATAGGACAAAGGGGAATGGCTTTAAATTGAAACGGGGTTTAGATTAGACATTAGGAATAAACTCTTTCCAATGAGGGTGGGGAGGCCCTGGCACAGGTTCCCCAGGGAAGTGGTGATTGCCCCATCCTTGGAGGTGTTCAAGGCCAGGCTGGATGGGGCTTTGAGGTCCCTGATCCAGTGGGTCCCTTCCAACCCAAATCATTCTATGGTTCTATGAAATTAAATTAAATTAAATTAATTGTCAAGATGCTCTTCCAAATGGGTTTCTGGTAAACTGAGGCCAGCCAAGGGCAGGGTGAGCCCTGTGGTTCCCCACTCCCACCACCAAGCGGGTGAGGAAGAGCAGAGCCTGTCTCTGCACAGCCAAGACCCTGGGACCAACCCTGGCTCCTTGCAAGGGGCTCAGGGAGCATTTTGTCCTGCGTTCCTGGTGCCCCCAGCACGGGGGACCCAGCCTGCTCCTCCTGTCCCCCTCACTGCGGGGGAACCCTGGGGTGCACAACACGAACTGTGTAGTCCCCAAATTCCTTTCCTTTAGGGACTGCTGCCAGGATCAGCTGTCCCCAGGCTGAGTGTCCCTCTGCGTCCCAGGATGTCACCGCAGAAGGACACGGATATCCCACCACAGTGGCCGAGGGCAACGATCACCTGTGTTTTAATTAGGAGGTTTGGCTGATCAAAAACCCAACGGGGAAAGCAAAGGCACTCACCGGCTCTTGCCCAGCTGGGCTGGCCCCTCCGTCCCTCGCCGCAGGGCTCCGGCTCCCGCAGGCACCGGCTTTCTGCAGAGCCCGTCGCCTCGCCGCCACCCTCCCCTCGCAGGGTCCCCCCGCCGATGGATCACGGGGTGGCGGTGGCTGGGAAAAAGCCCTGAGTCAGCGCCGGGGCGCACAAAGGTGCCATTATCTGCCCGGGCAGAGCTGGGGGCCCCTCGGCTGCGGCGCTACCTCGCTCGGAGCCCGCGGGACGGGGATGCAAAGGGAGCCATGGGGACTGTCAACATCTCCTGCCTCAGTTTCCTCCTCCCACAGACTGAGAGAAGCCAGGTGTCCCTGCCCAGGTGGTGCAACTCCTGTCCACTCCAGTTGTGAAGTCCCCAGCTTGTAGTCTGGAGGGTCCCAGGACCCCCACCCGCACGCAGGTCAGCTGATATCACTTTGATGCTGATATTCCATCCCCAGCATCAGCGCAGCTAAAGGGGCTATGTTAGAATCACCTGCCCCAATTTCCCTCCTGCCACAGGCTGGGAAAGGCCAGGGCTCCCTACCCAGGTGGTGCAAGCCTTGTCCACTGCAATTGTGAGGTCCCCAGCCCACAGGTGGTGTGTGGGGTCCCAGGTTCCCCACCTGCACGCGGGTCAGCTGCTGAGATATCAATGTTTATATTCCATATCCAGCATCAACGTAGCTAAAGGAGCTTCACAAAATTCAAACAGCAAGGCACAGGTCAGAAGCTCCAAGGCAAAAGCCCAGGTTCTGGCTTGGCCAGGAAAGGTCCCTGGGGATTGCCCAGGCTGAACACATCTGGCCACTGTGTAGTCTCCTCCATCCCAGCTCATTCCAAACGTCTCCCAAGCCTGGTTAATTTTAGCCAGGGTTACTGGAGCAGAAAACCTTAAGGGTGCTGTTCATCTCGTGTTGCTACCGTTCTCCATCACATGGGTTGTGGAGGAACCCAGGTCACATTGCAGAAGGTTAACCCTTGCCTCAGCTGGTTTCCCCAGCTCCCTGCCAGATTTAAACAGAGCTGAGGAAAATCCCTTCCCAGGCTGAGATGCCATCGAGCTGCTTCACTCACAAGGTGAAGCTGCAAGGCAAGTGACCCTGGATCCTCCATCCCAGACGTTCCACAGAATCACAGAATGGATTTGGTTGGAAGGGACCTCAAAGCCCACCCAGTTCCAACCCCCTGCCATAGGCAATGACACCTCCCACTGGATCAGGGGGCTCAAAGCCCCATCCAGCCTGGCCTTAAGGATGGAGCAGCCACCACTTCTCTGGGCAACCTGTACCAGGGCCTCCCCACCCTCACAGGAAAACATTTCTTCATAAGATCTCATCTCAATCTCCCTTTTCTCAACTTCAGACCATTCCCCCTCATCCCATCCCTGCACTCCCTGATCCAGAGCCCCTCCCCAGCTTTTCTGTAACCCCTTTCAGTACTGGGAGGCTGCTCTAAGGACTCCCCAGTGCCTCCTCTTCTCCAGACTGAACAATCCCCTCAGCCTGTCCTCACAGCAGAGGTGCTCCAGCCCTTGGAACCCCGACCAGCATGGGTGGGGATAATCTGGCGTGAGCATTGACACGGCACAGCCCTGGGGATGGTGGGCACATTGGAAAGCAACAGTGGACAATCATTACCATTCACCATCAGTGGACTCACCATCCCTGGAGGGCTTCAAAAAAACGTGGATGTAGCACTTTGGGCACAGGCACAGTGGGGTTGGACTGGATGAGTTGAGAGGTTTTTTCCAACTGCAATGATTCTATGATTAATGGTGGTGATGTCAAAGTCATTAGGCTTGGTGGTGGTGTTGTTCTGACAAACCTTCCCAGGACCAGCACAGCAATGAGGAGCTGTCAAAGCAAGGACCTCCTACGTAGGTTTAATTACTTCCTTTAATATCATTATTGAGGTCACGCCCTAAACGAGCAGTTGTCGTGCCTCCCTCCACCCCTCTCCTAGCTGGTGTTGTAGAGTTTGGGCAGCACAGCAAGGCAGGGACCCAAGGAAGCCTCTGCTGCTGAAAGGCTTCAGGGATGCTAAGCCCAAGGGACCATCCATGCCCAGGGACTGAGGGCCCTCGCCTAAGAGAGAGGAGTGAGACCACCAAAAGATCCCTCCCAGGGGAGCCCCAAGGAGCCCCAAGTGGTGTAGAGGTCTCCCACACCTCATGACACACAAGAGAAAGGTCTCATATACTAGCAACTGGCTTTGGGCATGATGCTTGGGACTCCCATTGGACGAGCAGCTGGGACATCACACAGTGGTTTGATGTAGATGAGTATGGATGCTGCAGGACGGGAGACCCAACATTTCTCCTACTCCTTCGAGTGCCGCATCCTCACGCCACGTTCTCCTCCTCATTTGCTCCCTCCCTCCCCCTTTTTCCCCCTAAACGCTGATAATCAGGAGTTATGAGCTGTGACCAGCCTGGACATAATGACAGCTATTAAACGAGGTAGAATGCAAACAAAAAGATTAAGCCCATGATTAATCATGAAGAGGAACGAAAGTCTAAGCCAGCTGGAACCATGCCCAGCACTCAGCAGCAGTGGTGGGCTGTCCGAGAAGGCACCAAGCAGGATCCGGCCAATGCAGAGCCTTTAGGTCCCTTTCTGGGGACCCACCACCAGCTTGGTGGCCCCAAACAAAGCCCTCCTCCCACCCCAACCTCTTGCTTGTGTCCTGTGGGCTGGCCACCTGCTGGTGATGCAGAGCAGCAGGAAACTGCAGTGGGGTGTTACATGTCCTAGGTGGGAGTTGGGAGCAGCATCTTCTCCTGGAAACTAGTCCATGGCAAGGGAAAGCCTAACTGCTTCCTCTTCTTGTGTGGGTGTTGAACAGCGTAAAGGTAGGACATGTACTGCAGCTCTGGCATAACCATTCTCTGGCAGGTTCTCAGAGTCCTGCTGTCTAAGTCTTGGTTGAGGTTGTATCCAAGGATATTTGCAGCCCCTGACTGGAAAGGCAGGAGAGCTTTGTTCTTGATGTGGTCCTTCCTCACTGGCTCCTGCTCCAAGAGACAGATCTCCATGAGCTCTTTCTGTCTCGTTCGCAGGCGATTCACCTCCTTCTCCAGCACTTTGAGTCCTATGGTCTCCTCAATCCTCCTCCAGAAGCTCTGGTTGAAGTGCAGGTAGAGCTTCCAGTCTAGTGAGCACCATGCTTTTATCTTCTCCTTGCTTTCTGGAGTCAAGGTCTGGACAGTTTCCTGGCTTCTGGAATTGAGCTTAAAGTAAACTACATCATCCAGATCCCAGCACAAAGTGTGCTTCAAGAGGATCATGGACTCATCGAAGTAGTCTGCTATCAAAATCAGGTGGAAGTTCTCTTCAACCTCCTTCAGGACTGCCTGGACATACTTTTTGTCATCCTCTGCGTTGTTATCGTAGCCAAAATCAAACCACATGATATTCCTGGCATAGATGTTTTGCTTGTAATCCCCCTGACGGTAAAACTTCAAGGGTGATGCCAGGTACTCGTTCACGTCCTTGGAGAACCTGAAGGCAGGGACACTGTTCTTATAGTAGACATAGGAAGACTCCAGCAGAGGGATGGGGTTCCTCAGGATGGAGAAGTAGAAGGTGTTTGCTGCCATCACCTTTTGCACCTATTTGCAAGGAGGAAGAAGAACGGTTGTTAGTCCAGAGGCACCGCTTGTTCCACCAGGTTTCTCCACAGGTGTCGTGGCTCTTTCTTACCTCCGAGGGGTTGAACCTCAGGTGGTTGCACATGATGTTGTAGTTTTGTCCTATGGTTTCGAATTCCTCCACAAAGCGGGCCATGAAGGTCTTTGGGTAGCCCAGGTGGAGGAGTTGGGCAGCTGGGAGGGCGACAGTGAGGTTGTACCTCTCTGCAAACCTGAACATGATGTTCAGGACGGTGCTGCTGGCTGTCTTGTGGGTCTTGAGGAACATGACGTTAGTCTTGGCACGACAGGGTGTGGAAGGCAGCAGCAGCTCCTCGTGGCTCTTCAGGATTCTGCAGAAAGACAACAAATGGGGAAAGCTGCCTCTCGAGTGCCCTACCCAGTCTCCAAGACCTGGCAAAGCCAAACCCCAGCGGGTTCTCCTCCTGATACCACACCTGCAGCTGGCACAGAGCACCAACCCAAAGAAGCCCCATCCCTTAGGCATAGATGTCAGATGGTTTTCTGCTGCTCCAAGTTCTCACTTACCAAAAGCTTCAGCTGGATCCCCTTTTCCCTTTTCCCTACAGCTGACTTTGCCCCAAAAAACTGCACTTTGGTTAATTCTACTCCTTACCTACTCAAATGTGGATCTAGGACCTAACTCTGAGCTGTCATCCTTCAGACATCAGACTAAACCCCAGGAGAGTTAAATCAAACGTCACAGGTCAGACCCTTGCAGCCCCAGGCAGATAAAGTCAGGCAACCTGGCTTCTGCTTCACTTACACATAATTTTTGTTCTTCATGTGGAAGAATCCTGACAGAAAGAGGAGTCCCAGGCAGAGGTTGAAAATGATGAGACATTTGATGTGCCTGGAAAGAAAGCAGAGCTTCAGTGGATTTTATCAGATGGACCTTCCCTGAAAGCAAACCAGCAAACTTTGCATCTTGCCCTTAGGATTTTGGTGATGGGGAGGACAATTTTATGTCTCAGTTCTGCCCCAGCAGCTGTGACGAGAGAGGCAGCACAGCCAGAAACTGCATTTCCAGTGTCGCTCTCCCGATTTTGGCCTTTGTCGAGGGACAGCCTGGCAGATCCTGCTAAGCTCTCCTGACAGCCTCCTGCTCTGCTCCATTGCCTTTTCCTTTGCTTTTCTTTATGGTTTCTGAGGCTTTAGAGCTTATTCATAGAATCATAGAATGTTTGGGTTGGAAAGGCCTTAAAGCCCATCCAGTTCCATCCCCCTGCCATGGGCAGGGACACCTCCCACTTGCTCAGGGGGCTCAAAGCCCCATCCAACCTGGCCTTCAACACCTCCAGGAATGGGGCAGCCACGACTTCTCTGGGAAACCTGTGCCAGGGCCTCCCCACCCTCACAGGAAAACATTTCTTCCTGAGATCTCATCTCAATCTCCCTCTTCCAGCTGCAAACCCCCTCATCCTATCCATGCCCTCCCTGATCCTGAGCCCCTCCCCACCTTCCCTGGAGCCCCTTTCAGTACTGGGAGGCTGCTCTAAGCGTTCCTCAGAGCCTTCTCTTCTCCAGGCTGAACAACCCCAACTCTCTCAGCCAGTCCTCATGGCAGAGATGCTTCAGCCCTCACATCATCTCCATGGCCTCCTCTGGACTCACTCCAACAGCTCCATGTCCTTCCTGTGATGAGAACGCCAGAACTGGACACAGGGCTCCCAATGGGGTTTCTCCAGAGCGGAATCCCCTCTCTCACCCTGCTGGTCACACTTCAAGCTTTTCTCCACAACCACCAAACGCTAAAAACCAAGGCTCTGTAGGGGTACAAGGATTTCATTGGTAGGAAACCTGAGTGTCTCCTGAAATTGCATCACTTAAGAAGATGGGGATGTCAAAGAAACACAAACCTGACTTTTTTCAATATAACTGAGATTTTTCAATACCAATCAATAACGCAACAGCACCTGTAGCAGTCTTACTACGCCTTGCTTTCAAAGAAGAGGACTACAACAGCTCCTTCCAACCCAACTTGCATACTCAGCCTCACCCAGGTCTCCCTTTCCCCAGATATTCTCACCGTGGCCAGAACTGAAACTGCCCGAGCTCAGAGCAAGCCCTTTGGACCAAACACCTCATCTACCCATGCTTTGCATCACCAGTGCATTCTAACCGGGACACGTATGAGATCTTTTGAAGGTTCGATGCTTGCCAAAAGGAACTTTTCATCACCAAGCTTGATCTGACTTCTCTGATCCTAAAAGTTTTTTTGAACTTGAAGTGAATTCCAGGTTTTCAGCCACCATTTCCAAAATGCAGCAGATCTGGCTTGGGCTTTAAGTTGTTTTGAGAAGATCTTGTCCCCTTTACAGCATGGGACAGTCATAGTGGTTCTTCCCACTCTCCAAGGCAAGCAAGGAAGGCTCCAAGCCTGTCCAGTGTGAGGGTTGATGGGGGCACATAGCAAGCAGGCTGGACCTGCTGGCCCTTTCTACTGTGTCCTTCTGGCCAAGGGGTCCTCACACAGGGTCCTGTTGCACAGAGTGGTGGTTTTCATAGCCTCCAGCTGGTATGACATGAAAGACACTGAATTGCTCCTTCCAGTTGCCCTTGTAAGAGTGAAAGCGCCAGGTTTAGGTGGTGGTTCTGCAGCCTCCCACTGACTGGCCACAGGATGACAAGCTGGGCTGTGACAGCTTGGATCCAGCATGGAAACCTGGAGAAAGGATGGGAGCCAAGTCCAATGGAACATGAAGAGCCACACATAAAACCACAGCCATTGTACCCAGCTGTGCTTGCTGTGGCTGGGGAACCACGAGCCCCATGTGAGCACAGTGGGAGCGTGGAGACTGATGGCGATGTTGCAACACCCTGATGGCACTGTGGAAAAGCGTTTGGCTCTGCTCACCACACAAACCTGCCCCAAACCACTTCTGCTTCAAGCTCTGCTTTGCACCCGAGCACTGACCTCATCCAATGGCACCCCAGCCAAAGCGGGAAACTCTCAGGCAAAAGAGACCTTCCCAAAGCCAGGAAAGACCCTCAGTCACCTCCCACTAGACCAGGCTGTCCAACCTGGCCTTGAACACCTCCAGGGATGGGGCAGCCACCACTTCCCTGGGAAATCTGCGCCAGGGCCTCCACACCCTCAACGTGAAAGATTTCTTCCTAATGTCTAATCTAAATCTTCCCCCTTCCAATTTAAAGCCGTTCCCCCTCGTCCTGTCACTTCAGGCCCTTGGAAAAAGTCCCTCCCCAGCTTTCCTGGAGCCCCTTTCAGTACTGGGAGGATGCTCTAAGGTCTCCCCAGAGCCTTCTCTTCTTCAGGCTGAACAACCCCAACTCTCTCAGCCTGTCCTCATGGCAGAGGTGCCCCAGCCCTCAGATCACCTTCGTGCCCTCCTCTGGACCCGCTCCAACAGTTCCATATCCTTCTTATATTGGGGATTCTTGTTCATTTGGCTCAAGTTGAAAACAACAGAACTCTGTGTCGACCTAACAAGGCTCTTTCAAATTAAAAGACCTGGAACACAGGAAAGAAACATTCAGGGCAAAATTAAATCTCTAGCCTGGAGCAAACTGTAACCAACTCTATAGGTTAAGCACAACTTACAGGGATTATCTGAACCAGACTTGTTTATAAACCCCATTTTAATTCTGCACCCACAGCTCCCACCTCCCTCTCCCTTTACCTTGCAGCGCACCCAGGGCTTTTCATGCTGTGAGCTAGAAAGTATCTCCTTTGCAAATCGACTCCGATACCCTTTATCTACAGGCTCCTCCAGCTCTTGGAGAACACGGCTTTCTTTCCAGCATCCCATCACTGCTATAAATGGCTGGGATAGGTGAGGACAGAGGGAGTGGCCAGGTGTTCCCAGGGGTTGGGGACGAAGTTAATTAATAAGCTAAGAGAAAGTCTGTTAGAGCACAAGATTCCCACAGGGACAAAGAGGTGCCGCGGGAGACAGCATTCCAGTAGCTTTGCAGGGAAGTAAGGATTTAGCAGGGACCCTTAGTGGGGTCTTTGCTGGCTGTGGGAGGGAGGTGGGGGAGTGACAGCAGGATCTGGGCAGAGTGCTGGTGGCTGGAGGAGGGCACCTTCAGCTCCATCATCCATCACATCGCTGGTTCAGAGCTCCTTCCCTGCTTGGTGCTGGAGTCAGAGCCTTTCTTCCTCTCTGCCAGACAGACTTGGCAACAGGAAATTAGGGACAACAGCAACACAAGAATTGCATTCACCTATCACAAGTTCTCCTTAAAACATTCAGACTTCAAGCTCTTGCCCAGTGAAAACGCAAATTCTTGCAGCTGGAGGTTGAGCTCAGAGACTTTGCTGGGTCCAGGCTTTGGGAGAGAGAGCTCCTGCCCCTCAGCAGGTATTATTTCAGTCTACAAAGTGACTTTCTGGCTCTGTTAACAACTATCACCACTTGCATTCCACAGGAGTTTGACATTCCTCCAAGGTTCCTGTATGCCTGCACTTCAGGAACTCGATTGGATGGTTGCAAACTGCCCTGGGAGAGAAGACTTTTTCCTGCAGGTCTGGAAGTGGGGTAATCCTCCTGCTCCCCACACAGGGAATGAAGTCAATGCCCTCACTTGGGCAACAAAAGGTTTATCCACATCTCCCAGCCTGGCCTTAGGCTGCTGCTTTTGGTCTTCCATGGCCACACCAATTCCCAGGCACCTCCTGCCAAGGTCCCCTTCCCCTCCCCAGCCACGGTGCCAAACTTATACCCTGTTGGCCCAGCCTGCCACACTGAGAGCCAAGTCCTCTGCATTCTCTCATCCCTCACCTCTGTAGTTACATCTTAAAGCCCAGCTATCCAGCATTTCTTTTGCAATCACAGCTTCCTCAGGCCGGCCCCAACTCCAGGACTAATCAAAATTCAGAGGTCTAGGGTTGCTTTCTCTGAGTTTCTCAGTAGGACACGAGCCAATGCACTGTTTCTCAAAGGATTTCTAGGGTTACTCTTGGCACAGCTGCTGCTGGCAGGGGGTCACCTTTAACAGATTCCTTTCTCCTGTTACATTACACGTCAGCAGTGAGATTTCTTGTTCAGAAGCTGGTAGAGCCCACGAGTCACAACTGCCCATTTCTTACACATTTACAATCGATTCCTGGCTCTCTCCTGGGCACTGTACACGAAGAGTCAGGTTTGGTTACGCAGAAGAATCCGGTGCCAGGCAGAAATGCTTGGCTTCACGTGGGGCTGGGCTGCTCAAAGACTGGAAGAATTAGTCATTAATTCTGATGCAGAATTAGTGAGCTGGGCAGGATGCTGAGTTCAGGGCTCCATGCCTCTGCTTCTTGTCCTTGCCTGCTCAGGGGAGAGGGTGGTGGGCAAGCTGCCCCCTGGGGCAGCTCAGCCCCACACAACAGGATGGGAAGGAGAATGGGAGGAGTAAAAGGGCAAAACCTCACAGGTTTAACAGGTAAAGCCAAAGCCGTGCTATGTAAGCAAAGCAAAACAAGGAATTCATTCATTACTTCCCACTGCAGGCAGGTGTCCAGCTGTCCTCGGGAAAGCAGGGCTCCATCTCACCTAACCATGACTTGGGAAGCAGATGCTGTAACTCTGAACCCCCCTTCCTCCTCCTTCCCCCAGCTTTTCTTGCTGAGCACAGCGTCACACGGTCAGTCAGGGTCAGCTGTCTCAGCCACGTCCCCTTCCAGCTTCTTGCACAACCTCAGCCTGGCAGGGCAGGGCGAGAAGCAGAAACGACCTCAACCTCACTTCTCAGCACCAGCTACACCATCCCTTGTGCCACCGACACTGCTTGCCGGTCCAAAACTCAGCATCGTACCAGCTCCCATGAGGAAAACAATCTGTATCCCAGCCAAAACCAGTATGGAGAGTCAAGCACTTCCTCACTGCACCAGAAAGACTGTTGCTTCAAAGCGTTGCCCATCCACACCCACAGTATTGTAATATTTAAGTCTGTCCTAGAAAAAAATCGAATTTAGGACAAGAAATTCCTACCACAAGGATTCTTTATAAAAAAAAAAAGCCCTCCCACACTTATGTATCCACCCTGTTTCTCCCTCCTATAGACAACAGTGAACCAGTAGTTGAAAGCATCACTGAGAATGTGGAAGAGAAGGATAATATGGGTGTCTAAGGTCTAGGAAAGATACTACGAAATAACCCTATGATGACTCCTCCCTTCTCTTCCCTCAGGGTATCTGCTCTATTGTTTAGTTGAAAGGATAAACTTACATTGAGCTTAAGGATCTTCATGTGTAAAGGTGGTGGTTAAATGTAGCTGTGCCAGAATTCCCCTGGCCACAGCACGAGGTTATCTGCCAGCCCCGATTCCCTCCCCAGTGCACGCTCCATATGTAGCTGAAAAAAAGCAGGATGGAAAGTTCCGCTTCTCAAAAAGAACCATTCACATGTAAAGCCCGTGTTCTAAACAATTACAGTCAGTAGTTTGGGGGTAAAAAAAAAAAAAAAAAAGAGAGAAAGAATGATGTAGGGGAAAGGTAGAGACTATAAACAGCCTGATCCGGAAAGAACGAGCTGCATCAGCTTAACTTGGCCCAAAGCAAATCCCGTAACACTTCTTCTCTAACAGCACCAGGGCCTTTCCATATTTTGCATCCCTTGATGGACAAGCAGCACAGTCCGACCACATCTCACACTCACTCTTCTCTTTGCCAGTGTTGGCATCGTTCACAGGATCATTAAGGTTGGAAGAGAGCTCTCAGCTCATCCAGTCCAACCATCAGCCCAACCCCACCTGCCTGCTAAACCATGGCCCAAAGTGCCACTTTTAGACATTTTTTGAACCCTTCCAGGGATGGAGACTCCACCACTGCCCTGGGCAGCCTCTACCAGGGCTTCACCACTCTGTCAGTGAAGAAATTTTTCCCAATATCCAATCTTAACATTCCCTGGTGCAACTTGAGGCCATTTCCTCTCCCCTTTTGCTTGGTACTTGGAAGAAGAGCCAGCACTCACCTCACCACAACCTCCTCTCAGGGAGCTGTAGAGAGCAATGAGGTCTCCCCTCAGCCTCCTCACTAAACAACCCCAGACTCTTCAGCCACCTCTGATAACCCCTGCGCTCCAGATCATCCTGCAGTTCCTTTCACCCTGTTGAGCTCCAGAAGATCAGCTTCTCTCTGAGTGATCGGGAGGAACGAAGGGAGAGATGGGGAGTGCACTGATAGTGGGGAGAAGGAGGGAGTTGAAGGGAAGAGACCAGAGTGCAGGTTTAGATACTGGCACTGCAGGTATTTCTGTTAAAGGCAAGTTGAGAGTTGTGTGACCTTAAGAGTTGTATCATGAAGGGCACTGCAGCACAGTGCTGAGTGTAAGCCATCACCCTTAGTGCAACTCAAGAGGCTGCAGCTGGGCAGAGATGTGTTCTGGTTAAAAGCAGAAGAAAAAGAAGACTCTGTGGGATGATTTTCTACCAAGGGAAAAAAAAGCACTGGATGGAATACTAAATTCACTGCAGTGTGGAAGAGCAGAAATCATCACTGGAAAGCAGCTAACGGAGAAGACAGCTACTGGGTAAGACAACCTTTCTTCATCCATGGAGTCTGGCGAGGCCTCCCCAGACCTGAGCACAAAGCATGGATCACCACTCGGAGCACAGCTTCCCACCCATCTCCTGGACCATCCATCCGGTCTGTGTCTGGTCAGCTTGTCCCAGAGGAGGCCATGGGAAACAGCACTGAACGCTTTGCTGACATCCAGCAAACAAAATCCCTTGCTCTGCCTACATTGAAGATGTTATTTTGTTGTATGAGTTGGCCAGGCTGGTGTGACACGATTTACCTTTGGCAAATCCCTCTTGGCTTCTCCCAATAACCTGCTTCCTTTGGATACAATAAAGCCTTGGTTAGGAGAGTGACACGTAAATACGGATGTGACCTGCAGGCACTAAGCAGCCCAGAAGGACTCATGCACTCAGCTTGGCTGGCCCTCTGGTAACAGAAGGAAGACTACGTGGTCTGTACTCCAAACTGTAAATGATAATCCCTCCTGCCATCTCAAACCAGATGGACTGCAGCAAAAAAGCCACACAACAACAACAAAAAAAAGAACCATCTTAAAACAGCCCAGTTGGAAGGGCCCTACAAAGACCATCTGGTCCTCTCAAACACTGACAGGCTTGGGGTATCGACCACCTCCCCAGGAAGCCCCTTCCAGTCTCTGTAAAGAAAAGATTCCTCATATCCAGTCCGAACCTGCCCAGGCACAGCCTGGAGCCATCCCCACGCACCGTCCCTGGATCCCAGGGAGAAGAGTTCAACCCCTCCCTCTCCTCATCCCCTCCTCAGGGAGCTGTAGAGAGAGATGACGTCAGCATTCAGCCTCCCTTTCTCCAAATGAGACAAGCCCAGCCTCCTCATGGCAAGGCAGATGCCTTCCAGCCCTGCCACCAGCTTGGTTGCCTCCTCTGGACACATTCAAGGATCTCCACATCCTTCCCAAGCAGTGATGCCCAACGCTGCCCACAGTGCTCCAGGTGAGGCTGCAGCAATGCCCAGTACAGCAGGACAATGCCCTCTCCTGACCAGCTGGTTCTGCAGTGTTTGGTGCCCCCAGGATGCCGTTTGCCCTCTCGGCTGCCAGGACGCTGCTGGCTCCTATTGAGGGGCCCAGCAGCCCAGATCCCTTTCTGCAAGGCTGCTCCCAGCCACTCCTCTCCCAGTTTGCACTGGTGCCTGCTGTTACTCCATCCCAGGCGCAGAACTGGGCACTTGAACTTGTTAAATGTCCTGCCATGGATGATTGCCTGATGCTCCAGTCTGTCCAGGTCCAGGACTTCTTGTCCCTTGAGGGAGTCAACAGCACCTCTCAGTTGGGCACCATCGGCCAACTGGCTAACGGGGCATTCAACTCCCAAATCCCCATTGTTGATACAAACACTGGACAGTGCTGGGACCCCCTGGGACCAAGCCCTGAGGAACATGTTGTGACCGGTCACCAGCCGGATGCAGCCCCGCTCACTTCAGCCCTTGAGCCCTGTCCTTCAGTCAGTTCTTCACCCAGCACATCCTGTGCCTGCTCATCCCACAGCTGGACAACTGGTCCAGAATCAGAATGGTTTGTGTTGGAAGGGTCCTCAAAGCCCATCCAGGTACGATCCTCCCACTAGATCAGGGGGCTCAAAGCCCCATCCAACCTGGCCTTCAACACCTCCAGGGATGGAGCACCCACATGTTCTCTGCGCAACTTGTACCACTGCCTTCCCACCCTCACAGGAAAACATTTCTTCCTAAGATGTCATCTCAATTTCCCCTCTTTCAGCTTAAAACCATTCCCCCTCGTCATATCCCTGCACTCCCTGATAACAACCACACACAGTATCTGTGTGACATGGTCAAACCCAGCAATGTGCTCTCCTTCAGAAAGAGAAGGCACCCTGAACAGAAGACCTGCCTTCCTTTACTGGTTCCACCACACTGAGGAAATAAAACAAGGAGCGTTCCAGGTGTCTGCTTAATCCATCAGTTTGTTTATGGCTAAGGTGCAGTTACTGAGCTACAGATGCCACCCTCGTGTGACAGAATCTGCTCGCTTCTCAGTGCATCTCGCTCTCAGGAGCCGGGGGCAGCGTCTTGTAGGGGTTGAGGATCCCTTTGGGGTCCAACATGGCTTTGAAGCGCTGCATTAGCTGCACGACCTCCCGGGGTTTGCTGTACTCAATGAAGTGCTTTTTCTTGAAGCCCAGCCCGTGCTCTGCACTGATGCTGCCGTTGCATCTCGCAGTCCACTCGTACACGAACGGCTCGATGGCGCCCAGCAGGGAAGGGCTGTAGGACTCTGCCGTCACGTTCAAATGCAAGTTTCCATCTCCTGCAAGAAAACATTGCAGAGGTGGGTGTGTAAGAAACACTCAGTAGTCCTGCAGTGGAGACTCATCACTGCCTCCTCTAAGGACTCAAACAATGGTGCCTTTGTCAGTCTCCAAACAACGCAGAAAAGGACAAGTCCTTCTAAAAACATCGAGCCTCTCCATGCCCAAATAATTCAAATAGGATCTTTGTTTTTCCATGCTTTCAGCACAATATTTGAGGAAGTGTTCTGAGCTAAGCTCCTTTCAAATCCCAACTCTTGTGATTTACAACCCAACCAACCACGCTGCATTAATTATCGTCCCACTGCCAAAGACTTCCCCATCGGGATTTCATAACGATCCCTAGTTTTAAGGTGGCCCTTCATCCCTTTCTCTCTCACTATTATGTTTGTGCAATGTTCTACACACATTCTGGCACTGTGTCAACAAAACAAAGCAAGCAGAACATTTCTCCTCCTGCCACTTGCGTGTGATGGGATTTGATTAAGCACATAGTTCTGGGTACTCAGAAGACAAAACACACAAAGCTAAACATAACTTACCCATTCCCACTCCGGAACCTCTTCCTGCATCCCAGCAAACCCTCACAGTACACTACTTAATCCTCAATACCAAGAGCTACCAGAGGCAGCCTTTGTTATGCAGACCTGTCTTTCCATGTCTTTTAAATCACGCTTGAAGAGTTTGTTGTATTATTTTTTCCAATGAGACAGCTCTGCTGAGTAACCAATTTGCCAAAATCAAAGGGGCTTCAAAGTGTTCTGATAAATGCACCGGCATTTCTGTGTGTTATGTTTATCACTCTCTTTTGCAGGGTTAAGGGCTCAGACATTCAGTATCAATTTCCAATACAACTAATCACTTTGGAGAATAAAGTCTTTAGCTAACGAACGCTGCCTGACAACATTAATCAAATCAATGACCCAGTTAAACAACTTGGATATTTAAACAAAAAGCACAGAGCAAGTAGATACAGATGATCAGTTCAGTGGCTCGCTGGCAACCTGCCATTAATATATGGAACACAATCTGAAACCAGTGAAATTCAAACACAAAGATCCCTAAGCATTCCCCTCTTCTGACAACTCTCAGCTGTGGTGGAGTCTCCATCCCTGGAGAGGTTCAAAAACCATGTAGAGGTGGCACTTTGGGGCATGGTTTGGCAGGCACAGTGGGGGTTGGGCTGATGGTTGGACTGGGTGAGCTGAGAGGTCTTTTCCAACCTCAATGATTCCATGAGTCTATTTAGTCTATGCCTCTCACTGATCAAAAATTATAATTAAAAACTAATTAAAGCAACCTTTAAAGCTACTGGAAAGTCGCACAGCAAAACCTGAAGCACAAAAGAGCAACCACCTCCTTTCCCAGCACCTGCACTCACCCAGGTGGCCGTAGCCCACCACGTTTTTGGCGCTCCGGCCCAGCCGAGCCCTCATGTCCATCACCAGATCATAGAGCTTTCCCACTGGGAGCGAGATGTCGTACTTGTAGACAAAGCCATCGTGAGTGAGGGCCTCCGTGATCCTCTCCCGCAGGCTCCACAGCACCTGGGGAACCAAAGATCAAAGAAATCCAAATAAACCAAGTGCCTCTGGGGTTCCAAGGTTTGTGACATGGAGGTAAAAAAAGCCTTGATTCTTTGAATGTAACATTAACATCTGACTTCCCTCGACATCCTCTGCCTCTTGGCAGTGAGGAACGACCCTTTCTAGGCAGCATCCCATGGTAAAGTGATGCACCAACTCTTCAATCTTGTCAGTACCCAGACAGAAAACACAGGCACAGGTGTTCTCTCCAAACCTATTCTGGGTTTCCCAAGAAGCAGGGATGTGCCTCCTCCAGTTTAGAACCAAGAGGGTTGGTTTGTGAGCTGGGACTAGAAAAATCACAGGTCAGTCTGAAAAACTCATGTTCCCTGGGCTGACACAGATCACTCTCCTTCCCACCAACACACTGCAAGGCTGTCCTACAGCACTCTGTCTACTCCTGGCCTTGCTGATAACTCAGCTTCTGCTTCGGGTCCCACCCCAGCAACTACTAAAAGATGTGATTCATTATTTCCATCTATTTAAAAGGGAAAGCCTCCACTGAAACCCCACACACTCAGCCCTTCCGGAAAGAATCAGCAGTGGGAAGAGTTTCTTACTCACTATGCCAAATAAGCTCCCAGATTACTCAGGGATGTTTATACCAAACATCAGTCTGAACACTTCCCCTGTTAAAAATACAAATCCAAGCAGAGGATCGCGTCGAAGAGTTTTGCGCAAGAGGAAACGATGACTTGCCTTTATTTTCTTATCATCTGTTGCCACAGTTCCATCAGTCACCAAACCAGAAGTCATGGCCTGCTCTAGGAAGCCATTCAATTTTTCTTCATCGTGGGTCGAGTTGGAGCCCGAAGTTTCAATTAAAACATAAAAAGGGCTGCCTAAAAGTGAGGGAGAACAGAATAAGCAGATGCTCAGGGGTAAAACCAGAGAAACTTAGTTCAGGTTCTGGAGCTTTTCCCAAGCCTGGCACACACCATGAGGTCACTCTACTGCCCAGATTCTCTGGAGCCAAGCAGGAGGACAGTTCAAATGACTCTTATCCATAGGGCACTTCACTTGCACAGTTTACCCTTGACCTGCCACTGTTTTTCCAAAACTAGAAGCTTTGTGGGAACAAGTAGAAGTAAAAAGTCTTATCTTTAAAGATTTTCACCAAAGTACTGCAGCACTGTGTTCAGTTCTGGAGGCCTCAGCACAGGAAGGACATCAAGCTGTTGGAATGGGTCCAGAGGAGGCCACAAGGGCGACCTGAGGGCTGAAGCACCTCTGCTACGAGGACAGGCTGAGAGAGCTGTGGTTGTTCAGCCTGGAGAAGAGAAGGCTCCAAGGGAGAACTTAGAGCAGCCTCCGAGTACTGAAAGGGGCTCCAGGAAAGCTGGGGAAGGGCTCTTGATCAGGGAACACAAGGACAGGATGAGGGAGAACGGTTTTCAGCTGAAAGTGGGGAGATTGAAATGAGATCTTAGGGAGAAATGTTTTCCTGTGAGGGTGGGGAAGCCCTGGCACAGCTTGCCCAGAGAAGTGGTGGCTGCCCCATTCCTGGAGATGTTCAAGACCAGGTTGGATGGGGCTTTGGGTCCCCTGATCCAGTGGGAGCTGGCCCTGCCCATGGCAGAGGATGGAACTGAACGGGCTTAAAGTCCCTTTCAACCTAAATAATTTTATGATTCTATAAAATTGAATTGAATTGAATGGAATTGAATACTGGGTACAAAAATTACAAAGGACGTCCACACGCTCATTGATGTAGAGATATAAAATGAGGTTAAAAATCCCCAAGCAATGCAATGCCTCATCCTACAGCATAAACATCACTGGTACCTGTCACCGGGCTGGACAGCTGGAGGTGTTTTTCAACCAACTCCATGCACTTCTCATCCATGAACTCAAATGCAGACAGGATCTCTCCCAGCATGGCTCTGCAGGTCGTAAAGGTTTCCAGAACCTTAGCGAAGCTCTGACACCCTTCAGTCAGAATACAGAGGGCAATCAAAATAAAATACAGACCCCCAAACACTGTAAAACGTTTTAAAAACTCTGCCAGGCTTCAAGCTGTCTTTTCCATCCCCAGAAAATGTGAACAGCCGCCTCGTGTGGATTTAGAGCCATGGTTTGAGCTGAGGAAGGTTTCAGAGTGGAGAAGAGAGGATACAGCACTTATTTTTTGCTGTGGAAAAGACCTCTGGAACACACTAAAACCGTTCATACCAAAGTGCCTGCCCCACTCTTTGCTCTCAGCACAGGCAAGAAGGCAGCCCAAATGGAATTTAAAGAACACAGTGAGAGTCCCTGCAAATTCTGGAGTCCACGGGTCTGTTAGCATTTGGAGTCTACTCATCCCCTGCTTGGCTCTCAGCTCTCAAGGCCACACCTGGCACAAGGAAGCTACTGGAGAAATCCCTGAGGGCCTTGGAGGTTTGCAAGTCTCCATCAAGGCTCCCCACAAAGGGCTCTGCTAAACAGCAGAAGCAGCTTGTAGGCAGCTGTGCCCGGCCAGGTACACTGCTGACCCAGCCTTGACTGCCCAGCCTTGCCTTGTCACCGGGCAAGGCCATCAGCACCGCTGGGTTGGGGCTGCCTCTACCTGCTGCCACCAGGCTCACCCTGCTCACCTCGCTCTGACCAGAGCAGCGCGGGCTCTGCTCTGCCTGCCTCTTCCCCCTGCTGGCCCCCAACTCCCCTGCTCCTGCAGTACCAACTGCCCTTGTTGGTTTTTATAACTGTGGTATAAATGTACGAAACACCTGCACAGGTATTTAAGCACACAGCATCCTGCTATTTCTCAGAAACAAACTGGTGCTGGTAGTGATGCTGAAGGTCATTGGTGCTTTCCTTTCCATACCCACTCCCTTCCCAGCCTCTGATTTCAGGTGGGAGATTCTCAATATCAGCTCCTACCTAGGAATGCCAGATTCACGGCCTTGGGTTTCTGAGGACACAGGATGGAGACAGCAGTGATAACACCCAAGGTCCCCTCAGATCCAATGAAAAGCTGCTTCAAATCATAGCCAGTGTTATCCTTGCGCAGAGATGTCAAGCAGTCCAGCGTGGAGCCATCAGCCAGCACCTACAGGAATATGGAAACACAGCCAAAGTAAATCTCTTCATACTTGTCCTGCTGGAACACATGCAAACAGCAGCATAAAAAAAGAAGCAGAAGTCTGTGGAAAGACTCAGATAGCATCTAGAGGGGAGGAAGAGTGACAAGACTGTGGGAATGGGCTGCTGCAGGTGTCACAAAATCATGGAATGGTTTGGGTTGGAAGGGACCTCAAAGCTCATCCAGTTCCAAGCCTCTGCCATGGTCAGGGACACCTCTCACTGGATCAGGGGGCTCAAAGCCCCATCCAGCCTGGCCTTGAAGACCTCTAGGGAGGAGGCAGCCACCACTTCTTTGGGCAACCGGGGCCAAGGCCTCTCCACCCTCACAGGAAAACATTTCTTCCTAAGATCTCGTCTCACTCTCCCCTCTTTCAGCTGAAAACCATTCCCCCTCATCCTATCCCTGCACTCCCTGATCAAGAGCCCCTCCCCAGCTTTCCTGGAGCCCCTTTCAGAACTGGAGGCTGCTCCAAGGGCTCCCCACAGCCTTCTCTTCTCCAGGCTGAACAACCACAACTCTCTCAGCCTGTCCACAGATGAGAGGTGCTCCAGCGCTCAGATCATCTTTGTGGCCTCCTCTGGACTCACTCCAACAGCTCCATGTCCTTCCTGTGCTGAGGACTCCAGAACTGGACACAGGACTCCATATAAGGCGTCACCAGAGCGCAGCAGAGGGTCAGAATCCCCTCCCTTGTCCTGCTAGTCCCACTGCTTTGGATGCAGCCCAGGATATGGGTGGTTTCTGGGCTGTGAGCACACTTTGCTGGCTTATGTTGAGCTTCTCATCCCCCAGCACCCCGAGTCCTTCTCCTCAGTTCTGCTCCCAATCCATTCTCCATTCAGCCTGAATTTGTGCTTGGGATTGCCTTGACCCAGATGCAGGACTTTGCCCTTGGCCTTGTTGAACTCCATGAGGGTCGCACAGCCCCACCTCTCCAGCCTGCCCAGCTCCCTCTGGACCTTGTTACCAGTACCAATAACAGATGCTACGGGAAGGAAGACACTTGTTGACCCTTCTCAAAAAAGCCATGCAAAGAGAAGTGAAGAGTGGGGGCTTGGAGAGGAACTTACCTACATCATGGATAGCTAAGGGCTAGAAGAGCAGGAATTAGATGCTTAAACACGGGAACTGCCAGGTACTCGCCTTACCACTTCCAGCCCCAGCACTGTCCCTCGGAGAGAGCCGTATCTCAAGAGCCGCAAGCCTCCGGCATTGGTGGCCACGTTCCCACCGATGTGACAGCTACCTTTTGCTCCCAAGTCAAGTGGCATGATAAAGCCCTGCTCCTCCACGTACTCGTTGAGCTTCTCCAAGATGCAGCCAGCTTGGCACACAAGGATTCCTGAAAGAGAAATGTTCTGCTACAAGCTGATTCCCAGGAAGAAGGCGCCTAGTCAAGAGGTGGGAGAAGTACAAGCAACCATCTCTTCCTCCAAAACGTTCTGGGATTGAATTTAAGCATGAAAGCAGTGTGGGCAGCCCACCAGGCATTGTCCTACCCCTCCTCAAGCCTAGGGCAGCTTTGCCATTGCCTTAATATCAGGTCACCCACTACTCTGAACAGGCCAAACACAGTAACATGAGGTCTATCTCTGCCTCCCTCTCTCTCTAAGAGCTGAAATACTCAAACCAGCCTGATACCTAACTCTCCAGATCCAAACAACCTCTATATAAGTCTTCCCTACCACTCCCTTCCCTCTCCTACTGTAGTTATCAGGCTCTTTCTCATTCTGCTCCACCTGCAGGGGTTCTCATTCGACTGATGAAGAGATAACAGGGTGTCCATGTTTCTCCTGCCTCTTTCATCCTTTCCTGGGAGTCATTGTCTCCCACGAAAAGAGCTGGGTTAGGGCTCGGGGCTCACTCCTGTGCCTCATGTCCTCTACAATACCTACCAGACACCTTATCAAAGCTGATGATCCGGTTCATGAGAGCAGTGGAGAGAATGATCTCATCGAAGACAGGAACGCTGCCCCCAACAAGGCCTGTGTTGCCCCCCTGTGGGTTCACTGCCAGGTTCCTCTCGTAGCAGTACCTGGAGGGAAAAGGTTTCAGAAGTCTTACGCATCCTAAGGCTATAACCCAGTCTACCAAGAGTTTCACCTCCATGTGAATGTCTACTGTTAAATTAAGCAGTGTTTGGCCTCAAGATTAAAGTGGCACTGAGGAACAGTTCCCTGCAGAGGGAGAAGCCCAGCTCTTTGCTAACCTCACCCAGTGCTGAGCAAAGGAACCAACACAGGGGTCACCCCCCAGATCTGCCACAAAACACCCACTGGACATCACCACCCGCTCTGTTTATAAGGAAGCTATTTATGTGGCAGTCTCTGTTAACAGCTTGACTGCCTCAGAGTGCTCTGACAGACATCACTGCTCTCCTACTCCCCTCAAGAACTGAATGCCCTGCAGGGAGTGAAGGCCTTGCACCTGAACCTCAGCTCCTTGCCCGTCCAGCCTGCTGTCTCCCTGCACAGCAGGACCTGTCGCATCCCCTCCCAACCCACCGATGTTCCTGCACAAAGGACAGTACTGAGCCACACTGCACCAGCAGCCACTGCAGAAGCCCTGGCTTTACTGTCCCCAGGTTTAACAGAGCCAGGTGCTGCTCATACAGCCTTCAGCTCGAGACACACAGCGATCCCACATCCTTAAGCCCAACTGGAGCTGCGCTCACACCCCTGAACCAGGGAAGTATTAAAATCATAGATCCATGGAACGGTTTAGGTTGGAAGAGGCCTCGAAGCCCATCCAGTTCCAATCTGCCATGGGCAGTGACACCTCCCACTGGATCAGGGGCCTCAAAGCCCCATCCAACCTGGCCTCAAACACCTCCAACAACAGTGCACCCACCACTTCCCTGGGCAACCTGTGCCAGGGCCTCATCACAAAGTCCAGCAGGAAAGCTACACATTACCTGAGCACTTGAGACACCTCTGCTGTTGTCTGTGGCTTTAACAGCAGCTTGCTACAGCCTGCAAGAAAAGCAAGGGATGCTCAGTGCAGGTTGTGGGCTCTAGAAAAGTTAGAAAGAAACTGGCAGTGAAGTAGGATGTCTGGAATAACAACACAGCCTCCAGCATGAGGGGGACTGGAATGGACCTCGAAGCCCATCCAGTTCCAACCCCCTACCATGGGAATGGACACCTCCCACTGGATCGGGGGCTCAAAGCCCCCTCCAAACTGGCTTTGAACACATCCAGGGATGGGGCAGCCACCACTTCCCTGGGCAACCTGTGCCAGTGCCTCCCCACCCTCATCAGGAAGAATATCTTCCTAAAAAGCCATTTCCTCTCATGCTATCACTCCAGGCCCTTGGAAAAAGCCCCTGGAGCCCCTTTCAGTACTGGGAGCCTGCTCTGAGGTATCCCCAGAGCCTTCTCTTCTCCGGGCTGCACAACCACAACCCTCATCAGGAAGAATTTCTCCCTAATGTCTAATCTAAATCTTCCGCCTTCCAATTTAAAGCCATTCCTCCTCAACCTATCTCTACAGACCCTTGTAAAAAACCCCTCCCCAGCTTTCCTGGAGCCCCTTCCAGTACTGGGAGCCTGCTCTGAGGTATCCCCAGAGCCTCCTCTTCTCCGGGCTGCACAACCACAACTCTCTCAATCTGTTCTCGGAGGGGAGCTGCTCCAACCCTCAGATCATCTTTGTAGCCTCCTCTGGACCCGTTCCAATAGTTCCATATCCTTCTTATGTTGAAGATTCCAGAACTGGACCCAGGGCTCCAGGTGAGGTCTCACTAGAGTGGAGCAGAATCCCCTCCCTTACCCTGCTGGTGCCACTGCTGTGGATGCAGCCCAGGGCACAGTTGGTTTCTGGGTTGAAAGCGCACATTGCTGTTGAGCTTCTCATCCCCCAGCATCCCAAGTCCTTCTCTTCACGGCTGCTCCCAATTCATTCTCTGCCCAACCTGGATTTGTGCTTGGGATTGCTGTGACCCAAATCCAGGATTTTGCCTTTGATCATGTTGAACCTCATGAGGTTCACACAGCCCCACTTCTCCAGCTTGTCCAGGTCCCTCGGGATGCCATCTCGTCCCTCTGGCATGGCAACTGTCCCACACAGCTTGGTGTCACCTGCCAACTTGCCGAGGCTGCCCTCGATCTCGCCGTCGATATCACTGATGAAAATACTGAACAGCACTGGTGGGTTCCAACGGGGGATGGGACCGTCCCTGGCAGACGCCCCTTCCGCCACACTGATGGGAGGCACAGAGGAGGCCCCACGGAAGCCCAGGCCGCCGACTCACCGCGGGCCGACCGCAGCCAGTCCACATTGCAGGGCTCCAGCTCGCGGGGGTCGGTGCTGGCCCTGCCCGGCAAGGCGCGCTCGAAGAACGCCAGGTCGCTGTGGGTGAGCTGGGCAAAGGGCAAGCGCCGCACCCGGTACCGCTCCCCGGTCAGCGCCTCGGGAGACCCTGTCCGGAGACCCCTCCCGCCCCAGGGAGCCCTGGGGGAGGCCCTCGGCCACCGGGGCCAGGCCCAGCGGCGCCATAGAACCCCCATGCTCCTCGCCTCGCCGGAAGTGGCTACTGGAGCGGGTACCGCCTCCACTTCCGCTTCCGGCCGCCATCGCCCCCTGCCGGCGCGGAGGCCGCTGGGTCCTAGTGCCCTCCCACCCAAGTGGGACCGCCGGGTCCTAGTGCCCGCCCGTCCTCCCGCCCCCAGTCTGTGTGGGTCCAGTGATGCCAGAAGCAGTTAGTGTTACAAAACGTGGAATATTTTGATTTAAGTAAAGCAGAGCTAAGTTTCATCTGAGTAACTGTATTTTTTGAAAGTTGGACAGAACGCCCCTCCGACAGCATGTTTTCTTGATAACATACAAGTTTTCCCAGAAATCTTAGGCACATTCTACCACTTTCCAAGCACTGATTTTAATGTTATTAGGAATTACACAACAGCCAAATCTCTGCTCACTGGAGCTTTGGAGCCAGCTCTGTCTGACCTTGCATTTTAGACAGGGAAAGACTTTAAACATTAACAAGCTGGAACAGGCTGGCACCCAAGCAGTGGCACCCAGGTGGTGACACATCCTTCAAAACACCAAAACAGAGAAGGGAGAAAACAATGCTTTGGGCAGGCGATAGGATGAGAGGAAATGGCCTTAAGTAGCACCAAGGAAGGTTCAAATTGGACATCAGGAAAAAATTCTTCACCAAAACGGTTCTCAGGCACTGGCAGAGGCTGCCCAGGAAGGTGGTGGAGTCCCCATCCCTGGCGGGGTTTAAAAGACAGGCAGATGAGGTGCTCGGGGATCTGGTTTCGTTGTGGACAGGTACGGTTGGACTTGATGATTTCAAAAGTCTTCTCCAACCAAGCGATCCTCTGTGTGATTCTATGCCAAGACAGATCTTGACCCATGGAGAAGCGTTTCTCCGCAGCCACGGGCTGAAGCCAGCGGGGATCAGTGACAAGCGGTGGCTCTCAGAGGGGACATTCTGTCCAACTTTCAAAAAATAAAACCCCAAACTATCTACTTAGATAAAATAAAATAAAATAAAATAAAATAAAATAAAATAAAATAAAATAAAATAACTAAACTTCACCTCTTCTTCAGCCTAAATGGAACTATTCCACTCCCCGTTTGGCAGCGGTGCCTCCCCTGTCGTCTCTCCGCCCCCCGGCTCCTCCCTCCCCGGCCATGGTGGGGTGGCTGCTGCTGCGCTGCGGGCGAGCGGCGGGCGGGCCCCGGTTGCCCTCCGGCCTGAGCCCTCCGCAGCGAGGCTGCGGGAAGGGCGCGGCGGAGGTGCGGGCGGTGCGGGCGCGGGAGGCGGCGGCGCAGCTGCTGCTGCTGGGCCTGAGCGAGCAGGGGGCGCGGCGGGTGCTGGAGCGCAGCCCCGCGCTGCTGCGGGAGCGCGCCGAGCGGCTGCGGGAGCGCGCGGGGGAGCTCCGGCGCCTCGGGCTGCACGGAGGTGATGAAGAGTGCGCGGAGGTGATGGGGGCTGCGGGGAGGTGCGGCTGGGGCTGCGGGGAGGTGGGGCTGCAGGCAGTGGAGCTGCACGGAGGTGATGAGAAGTGCACGGAGGTGATGGGGGCTGCGGGGTGCGGGGCTGGGGCTGCAGGCAGTGGAGCTGCACCGCCTGGAGGCTGCACGGAGGTGGGGGCTGCATGGAGGTGGGGCTGGGGCTGCATGGAGGTGGGGCTGGGGGCTGTGGGGATGGGGCTACACGGAGGTGATGGGGGCTGCGCGGAGGTGGGGCTGGGGGCTGCAGGGATGGGGACCCCAGCGGGGCAGTGCGGGTCCCGCTGCTTCCCCGTGCCCTCTTTCCCCATGCCTGCTCTCCCCATGCCCGCTCACCTGCTGTGCCCACTGACCCCCCCGTGACATCCCCGTGCCTGCTGACCCCCTGTGCTTGCTGACCCCACACCCGCTGACCCCATGCCTACCTCCTCTGTCCCACAGGCCCTTTGGAGCAGGCGCTGAGCCGCTGCCCGCAGCTGCTGACGGTGTCCCGGCGCAGGCTGGCAGCGGTGGAGCGGGTGCTGCGGGAGCAGTGCCTGCTGACGGCAGAGCAGCTGCGTGAAGTGTTGGTGTCCTGCCCTGCCACGCTGCTGGAGGAGCCCCACCACATCCACCACCACTTCCAGGTGAGGACACGGGGTCCCGACCACAGGGGCTGCACGGGGGTGCAAGCCCAGCGTGACACAACCTGTGCTGCTGAAGTGACAGGGCCTGATTGACAGGACTCGTGTAGGGGACCCCTGAATGATTCGTATTGCATTGCTGTGTGTGCAGTTGAACATGTAACTTCTCACAGTTGTATTGTCAGTAAAATTGTGCTATGCTATTCTAATACACAGAGTATGAGAAAATGCATCACCTTGTCAGTAGAATTGGGCTGTGCCACCTTAATTGTATCTTCACGAGCACAAACGCTGTGCGAAAGGAAGAAAGAACTGCACTTTAAACAGCCTCCTTAGTTTAAAGATAAGATAAATCAGCTGTCTTCTTTCCCTCGTTTCTGAAGTCTTGGCCACAGTCTGGGGAGGGGAGGGGGGGCAGGCAACGAAGCAGCTGAGACCAGAGTTCCTGTGTTTTTAGAATGATGTAAGTTGTTATTTAATGATATGAAAGCTTAGACCCTCTGGAGTGAGCTTTGGAGACCCCATCTACGGGTGGACGTGCCATGCAGGGGGCAGTCCCCCAGTTGTCTGGGACAGGCTCTCCAAATCCTATAAAGGGGGCTCCCCAGCAACTGTGGATCTGGATGATGGTAATAGGGCAAGGGGTGTTATGTCTGTCTTTCTTAATTACTTATTCTCTTGTAGGTAATGATTAGACACATTGCCTTTAAAGCTGGTATTGTTAACTTGTTAATCACTACTAATCATCTGTCAACTTTCTTATTTTAATAAGTTAAGTAAAACTTGATTTCACATGGTATTGGAGAGTTTGGGCCTTTATGCTGATTGCTCTCAGTGGGTTTTATTCTGTGGTAACCCCCCCCTGCAGTATGTCTATTTCAGGATGGGTGTCCGGCAGAAGGAGATGGTGAAGGCGCGTCTCTTCCGAATGCCCTTTGCCGAGCTCAGGAACCGGCACATCTTCCTGGAGCGACGTGGGCTCTACCAGACCCCGCACAAAGGCCAGACCCAAACTGATAACCCCAAACTGAAGGACATCCTTCAGCTCCCGGAGAGAGACTTCCTGGCCAGCTTAGCCCACTCCACGCCAGAGGAGTATGAGGTCTTCAAGAAGCTGCTGGCTCGAGAGGAGGAGGAGGAGGAAGAAGAGGAGGACAGAGATGCATTAGATAGGGAGGAAGATGAAGATTCAGACAGTGAAGGAAGTCAAACAGCCCGGGAATGAGGAGGTGAGGCTGCACGGTGCCCCAGCTCACCCACACCAACGCTCGCCCCTGGCTGCCAGGCTCCACCAAGGGGCAGCAATAAATCCCATATATCATAATACAACAATAATCCTCGTTCCTCCTCATTGAGCAAATCCTTGAAAAGATACCCAGTTTCCATAAAGTGTTTTTATTAAAAAAAAAAAAAAAAGAAAAATCAAACCTCAGTAACTGGTTTATTTCCCAGGCAAGGTTAAAACCTTCTGGCTGCGTTACATATTTTGCTGGCTGGCAGCAGGGCCACGCTTCCCGTTGCTGTGGGGCCAGGAGCTGTGCTGAAATGGGACTGTCCCGTGGCAGGGCCGCCCTTCTCAGCCCATGTTGATGTTGGTCTTGTGGCTGACAAGGCAGGGCGCAAGTGCTTACTGATTGCGGCCCCAAACACCTCCCCTCCTGCATGGACAGCAGAGGCTGTTCAGGCTCTCCCCTTGCCCTGCTCTTCCAAGCAATGGCCAGAAACTTCTCGTGCCCTGGAGAGGAAGGACTCCTGTGTTTGTCTTGCAGCTGGAGCAGAATCAGGAGGAACAGGGGGCATGTCCATCTCTGATGTCAGTTCTCCTCTGGGAGCAGAGGTAGAGCCTGTGCAGGAACAGAGTATCCTGCTGGTCATGACTTTCCATCATCCCTGCTGCTACCGGATGCTTTGGCAGCCGCTTCTCTGGGCTGAGTGCTCTCACGCTGCTCTTGGGAAGGAGAATGTGGTGTCAAGGAGCGCTGAAATTCTTGGAAAGGTGGTGGTGCCAAGGAGCGCTGAAAGTCTTGGGTGTGTTCTGCTCCAAGAACATATTCCATGGGTGGAATGAACAACCAAGGGCCCTGTGCTGCTGTTGGGAGGGGAGGGCTGCGCCCCACGCTGCTGGGGAAATAACACTTGGTACCATAACTACGATATATCTCTGCTATGTATTAATTTATAATATACACCGTGTATGTTAATACACAAATCTATGTTTAACTAGCGTTGTCATACAAACTCACAAAAACTAGGAACGTTTCTAAGCTACACTTTCTCCTTGTGGGGCAGCCGCTGCATGCTGGTCCCCTCTTCCACGAACAAGGCAGCGCTGGCATCTTGGCACCAGTTGGTGCCACGGGGGATGCAGACACTGCAAGCAGCTCAAGGGGGGAGATGGCACGTGGAGCTCGCTTTCGTCCCTGAGCCCATACAGTGCCCTGCGCTGGCTCGGAGGTGATCAGCAAGCGTGATGGTTATGCCTCAGCTGACAAATGTTACCCTACAGATGGCTTTTAAATTTCTTTCTAGGTGTTCTATTGGTTTCTGAGTGGGAAATTTGATTAAAGTTGTTAACAAAGCAAAGAGAAAAGTCAGGCAGTAGCAGCTGCCTCAGTTTCCCCTGCTGGAGCAGAGGAGACAGGGACGTGCTCCACTGCCTGCGCTCGGAGCCGCACACCATTTCTAACTCATCTACATAGGAAAGGCCTCCTCCAACCAGATCGTTGTGGGCTACATCTCAGGTGATGCCTAAAGGCTTTTTGGTCTGCGTTAAACTGTTTTATTTGGGGGTTGGAGGTCATTTAGAACTTTGGATTATGAGAACAGGTTGGTGTAGGTGCTGTTGGCAGGAAGCTGTGCCGAGTCCCGCCAAGGCCTGAGCAGAGCTGGAAGTCCATGGCTCGTGCAGAGCGGCCAGGGGGGCCCACTGGGGCTTGTCCCCTTGGGGGCAACCAGACAGGTGCCATGCTGGTCCAGCAGAGGGAAGGGAGCACTGATCCGGCTGCGTGTCCCTAACGGGCTGGAGGAGAGGGAGAGGCTGATGCCAGGCAGGAAAGTTCCCCTGCTGTGTTCAACCCAGTAAGCAGATCTGATCTTCCTGGTGTTCCAAAAGCCCTTAGATGTGGAAAGATGAAGCTTCTACTGCTTTGAACCCTGTGAAGGAGCAGGAGAAGAATGAGCCAGTGTGCAAAGTCCTCCAAAAGCCCTGCAGCTGCCTTTTCCCACCCTGGGAGGAGGGGACCTGCCCCCTCCAGAGCTGCAGCCTTTGCATTGCAGGGGCAGACGGTGACAGTGCCCTTTCTACACAGGAAACTCTTGTTCATGGGGCTGCAGAACATTGCCTCCTGCTTCTCCACTCCAGCCACAACCAGGAGCCCTCAGTCACATGCCTGAGGCCAACCAGCACCGCAGTGAGAGAGCCTTTACAATCCCTTGACATGGTAGTGGGAGTCTGGGCTGGCTCTTGCCTCTCCTCTTCTCCCTGTGCCGCCCCTGCCCACAGCTCAGGAGGGCCTGGAGGAGGTACTTACTCTATGGCTTCTTCAGTGTGTGACTGGTGCTTCGTTTTCTGAAAAAGAAGGAAGGAAAGCACTGTCAGCCCTGCAGCCCCTTGGCCATCCCTTGCAGGGAGGGCATCATGCGCTCCTGGCACTCTGCTCTGCGCCCCTTTCCCAGTCTGGCCACCCTCACGTGTGCTGGGTGATACTGGTCAGTTCCGTCCTCTTAGACTCATAGAACTCTTTGGGTTAGAAAGGATCTTTACAGGTCATCCAGTCCAGCCCCATGCAGAGACATTTTAACCAGATCAGGTTGCTCAGAGTCCCGTCCAACCTGACCTGGAATGTTTCCAGGGATGGGACCTCCACCACCACACTGGGCACCCTCAAAGGAAAACATTTCTCCTTAAAATCTCATCTCCCTTCTTGCAGCTTCAGACCATTCCCCCTTTTCCTATCCCTACATTCTCTGATCAAGAGCCCCTCTGCAACTTTCCTGGAGCCCCTTTCAGTACTGGGAGGCTCTCCCCGGACCCTTCTCTTCCCCAGGCTGAACAACCCTAACTCTCTCAGCCTGTCCTCATAGCAGAGGTGCTCCAACCCTCAGATCATCTTTGTGGCCTTCTCTTGACCTCTTGTCCCAGGCCACAGGAAAGCCGGCACACTCAGTGTGCTGCCGTTGGTTGTACCTGCTGGTTGTCTTCTTGGAACTGGTGCTCTCGCAGCTCTCCTTGTAGCAGATGTCCTGGTGTACCTTGTAGACTCTCCTGTGCCTGCACACACAGCAGAGGGGTGACTTGTAGGGAAAGCCAGCGAGAGATCTGCTTTGATGTGTGCGAGGGGGCAGTCTGCAGGTCTCGTGGATTTCCTTTGAGGCAGCGGTAGCCGAGCTTGGTAGGAACAGGGCTGAGCCTGCTACACCTGACTCTGCACAGCTCCCATCGTGGGACGGCTGGGGGGGTCGGGGCAGAGCAGAGCTCCCCATGCCTGGGCATTGCAGCAGGGTTGGCACAATCCCTCTGCTTGCAGATGGAGAAGCAGCTCAGATCTGAGTTGGCAGGGGATCCGCTGCTGCCTGGGGTTCCCACACACCAGATCCAACCTTGGATCGCTACAGGGCTATCATTTCAGCAACACCCTGCCCTGAAACATAGCTGGTGGGGGAGCCCTGGGGGTACATGAGGCTGCTCAACCTGCGCTGGGGAGGGGGCAGCTGCCAGCCAGGGGCTGAGATGGCCTTGCACTTGCTCTCCCTTCCCTGGAGCCAAGCTGCAGGGAGACATCCCTGGCTCTGAGCACCAGGGGAAGGGGGGAGCACAACGCGCAGGCAGTACTCACAGGTAGTGGCAGGTGCCTCCTTCCCACATGGGGAATGACTTGGTTTCCGAGTACAGCCGTGTGCACGAGTGTGGCACCTTCTTGCAGGCTGCTTGGGGAACAGGAGAGAGGAGCTATGGACCAGCCCATCTCTGGCCCTGCCTGCCTGTGCCCCATGGCAGGGGCCGGCAAGGGCCCCCTGCCTTCCCCTTCGCTGTCCTAGAGGGCTGGGCTCAACAGAGCTGACCCACCAGGAGAAGTGGAGTCCCCAGCCTCACAGTGCCCATGGGTACCCAGCTTGCCAGGCTGCCTGACAAAGACAGAGGGCTCAGCCCTGCGCAGGAGCAGCGCAGGAGCTCAGTGCAGGAGCAGCCCTGCACTTCCAGATCTACCCGAACTGTCAAGAGGAGAGCCTGGACCATCTCTGCGCTGTTGGCACAGCTCAACCCTTTCCAGCGTAGCCTGGGCATGGTGGGAGCCCCCTTGACCAGGAGGAGCTGGACGCTAACAGGCTGTGTTTGGGAACTGTGACTTGGGCAGCTCCAGGCTGGTGAACTCGCCCCCTGGCACCAGCGCAGCACTCACCCAGCTCACAGAGCCGGCCCTTGAAGCCCAGGCGGCAGTCGCAGCGGTAGGACTCGGTGTCCCTGGTGCAGGTGCCTCCGTTCCTGCAGGGGTTGGTGGAGCAGTTGTGCCCCTCACCTGCAAAACACGGACAGCTGTCAGACCCCGGAGCCATGGCACAGACCTTCCCACCTCCCCAGCGTGCCAGGGTGTTCCTGGGGGAGCGAGGAGCAGGTGAGCTGGGATGGGGCAGCCTGCAGGAGCCCATGCCATGCCCCTTGAGTGCCCTGGGCTGGGGACCTCACATGTCTCCTCCCAGACTTACTCTTGCTCTTCACCTCGCGCAGCTGCAGTGCCAGACTGCCCTGGTTGGTCACCTCCATGTTCTCCAGCTTCACTGGAGCCTTTGGCTCTGGGCAACGAGAGGGTCAAGTGTCACCTCCAGCCACGGCCAGCTCCAAAGATTTCCCTGGGGAGCCCTTCTGTTGGGATCCCGCCTGCCTACAGCATCAGGGGGCTGCTCAGACTTGAGGCAGTGGTTTAGACTTTCCCAGTTGGCACTCCTAGAACTGGGGTGACCACCTCACCGTTCCTGGAGGGCTGGGGGACATGGAGCCCTGGGGAGACAGAGCTGAGACATGCCATGAGCCTGAAGCAGCAGTCAGGCGTGCTGGGCCCCTTCCCCACCCCATGGTGTAGGGTTCCTGACTTTGGTAGGATACCTTGGCATGGCCCTTGTGTCCCTGGTGTTCTGGAGATGGCTAATGGAGGGGCTACACCCAGGCTAGCAAGGGGTTTCTCTCCCAGGCACCCTTCTCAAGTGTGAGGCTGTGCTTGGTAGCGGGGTTCAGGCTGCTGGGCAGCAGAAGTTGTGCTGGAGGGGCTGTGGGGTCATTGCTGGAGCTCCTGCAGCTGCTGGCGGGGGAAGGCCAGCCCGTTTCACAGCCAGCATTGCCTCCCATCAGCCAGGGACCCTCTCTGGGCTCCCCAGCTGGCTGAGCATCACTCATCTCCCTGGGAAGGGATCTAGCAAGCAGGGCAGATGTTTGTCTGCCCAGGGAAAGGTGAGAGGGCTCTGGCCTCCTCTATGACTCCCCCAGCTCTACAGCAGCCTGCCTGGCTGCCACCCTGCCCTGGGGAGGCATAGGAGATGGCACTGGGTGACAGGAGAGGGCCAGAAAGGCAGTAGAGCACTTACGTGTCTTCACAGTGATGGATTTCCCCAGTGCAGCAGTGCTGAACCTGGCACTGATCCTCCCTCTGCCATCCACCAGCTCAGTGAACCTACAACAGGAGAGCCATGGGAGTAAGGAGCCCTGCGGGTCCCCCAGGCCACAGCCACCCCACGTGCTGGGGCTGGAAGCAGCTGGAGCGAGCATTGCTGGTGGCATCAGGCACAGTGTGAGTCCTGGGCCTTTGCTGCAGGCAGCGTGGAGGACCTGCTCACAGGGCAAGGACCTGCCTGGCTCAAGACCCCAGCGGGTAGGCAAGAGGCACAACCCCACAGGAGCAAGGGTTGACCCTGCATGCCCCCGGACACGGGAGCTGGGAAAAGGCACTGTGATTAGCATGATGCTTGGCATGAGCGCTGGTGGGAGAGCCAGGAGTGCTGGAGCAGTGGCTACCTGGGGGCTGGCGAGGGCTCCTCAGCTGTGTCGTGATCTGCAAGCAAGCGGAGCTCAGGCAGGAAAGCTGGAGGCAGCCTGTTGCGCAGGATCCGCGGGTGTCCGGCTTGGCTCCAGCGTCTCTCCGGAGCCCCATCCCTCTGCACTGCAGAGCAAAGAGGAAAGCTCAGCAGGAGGCAGGCTGTGGGTCAGCACAGCAACCCAACTCCCAGCCAGTCCCCTCGTCCCCAGACTGTCTAGGGACATGTGCACGTTCTCCTCACACCTGGGCTGGGAGCACCCGTCCTTGTGCAGCATCACCAAGCTGTAACTCCGCACCCACGCCCCACTAACAGGGGCAGCGCCCTGCAGCACCCACCTGCCTTTGCATGTGCCCTGTGTCCTGTCCCCACAGCCTGCTGTGGGCACCCGCTCCTGGGCCAGCCCCCCAGGGGCTTGTTACTGTAGATCAACTGGTTCCTTCCCCCCTGCCCCACTCCCCCATTAGCCCATATCCTCCCAGCCTGGCACTCACGAGTGGTGACATAGAGGTGGACGGGCTCGCTGTGCACTTGGCCCTGCTCAGTGTTCTGCACAGCCGTCACGGACAGGCGGTACCGCTGCCCAGGGAGCAGGTCCCGCACCGTGTAAGACACGAGCTTCCCGTTGGGCACGTAGCGGCTCTTGACGCTCTGAGCGGTGGTGACGTTGATGATGTAGCCCTCCACGGCACCAGCAGGCGGTTGCTCCCATGCCAGGGACACAGAGGTGGCAGTGACACGGGAGGCGGTAAGGTTTTGAGGGGGCAGAGGTCCTGGGGCAGGAGTTAAGGAGAAAAGAGGTCGGTGCTGGTGTCCTTGAGTGGGACTGCCCAATGTGCAAATGTGCCACCTTACAAGTGTGCCAGGACCCCAGCTTGCCCAGCCGTGCCCCAACCAGCCTCGAGCCATGCAATGCTCAGACACACGGTGTGAATGTTGTCCTACGGAGGGATAGGAGTTGGACTCGATCCATGTGAGTCCTTTTCAACTTCTATGATTCTGTGATTCTATGAACGCACCAGGAGGAGATGCTCGGCACTGGGTCCCTACCAAGGCAGAGCCTCGCTGCACCCTGGCACCCTCCAGCTGGCTCTCACCCTCCGGCCGCCATAGAGCAGGGAATGGAGCAGGCCTATGCAGAGTCCACATGAGGCTGAACTCATGCTGGTCTTAGGCAGCAAACAACCTCTGGCAGGGGAGGATGGCTCCAGATGAGGCAAAGAGATGACCCGAGGATCACCTGGAGCACCTCTGCCATGAGGACAGGCTGAGAGAGTTGGGGTTGTTCAGCCTGGAGAAGAGAAGGCTCTGGGGAGACCTAAGAGCAGCCTCCCAGTACTGAAAGGAGCTCCAGGGGCTTTTTCCAAGGGCCTGGAGTGATAGCATGAGAGGAAATGGCTTTTTAGGAAGATATTCTTCCTGATGAGGGTGGGGAGGCTCTGGCAAAGGTTGCCCAGGGAAGTGGTGGCTGCCCCATCCCTGGAGGTGTTCAAGGCCAGGTTGGATGGGGTTTTGAGCCCCCTGATCCAGTGGGAGGTATCCCTGCCCATGGCAGGAGGGTACTATCTGATCTTTATGGTCCCTTCTAACCCAAACCATTCTATGATTTTATGACGTGCTGCTGCCTTGCCTGTCCTGCCCGAGGGCTGCCCGCACACCTCCTGCCTGCCCTGCTGGCCACAAGCCGCAGCAGCCCCACGCCTGCCAAGTCCCAGGGCCCCTGCAGCAGCAGGAGGTGGCAAAGGCAACCCCACTCACTTGTCCACACGTGGAAGGGGGCCGTAGCCAGGCTCTCAGACGGATGGTCTTCTGTCCCCAGGCCACTCAGTGTTGTTACGTGGACGATGTACCGCTCTCCTGGCTGCAGGTCCCTGTGGAGGAGGCAGGTGGGGTGGGAAGCGGTGAGCTGGGCGGCCCCGGAGGGCGAGCTGGCCCCATGCCCTCCCATCCCCCCACTCACAGGAAGGTGTACTTGGCCACGCTGCTGTTCAGCTCCACGGTGCGCTCTGCCAGGTCCCCCAGGTGGCGGATGGAGACCCGCACCCTACTGACGGTGGAGTGCTTGAGCCGGTGGAGAGCCCACTGCACCGTGATGGCGCTGGCCGTCACGTTCGTGATCTCAAAGCCTTCCACCGGGCGCGGTCCTGGCCACAGCAAGTGGAGAGGGCTGTGGTCAGCCTGCAGCCATTGAAGGTCACCCTGTCCCTTCCCCACACCCCTACAAGAGGGTTCTTGCCTGCCCTTCAGGATTGGCTTCCCCAGCAGGAGCAGATCAGTGCCACCTGCCCTGCTATGCTTGCTCTCATGGGCAGGCGGGAGGTGCGTCCCTCTGCCTGCCCACACAGCCTGGTGCCACCGCTGGCCCCAGCCCTTCCACACCAAGCTCCAAAGGAGCCGCAGAGCCTGGGCCCGGTCCCAAGCCCCCTGTACGCCCCAGGCTGCCATCCTGAGCCTGGCTCTTGGTGCCTTCAGCATCCAGCCCTGGCATGAAGCCTTCCAAGATGCTGTGGCAGACCCAGCTGTGCCCAGCACCACGTCTGCCTTCTCCTGCCCTGAGCTTCACTTAGTCTCAGCCTGCTGGGGATGTTACCACCTGCGGGCTTTCCAACCACCATCCCTCTTCATTAGAGGGCAGCTTTTCTAGGTCTCATAGAATGGTTGGAGTCAGAAGGGACCTTAACCAACGCTCATCCATTTCCAATCCCCTGCCATGGGCAGGGACACTTCCCACTGGATCAGGGGGCTGAAAGCCCCATCCAACCTGGTCTTGAACACCTCCAGGGATGGGGCAGCCACCACTTCCCTGGGCAGCCTGTGCCAGGGGCTCCCCACCCTTACAGAGAAACATTTCTTCCTAAGGTCTCATCTCAGTTTCCCCTCTTTCAGCTGAAAAACATTCCCCCTCATCCTAACCCTACAGTCCCAGATCAAGAACCCCTCCCCAGTACTGGGAGGCTGCTCTAAGGTCTCCCCAGTGCCTTTTCTTCTCCTGGCTGAACAACACCAACTCTTTCAGCCTGTCCTCATAGCAGAAGTGCTCCAGCCTTCATCCCCTCCATCCTCAGCTTAACATTGATTCCTACATCTGCCTGCCCTAGAGAGCGACCACAGCTGCTCTGCCCACCCAGAGGCATCGCTGTGCCCCCTTCCCTCTGTCTGCACAGCAGAGGTCCCTGCTTGCCTCTGCCCTCTCATACATATCCTCACTCTGAGCCCCGCAGGATGACGGAGTTATCACTGTCTACAACTCCCTGAAAGGAGGTTGTAGTGAGGTGGGTGTTGGTCTCTTCTCCCAAGTGACAGGCGATAGGACAAGAGGAAATGGCCTCAAGTTGCACCAGGAGAGGTTAGGATTGGACATCAGAAAAAAAATTCTTCAGCGAAAGGCTTCTCAGGCACTGGCAGAGGCTGCCCAGGGTGGTGGTGGAGTCCTCATTCTTGGAGCGGTTTAACAGATGGATGGATGAGGTGCTCAGGGATCTGGTTTAGTAGTGGACAGGTACGGTTGGACTTGGTGATCTCAAAGATCTTTTCCAACCGATCAATTCATAATTCTATGATTCTCCCATGGGGCTTGTTGTGGCAGAGATTGCCCAGGTTCGCTGCCTGGCTGCTGCAGGGGTTTCTCCAGCTCAGTCAAGCAGTGCTGGAGACCTGTGCTACCCTGGGCTTAGTGACAAGGAGTGACCAGTGCCCCGATGAACAGGACACAGGAGCAGTCCCCACTGCTGGCTCCCTTCAGAGCCCTTGCTGGGCTGCAGTTGTTTCAGTCCCCTTTTACTCACAGCAAAGAGAATCATAGAAACATAGAATCACAGAATGGTTTGGGTTGGAAAGGACCTCAAAGCCCAGCCAGTTCCAAATCCCCTGCCATGGGCAGGGACACCTCCCACCAGATCAAGGTGCTCAAAGCCTCATCCAGCCTGGCCTTGAACATCTCCAGGGATGGAACAGCCACAACCTCCCTGGGCAACCCATGCCAGGGCCTCCCCACCCTCATTGTGAAGAATTTCTTGCTAATGTCTAACCTAAATCTGCCTGCTTCCACTTCACAGCCATTCCCCCTCATCCACAGAGAAAAGCAATTCTCTGTGCCAAGTACTATTGGGCTGGATTTTAGGATCAAACCTGCCGAGGTTTGGCACAAGCCCGGGCTGCGGCAGCGGGAGGAGGCAGCGCAGGCCCAGCGCCTGCTCAGGCCCGCGATCTCGCGGGGACGCTACTCACTAGTGCGCGTGGTGAGCATGACGGGCCTGCTGATATCATTCTTGTTGTTCACGTTGCGTTTGACTGAAAAGACAGAAATATTGTAGGCTCTGCCGGAGGCTAATGCCCGCAATTGGTGGGCAGAACGACTTCGGTCCACAAAATCTGTCCTGCGGTAAGAGCCGTCGAGGGATACGTACGTCACGGCGTAGCCGTCAATGAGTTGCCTGGCGGCTGCGTCCTCAGGTGGGTGCCAAGAAATCAACACACCAGTGTCCTCCACCCTTTCCACCTTTAATGAAGTTGGTGGCAGCAATTCTTCAGGGTGTGGGCAAAAGCAAAGGGGAGAGGTAACGCCATGAATCTTTAGAGAACAGACCCCAGCAGCAAGAGGCAGAGCGGCAGCGATGGAGCAAGGGGACCTTGCTCACTCCCTCCCAGGGGCCCTGGGGGCACCAGATGCTGCTGGCCCGGTGGGCACAGAAGGAGCCCGAGTGCCAGGAGCACTCCCAGACACTGCAACACAGCAGCACCAAAGCACTTGCCAGGGCACACTGGGCCATGGGTGATGGCGAGATGGGGTCAGGAGCCCTGGGGAGGCTGGTGCCGGCGGTAAGAGGCTTCCGTTGGACGCCTCAGCCTCCCTTCTAGAGGGTATTTGAGGCATTCCTGAAGGCATCCAAGGCATCACCGTCACTGCAGGGGCCAGGGGAACCTGTCGCCCTTGGTCCTGGGCCAGGGAAATCTGTCCCCTTGGTCCTGGTGCCAAGGCCAGTGCCTGTGGCAGCAGCTTAGCACACCAGCCCCAGCAGAGGCAAGGCGCCAGCCCTGCCCACTTCAGGGAATGCTGCAGGTCCCGTACGGCATCGAACCCCTCGCGGGTGGTGGCCACTGCCTGGCTGGCGCTGAGCCCCACGCCACATCCTGATGCCGCTGCTGAGGGCCTTTACCTTTTTCGCAGCTCTTGCCTGTGTAGCTGACTTTGCAGGTGCAGCTGTGGGTGCCATTGCTGGGCAGGCAGTAGCCTCTGCTCCCGCAGGGGCTGGAGAAGCATGGGTCGCTGGCTGTGGGAGAGGCACCAAGCCCGGCGCTGTGAGTGGTGCCACCTCGCCAAGCGGCCGACCCGCACTGAGCTGCCCTGCCCACCTCACCTGTCTCGCAGTGGTAGCCAAAGAAACCCTCCGGGCACACGCAGAGATAGGAGCCCCCATAGCCCTCGCACTCCCCTCCGTTTCGACAAGGGCTTGACTCGCAGGCGTTCACTTCTGGAGGTGGGAGGAGGCTGGAGGTGAGCGGGAGACCCCGGCACACTGGCAGCCAGTGCCCGCAGGCAGCAACAACAACCCCCTAAAGGGGTACCAGGATGGATGCCAGCACTTGGCATGGCCACACTGGACCCAGAATCCCACCCAAGCACTGCGACGCTGTGTCCACTGGTGGGATGGACACCTCTGAGGGATATCCGTCACCAGCGGACACCTTCTTCCATGCTCCCTTCCCACCAGAGCAGTTTCAGAGCTGCCTTTGAAACCACAGGCAGTGAGCGGTGATGGCTCAGGGTCAAGGTGCCCAAGAGGGTGATCAGCCGGCTCCTGGCCATGTCCCAGTGCCCACAGTCCAGCCTTCAGCCTCCCTGGGAAGCGTGAGTCCCTACCTGTCTCACACTGGATCCCCACAAAGCCCTCGGGACAGTAGCAAGTGAAGGCCCCAGGGAGGTCCCGGCAGGTCCCACCGTTCTTACAAGGCTCTGACTGGCACTCGTCAACATCTGGGGAGGGCAAGAGGAGAGGCACTGGCTCAGCACAGCGTTGGGGCCAGTGGCACAGGATGGGGGGCTTGGAGAGGCTGCACTTCTCCCACAGAGCACAGAACCTCTGCATAAGTCCACCAGCCAGAGACAGCCCTGCTCCTGAGACTGCTGGGAGCCCACAGCCCCACAGCTGCCCTTGTGCGGGGCTGCGGCGGGAGCTGGGCATGGGGATACGACCACAGGGCACCTGGGGGCAGCTGGCAGCGTCGCCAAGAGGTCCCACAAGGAGCCTGCAGAACGCCTCCTTCCCTAAACCCCAGCAGCATCCCACCTTCTTCCACCATCACCCTCTGCCAGGCCCTGGAGAGCCGGGCTAGAGCTGATGGCCAGAGCCCCCACCAGCCCCCATGCTGCCCATCATCCTCTCCAACCAGCACCCACACACAACCACAACCACGTACGCAGGAGCACAGCGTGGCCAAAGATGTGCAGCCTCAAGCTGCTTTCCCTCTCCTCTTGGCCAATAACTGGAGCCATGCAGGGTACTTCCCACCCAGATCCCAAGATCTGGAGCTTCTCTGCACGGGTTTAACACATGTCAGAAGGCAGTGATGGAGATGCCCATACAGCACCCACAGGGGGGAACACAAGCAGCACACGTGCCCCCACAGCCCTGCCCAGCCAGGAGCAACGTTTCCCTGCTGGTGCATCCCACCAGGAGAGGAGAGAAGCCCAGTCCACAGGGAGATCTGAGCACAAAGGTGACTGAAGGTAGTGCACGCAAGCACAAGCAGCCCAGCTCGGGGCTGTGGGGTTCATTCCCCAGGGGCTGGGGGCGAGTGAGGGTTTGCTGTAGCTGCTGGTGGATGCCCTGGAGTGTACCTGGTGGGGTTTCTTACCCGACTCACAGTGGTGACCAGTGTAACCTGGCTCACAGAGGCACAGGAACTCGGCGATGCGGTCCTTGCACCGGCCGCCGTTCAGGCAGGGCTGTGACCGGCACTCATCGATCTCTGCAGGTATTTGGACAGGGGGTGACAAGGTGAGAGATGTCAGCAGTGGGCAGGGGTTGCCGGGGGTGCTCTGCCCGCAGACACGGGCAGGGAAGGACTAGAATACTAGTCCTGGGGTCACCAAGCCATGACCACAGCCCACTGGGACAGTAGCCCAGGGCTTGGCCACTCCTTGGTGCTCCTCACCATCGCATTCAGGGGGGTCGCTCCAGACACCTGGCAAGCGGCAGACACGGGGGTGGTTGTGTGGGCTGAGGGTGTATCCCAGCTCACACTGGTATTCAGCCAGTGAGCCCACCTTGGTGGAGTTGAAGGAGGCCTGGGCGTGCTTAACCTCACTGGGGATACCACAGTCGACCTCTGGGGAGAGATGGCGAGTGAGTGGGGCTCACTGAGGGAACCCAAATCCCAGCAGGGGCAGCCCTGGGCCCTCACCAGCCTGGCAGTGCTTCCCCACGTAGCCCACGGGACACGTGCACACGTAGTCTCCACCGAGGTCCTCGCAGGTAGCGCCGTTCTCACAGGGGCTTGGGAAGCATGGTGAGGGCACTAGAGAGGAGCAAAGAGCGACTGCTGAGGAGCTGGCAGACCCCAGAATCCCTGCCCTTTGCGACGGTGCAAAGTTCCCTGCCCACGGGAGGGTGCAAGGAAGAGTGGAAGCACTTCAAATTCCAGGGAAGGCAGTTAGCACCGTGGCTGTTCCCCAGCACCTCCCCAGCACCGCGCACCCCACGCGCACCTACCGATCTCGCAGTGCCGGCCAGCGTAGCCCACGGGACAGTCGCACTTGTACTTGCCGATGTAGTGGAAGCAGGTGCCCCCGTTCTGGCAGGGCCCCGAGGCACAGGGGTCCGGCTTACCTGGGGGCAGAGGGCGGTGGGAGCTGAGCAGCGAGCGCGCCGCCTGCCGCCTCTGCTCCCGCGTGGGGGCCGGGGGCCGTACCGATCTCGCAGTGCTTGCCGGTGAAGCGGTAGGGGCAGGAGCAGTGGTACTCGCCATCCGCCTCCCTGCAGGTGCCCCCGTTGCGACAGGGCCCCGTGCTGCAGAGACGTGGCTTGGCTGCGGAGAGAGCGCCGAGAGCAGGGGGTCACCCGCTGCTGCCAGCACCCCAAGAGCCGCTGCCTCCCACCAGCACCACACCAAACCCCTCGCTGTGGGACAGTCGAGCGCAGCCGGGGCTCGGCAGCACTGCAGAACAGTCCCCGTGTGGGCACCCGCCAGGGCCTCGAGGGACCAAGGGCACGCAGTGCCAGGGGACTGGGGGCTGTTCCTGGGGCCAGAAGCTCCAGCATGTGAAAAACTCCAGCAACGACAGTGTTGCACAGGAAACAGAGCAACGAGAACACGGAATCACTTGGTTGGAAAAGACCTTTGAGATCATCCGAGTCCAACCATACCTGGCCACTACTAAACCAGATCTATGAACACTTCTCATCTACCCATCTGTCAAACACCTCCAGGGATGGGGACTCCACCACCTCCCTGGAGAGCTTCTGCCAGTGCCTGAGAACCCTTTCCATGAAGAAATTTTTCCTCATGTCCAATCTGAACCTGCCCTGGTGCAACCTGAGGCCATTTCCTCTCGTCCTACCGCCTGTGACTTGGGAGAAGAGACCAACATCCACCTCGCTACAACCTCCTGAGCTGCTCTGACTGTCAGGGGCCACAAAGGGAGCCATGCAATCCTCCCTCCACCCTGGGGGATGGGATAGAATGGGATAATCTGCACCTACTTCCAGCTGCAGCTCAGCAAGCAGCCGCTCATCTCCCACAAGGGTCCAAGCTCTTCTCCCACCCCCTGCCAGGTCCTGGGGCTGGCAGGGAGCTCCGTGCAGGTACCTTTCTCGCAGTGCTTGCCAAGGAAGCCTCGAGGACACTCGCAGGTGTACGAGTCGTCATGAACCTCACAGGACCCCCCATTCAGGCAGGGATCTGAGTCGCAGGGGGATGGCATTGCTGCAAAGCCAAATACACAATCATAGAATTGCTTGGTTGGAAAAGATCTTTGAGATCGAGTCCAACCGTACCTGTCCACTTCTAAGCCAGATCCCCAAGCACCTCATCTACCCATCTGTTAAACACCTCCAGGGATGGGGACTCCATCACCTCCCTGGGCAGCCTCTGCCAGTGCCTGAGAACACTTTCCGTGAAGAAGTTTTTCCTGATGTCCAATCTGAACCTGCCCTGGTGCAACTTGAGGCCGTTTCCTTTTGTCCTGTCACTTGGGACAATAGGCCAACACCCACCTCACCATCACCTTCTTTCAGGGATTTGCAGACAGTGATAAGGTCTCCCCTCAGCCTCCTTTTCTGCAGGGTAAACAGCCCCAGGTCCCTCAGCTGCTCCTATAACCCTTGCTCTCCAGACCCTTCCCCAGCTCCGTTCCCTTATCTGGACACACTCCAGCCCCTCAATGTCTTTCTTGCAGAGCGGGGCCCAAAACAGAACCCGGGATTCAAGGTGTGGCCTCACCAGCATCGAGTACAGGGGCACAATCACCTCCCTGGTCCTGATGGCCACACTGTTTCTGATACAGGCAGGGTGTCCCTGAGGACGTACGACCAGGGGAGTGAGGGCTACTCCCCAGCTGATGATGCTGTCCCTGCTCAGCCCCACGTGTACCCCCCCTAGGACTGGGTGCCACGACCCTGCAGATGACCCTTACTGTGGTTGGTGCCGTAGTCTGTGTGGCAGACGCAGAGGTAGCTCCCGCCATACTCCATGCAGTACCCGCCGTCCGGGCACTGCGTGTTCATGTTGCACGGCGTGGTGGTGACTTCTGCAAACACACAGCCAGCGTCAGCCTCCATCAGCTTGGAGGGCATCCAGCTGGCTGCCTGGCCAGAAACAGTGACCTCCTGACTTTGCAGAGTCTGATGAGATGGGAGGGACTCTCTGCACCTCATGGCACAGACAGTGTGAATGGCAAGGGCCAGCTAGGATGCCCAGTGAGCTTTCGAGAAGGAGTGCAAGAAGGTTGTGGTTCCTCTTCCCACCCAGAGGAGCTGGGCTGGGGCCAGGGGCTGTGAGGGGCATAACTCAAGGGGGAGCGATGGAGATGAAAGCACTGCCTCCTCAACAGAGGACACTATTTCCAGGCTCAGGCATGGGCAGAGTATCTCCTTGCTTGCCCGCAGCCTGCCTGGCTCAAGCATCCAAGAGAGGAAGCAAACACAGAGTGTGAGAAGCCTTCACCTACCAAACTCACAGAGGAGACCAAAAAACCCAGGCGGGCACTGGCAGACGGTGACGTTTCCCTCCAGACAGCTGCCCCCGTTGCGACACTCACAGCCCTCTGAGAGCTCTGCAAGAGAGGAGAAGGAGCTTCCAAGGACCCGTCCTGCTGCCTTGCTGGATGCCACCCACACAGGACACTCAGGGAGGTGGCAGCCACCAGCCCGACCAGCACCCCCAGCACAGCCTCTTTCAGTGGGACAGACCTGCTGTTCAGCCCAAAAGCCCTGAACGGGCCCTCCAGGCTGCTGCTTCTCTCTCTGAGGAGCACAAGGGCTCTCCTAGATACACAACACCCCACCAGGGAGCTCTCTGGTACTCACTGTCCCGACAGTCCTGCCCGGTGTAGCCGTCCTGGCACTCGCAGATGTAGCCCTGCTCTGTCTCCAGGCAGCTGCCTGCATTCTGGCATGGTTGGGAAAGACAGGCGCCGGGAACGCGGGGCCCACCTGCAGGGAAGGAGGAGGATGAGCTGGAGCCACCCCGGGGCTGGAACACCCTCTGTCCTGGGGGCGCCGGCCCAGCCCAGTTTCACGCTGAGCAGCCCCAGTGGAAGGAGGTCCCTGCCCACAGCACCACCACTGCCAGCTCGCTGGCTTTTCATAGAATCATAGAATCTCTCAGTCGGAAAAGATCTTTGAGATCATCGAGTCCAACTGTACCTGGTCACTACTAAACCAGATCCCTGAGCACCTCATCTACCCATCTGTTAAACGCCTCCAGGGATGGGGACTCCACCACCTCCCTGGGCAGCCTCTGCCAGTGCCTGAGAACCCTTTCCGTGAAGAAATTTTTCCTAACATCCAGTCTGAACCTCCCCTGGTGCAGTTTGAGGCCATTTCCTCTCATCCTATCACCTGTCACTTGGCAGAAGAGAACAATCCCCACCTCACCACAACCTCCTTTCACGGAGCTGTAGACAATAAAAAGCTCTCCACTCAGCCTCCTTTTCTGCAGGCTAAACAGCCCCAGGAACCTCAACCGTCTCTCATAAGACGTGTTCTCCAGCCCCTTTTGGCAATGCCTATGGCAGATGCAGCCCCGTTTTAGCCATTCACCCCCTCCTGCCCAGCTCCCCCAAACCTGGCTGCACAAGGTGTGCCACCACTCACCGTACTGGCAGTTGTTGCCGTAATAACCCGGGGAGCAGGTACAGATGTAGCGGCCAGGACGGATGTAGTTGCATGTCTGCCGGTTCTGGCAACTCCGGTCCTCACAGGAGGATGAGTCTCAGGGGGAAAAACAAGCAAGCAATGAGCAAAGTCCAACCCTGGCAGAGGGGCCATGATGGCAGTGGAACACGGGGGACACTGTCCCTGCCGTGGCTCGTCCCAGGAGCAGGTACCTGTCTCGCAGCGCTGTCCCACGAAGGGCTCCAGGCACACGCAGGTGTAGTTGTTGAGCAGATCGACGCAGTGCCCGCCATTGAGGCACGGGCTGGACTGGCACTCATTCACCTCTGCAAGGGGAGGCCAGGAGGGGCGGTCAGGCCATGCGTGGGCACTGCCCGTTCGCCTGCTGCCTCCCATCCTGGCCGATGCTTGGGATGGGGAAGGCAACAGGCAGAAAAAATACCCAGTGCCACTGGCAATGCCAAGCATTGCCCTCCCAAAATTACAGCCCGTGGTGAAGCAGGGTGGCGAGGTACCCTGTCTCCCACCAGCACCCATTCCTGCCACCCACCTGTCTGGCAGTCTGCCCCCGTGTAGCCCGGCTGGCACGAGCACACTGCTGTCCCGTTCACCACCTGGCACCTCCCACCATTCTGGCACACCTTGCTCTCACACGGCGACTCTTCTGCAGCAGGGCATCGAGAAAAAGAGAGGGGGGATCAACTCAGGTGCAGGACCAGCACATGGCATCCTCTGCACACATGGAGCACACACAGGTGTGCCATGGCAGGGTCAGATTAGACATCAGGAAAAACTTCTGCACTGAAAGGGTTCTCAGGCACTGGCAGAGGCTGCCCAGGGAGATGGTGGAGTCACCATCCCTGGAGGTTTAACAGAGGGGTAAATGAGCTGCTCAGGTATCTGGTTTAACAGTGGACAGGTACAGTTGGACTCCATGGTCTCAAAGGTCCTTTCCAACCAAGCAGTTCTAAGATTCTATGGTGATGCTGGGGTTGGGCAGAAAGCTTGGAGCCACCAACACACCCTTGGATGGGAGACAGCAGCCACGGCTCAGCCCAAAACTCTTCCTCAGGCAGTGCAGCCCTCTTATCCCCCTGCACCTCTTGGATGTCACTGTGCTGCGCTGGGCATTTCTGCCTCCCCCCCTCACTTCCTCCCCTGAAAGTCAACTCCTCGCTCATGTTCTCCACCGGCATGGAGGCTCACATCCACCAGCAGGTGATGGCCAGTGGTCGGGGAGAATAGCCACCACTGCCCCCGCCAGAGACTGGGAGAGTCCTCGCTGGCTTCAAAGGACTCCATACCAGAGCATCACCTGTGAAAGTAAAGCCTTCAAGACTTGTGTCCAAGCTCGAACTGGCAGCTTTTCTCACTAAGGGAGCAGATGTGGGGAGAGGCGCTGGCGGCAGAGCCGAGCCGAGCCTGGCTGGAGCCGGCTGCCAGCAGCAGGGAGGGCTCACAGCCAGAGCAATGTTTCCTTTGCCTGCAGTGAGCTGATCTCCAAGCCAGACATCACAAACCACTCGAGCTCAGCAGCTGCCACAGAAGCCCTGGTCTCAAAAATCTTCCCCCAAAATCTCCAGATGCCCCCACATCTGGAGTCTCTGCTCTTCCTGTGCACCAAAGAGCCAGCCCCACCGCAGCGCCTGTCCCGCGCTCACCTGTCTCACAGGTGGCACCTCTGAAGCCCAGCGGGCACCTGCAGCTGAAGTTGCCGGCACCATTGAGGCAGGTGGCTCCATTCAGGCATGGGTGGGAGAGACACTCGTCCACATCTGCAATAGAGCCCCAGGTAGGGGCAGGAGCTCAGGGCAGGGACAGCCGCCCAGACAGACACACTGCCAGCATGGAGAGATGATGCCAGGAGCAAGACCTGCTCCCCGTGGCAAAGCACCGGGAGCTTGGCGCTGGCACTCACCAATGTGGCATCTCTTCCCGGTGAAGCCAGCCAGGCAGGAGCAGGTGTAGGAGGGGTTACCTGTGATGCAGTCCTCAATACACTTCCCCCCATTCAGGCAGGGCCGCAGCGTCAGGCAGACCGAGGCTGTGGGGACATGGGGTGCCCCTCGTTACCTCCTGTCCTGGCAGGGCTCACCCACCACCTTCCAGCCATGCCCGGGGCTGTCCCTGTGCCCACCCAGCTCCCTGGAGTGCTTGGGGGGCCCAAGCATCAATGCCAGCCTCGTAGTGGAGAAGGGAATGCTCCTCACAGGCTCCCCTGGGACAGGGGACAGTTTTACTCTGCCTGTGCAAGAGGGAGAGGCTGCATGGATCAGCCCTGCCAGCTGGGGGTACGAGGCCGTGCCCTCACTTATTGCTCAGGGCAGAGGGAAAGAGGGACAGGAGAGCCCGGGTACAGCAAACCGACCGCTAACGCGAGACACACACAGGGCATGGGTGGGAAAACACAGCCAGGGGGGAGTGGGGACAAGAAATAGAGGCCAGAGGCTCAGGAGGGACGTAGTAGGACCTCCAGGGTGGGGAGCATGACCCAGTCCTGATGCCCCAGCTCCACACGGTGCACTGGCACCCCGCAGCTCTCTGCACGCTCACCCCGGCTTCCTGGGTCTTACGAACGTGTGCATCCCTGAGGGTGCCAGCCCCTCGTGCCCTGCCTGGTGGGGCCAGCAGGGTCCCTCTTGGACGCTGTCACCTCCTCCCCAGCCTCCCTCCTTGTTCCCCACAGGCTCTTTTCATCTCAAAAGTCTCTCTCCCCATTTGCTCTCCCAGCCCCTTCCCAGCCCCGGGGCACCCGTGGGTGCCGTCCCCAGCCACGGCGGGTGCTGAGGATGGTCCCCCCACGGCTGCCTCCCCTCCCTCCCCAAGCTCTTTGAGCCGTCTCCTCCACCCCATGGAGGTGGAGGTTGAGGCAGGGAAAGACGGGGCTGGAGAACAGTGCGGGGTTGGGTTGGGAGTTAAATAAACCTAACTGCTGTCCTCTTACTTGTATTGCTGCAGCCCCCCACTTGCACCTGGGCATCATCGATTCTGAACACCCAGCGCCCGGGGATACCCACATTTGTCGTCATCTCCACGTCAGCGATGTCATCAGTGCGGGATCCAGGGATGTTGAAGTAGCGCTTTCCATCACCGGCGTTAAAACCTGCCTGGGAGGACAAGGGCAGAGGGTAGAGACATCACTAGTGCATGGAGAATCAAAGAATCAGAGAATCACCTGGTTGGAAAAGACCTTTGAGATCATCAAGTCCAACTGTACCTGCCCACTACTAAACCTGCTCCATGAGCACCTCATCTACCTGTCTGTTTAACCTCCAGGGATGGGGACTCCACCACCTCCCTGGGCAGCCTCTGCCAGTGCCTGAGAAACCTTTCCATGAAGAAATTTTTCCTGATGTCTAATCTGAACCTGCCCTGGTGCAACTTGAGGCCGTTTCCTCTTGTCCTACCATCTGTCACTTGGGAGAAGAGACCAACACCCACCTCACCACAGCATCCTTTCAGGCAGTTGTAGACAGTGATGAGGTCTCCCCTCAGCCTCCTTTTCTCCAGGCTAAACAACCCAAGGTCCCTCAGCCGCTTCTCAAAGACTTGTTCTCCAGCCCCTTCCCCAGCTTCTTTGCTCTCCTCTGGATGCATTCCAGCCTCTCAATGTCTTTCTTGCAGTGAGGAGCCCAAGACAGCTGGAGCACAATGACTTGTCTCCCCAGCCACTCAATGCTGTCCTCTGGCGCATCACCAGCCAGCGCCCAGTCCTATCTATGTGCCAGGACGACAGCGAAGCAGCCACCCTGCCTACTCGGTCCCTCCCTTGGGATTCAAACCCCATCCGCTTCCTTTCCACCTGCAGCATCCTGCCCGCCGCTGGCTGGTGGGCAGGGAGCCAAGCATGGATCAACTGCCGGTAAATTCACACATCCAAGTGGGTACTGGAGCTTTTGCGGATGTGGGTGTTGGCTTTTTTTCCCCCCCCCTTAAACCCAACAACACACACAAAGATGAAATAAAAACACAAGTGAAAGCTGTGCTGGCTGCGGCAACCGCTCTTAAAGGCTGAGGTTAGGAAGGAAAAGGGACTACGAGGCAGTAGCCAAGGCAAAGAGCTGTGGTTTTGGGATAACAAAGCCCCCTGTATGGTCTTGGTGTTGGGAGCCAGAGCACGCACGGATATTTAAGAACTTTAAAAAAGAAGCAAAGGGAGGTTTTCCACCTCCAAAAAGCCCAAACCAGGAGCCGTGAGCTCACAGAGTGGATGTGCCACCTGGGCGAACCAGGGGCCGCGTTCGCCGCTTACCTGCGCCGCGATGCCGCCAAGCCCGGCAAAGTCCCCCCCACTGCTGGCGTGCATACCCGTGGTCCAGGTGATGGACTCATAGTTGAAGATGGTGAAGGAGAGCTTGCCGTCCGTGATGAGGACGATCTGGAAAGTGTTCACCTGCAGCAGGGAGGGGAAAAAAGCAGTGAGCGGGTAGGAGGGGGGCAGGCGAGCCAGGCAAAAACCCATTGGAACACGAGATGTCAGAAAGAGCCCCGAGCAAAGGGGTATTTCTTTGAACCTCAGCCCTCCTCTGCTAGGAAAGGCAGCTGGGTTTAATTGCTTTTAACCCCAAGGTGCTGCAATCCCCCCAGCCCAGCAGCACACCTCAATCAGCTGAACAGCTCACTTCTCTTCCCAGGGGAATGGGAAAAATGAGGAGAATGTGGCTATGTGGCCTCAGCAAGAAAGGCACCAACCCCATCCTGCAATGGGCTCCTCAATGGGATGCTGGCACTTTGCAACCTCCACACAGCACAAAGAGACTTCATCTTTCTCTGCAACTACCTAGAAGGAGGTTGTAGTGAGGCAGGGGTTGGTCTCTTCTCACTGGTAGCCAGGGGCTACCACAGGACAAGGGGAAATGGCCTCAAGATGAGCCACAGGAGATTTAGGTTGGATATTGGGAGGAATTTCTTTACTGAAAGGGTTGTCAGGCACTGGCAGAGGCTGCCCTGGGAGGTGTTTGAGACCATCCTCGGAGGTGTTTAAAAGCAAGTAGATGTTGTACTTGGGGACATGGTCTGGTGGTGGGCTTAGCAGGGCTGGATCCATGGTTGGACTCGATGATCTTTAAGGCTTTTCGAAACAAAACCATTCTGTGATTTTAAGAGGAGGGTGTCTGGCACTGTTCTGCCGTGGCAAGATATTGAGACAGAGCAGCTGAGCTCAGCTTAGCCCTGCTGACAGCTCCGTGCCACACACAGCAGAACCGCCACTGCCATGGAAGGTACCAACACTCCGGTGGGATCTTCCTTTTAAGAAAAAACCTACCCTGAAACAAACGGCTGCTCTGACCCAGCTACTCACAGGTGAAAACGAGCTGCCCCCGAAGAAGGTGACTCGGTACCAGGTGGCAATGAAGACCCACTGTGCAGAAAATTCGGGGAACTCAGGGAAATACTGTGCGATGTCCCTGCTCGCTCTCTCTAAGATGGGCTGCTCGGTGCTCTCCCGGTAATAAACATCACCCGCCCGCCGGTTATCCACGTCTGCCCAGAAAGCAGCCACCACACGCCGGTCCTTGGAGATGGGAAAAGCCACTGGTGTGAACTGGGAGACCTCCTTCAGGAATGAAATGATCCCGTTGTTGTTCACCTGCAGTGAGAGAGGGAAAGAGCTTGGGGAAGAGCGGATGGAAAGCTGCTGGGCAGAAAAGGCCCAGGGGGTGCTGGTCAACAACAGCTGACATGAGCCAGCAGTGGCCCAGGTGGCCAAGAAGGCCAACAGCATCCTGGCTTGGAATAGCCATGGTGTGACCAGTAGGAGCAGGGAAGGGATCGCCCTCCTGCACTCAGCACTGGTGAGGATGCACCTTGAATCCTGGGTTCGGTTTTGGGTCCCTCACTCCAAGAAGGACATTGAGGAGAAGGGAACGGAGCTGGGGAAGGGGCTGGAGAATAAGCCTTATGAGAGGCAGCTGAGGGACCTGTGGTTGTTTAGGCTGGAGAAAAGGAGGCTGAGAGGAGACTCATCACTGTCTACAACTCCCTGAAAGAGGGTTGTAGGGAGGTGAATGTTGGTCTCTTCTCCCAACTGACAGGTGATAGGATGAGAGGAAACGGCCTCAAGTTGCACCAGGGGAGGTTCAGATTGGATATTGGGAAAAATTTCTTGACTGACAGAGCGGTGAAGCCCTGGCAGAGGCTTCCAAAGGCAGTGGTGGAGTCTCCATCCCCGGAAAGGTTCAAAAAGCGTGCAGAGGTGGCATTTTGGGCCATGGGTTGGCAGGCACAGTGGGGTTGGGCTGACGGTTGGACTGGATGAGCTGAGAGGTCTTTTCCAACCTTAACAATTCTATGAAAGAAACGGGCAGCCATGGCTGATTCCCGCTGCCGTCAAGAATCAATGTTTTAGAGGCTCTTTCCATTTCATGTTTCTTCCCCCCCACTCCCCCCCCCTTTCAACAAATATTGGAGCGCTTCCCCTTCCTGCCCTTGGAAGCACGGCCATGCCCCAGCCCCCGCAGCCCCCCAGCCGTGTGCTCACAGGGAGGCAGCTGCCCGAACAAACCCAGCCCTGTTCTCTGCCTCGGCCAGGCCAGGGGAAGGGGGAACAGCTGAGAAAACTGCGGCTTTCCCGATGCTTTAAACAAACAGCGCCCAGCGCGCTTGGCCAGCCCGTGCCAGTGCTTGGGGGGGATGAAGGGCTGGTGTGCTCGCTCCCTGCTCTACTCCAGCTTCCACACAGCCCGTGTGGTTGGAATCTAGGGCTGGGCATCGCTGCCACCCTCCTGGCAGGGGCAGCAATCCATCTGCCAGCATGCACAGCACTCAGAGAGAGTAAATGAGCAATGGAGCTAATGGGCTCATGGTTCCCAGGTGACCAGGTGCCACCACCTCATGCAAAGCCCATGATGCTAGTGGGGTCTCAGCAGGCTGCTCTGGTTAAAGCAGGGGATGCAGCCACCCAGAGCAAGATACCGCAAGCTGTGAGCCCTTCCAGCACTAATCCCCAGCACGACAGGTTGAGAGAGCTGGGGTTGTTCAGCCTGGAGAAGAGAAGGCTCTGAGGAGAGCTTAGAGCAGGTGGAAGGGGCTCTAGAAAAGCTGGGGAGGGGCTCTCAGTCAGTGCAGGGATAGGATGGGGGGGGTTAAGATGAGAGAGGGGACATTGTGATGATATCCTAGGGAGAATGTCTTCCTGTGAGGGTGGGGAGGCCCTGGCACAGGTTGCCCAGGGAAGTGGTGGCTGCCCCATCCCTGGAGGTGTTCAAGGCCAGGTTGGATGGGGCTTTGAGCACCCTGATCGAGTGGGAGATGTCCTTGCCCATTGCAGGGGGTTAGAAGTGGATGGGCTTTAAGGTCCCTTTTAACCTAAACCATTCTGCGATTCTATGATTCTAATTAACTGGAGCAATTAAGGTTTTGGGATATCTGACACACGGTGACCCTCAGGGAAGGAAGCTGGAGACAGTGAATTCTGCTGCTGGAGTGCTGTCTCCTACCTTGGGGATGCAGCAGGAGTGATGAAGGGGAGGAAAACTCCTGCCTGCCCCTGGAAAGGCAGTGAGGGGGCAGGGAACAACGAGAAACACTCTTGCCTTCAGTACCCAAATTCCAAGGAGGAGACCTTGCCAAGCACCCTGCCCCAGCGACAACCCCAGCGGGGTGGGCAGCTCCCAGGCAGGGAATCTAGAGTGCAAGGGCCACCAGCAGCCCCTGGAGTAGGTTCCCAGTCCCCAAGAAGGGTCCTCAGCCCCTCCATGTGAACACAGGGCAGTCCTTGTCATGACTAAGAGGAAGAGGATTCCTGTTTCACAAAGCCTCCATAACCCCACGGTGTCCGCGGAGCAACATTCTTCCCCTGATTAAAGCAAGATGGGAGAGAGTTGGAGCCAAGAAAGGCTTTTTTTGTTGTTGTTGCTGTTTTTTGTAAAGGAAGAGGGGGTGGCTGGAGGCAGCCTCGAGGCTTCCAGGTGAGCCCAGCCCCGTGCCAGCTTCCCTGGGACAGCGGCTCCCTGGGAGGAGCAGCCTGGCCACATAGAGCCCGAACTGGCCCTGCAGAGGGAACAGGGACACATTGCCCTCTGACCCCGGTAGCCCCTCCAAGCCCCTGAGCTGTGCTGTGGATCCCATATGTGACAGCCTTCACGTCCCCTGGCTTTTCCCAGCCTCTTGTTCTCCCACCATGACACAAACCCCAGGCCCTGGTCCCTCCTGAGTTAGGGCTGACACCTTCATCAGCGGGAAAAATCCCATCGGTGAGGACCAAGGAGCTCCTGTGCCTCACTGAGGTGTCAGGACAGTATACGAGCTCAGCTCTGAGACGGCACCCGACACTCAGTCCTTAATGCCAGCTGGGTCCAGATTGTTAGTCAGCCCAGAAATTAGGGAGCAGAGACCAGGACTTGGGAGGATTTACTGCACCAGAAACAAGCTGGCGTGGGGAGCTCAGAGACCACCTGGGAGACCCCCAGGAGCACAGAGACCACCCAAAGGGCTCCAGGAACAACCGGGCACTCAGGGCTGCTCCTGTCTGATGGTCATGGTGTTGGGGACACAACAGGCCAGGCACGCGGGGCTCTGCCGCTGTGTCCCCTCTGTGTGGCTGGGGGGCTGCAAGGTATCATTTTGGCGGGGGTCCCAGCAACCCGGGTGTCACAGGGAGGAGAGAAAGCCAGGTTGGATGGGGCCTGAGCAGTCTGGTCCAATGGGAGGTGTCCCTGCCCATGGCAGAGAGTTGGACCTGGATGGATTTTAAGGTTCCTCCCAACCCAAACCATTCTAAGATTCAATGATTCAAGATTCAAGCCTGCCACAACACAACTCAAAGGGCAGCTGTGTTTATTCTGCATCACACCCAGAGCCCCGCCACCACCTCCTCCCCAGCGAGGGACATCATCCAGGGGCAGCCATCCAGCGCCACAGCATGCCTGCTCCGAGCCGTGCCGGGCTCCCTGCCACTGGGACCCCCGCAGCATCCCGGGCGCTGGTCCCATGAGGTGGGGGCATTGCTGGCTCCAGCCAGGATGAAGCCCCTGACTCCCCACCATGGGCAAACGCTTCAGCCAGCATCCCCAGTGATGCAAGTCCTGCCGCTGGAACAGGACCCTTCCTGTGCCTCCCTGACCCCACCAAGCCGGGGATCCGGCACAATTCCCATGCCTTGCCACATCTCCCCCTGCCCTCATCGCCCTGTTATCCCGCTGATGCTCTGGGTTCAATGGGAACCACCTGATGGTCCCTGTGGAAACGCAGATGCATCTGGATCCATGAGAGCAGGATAGTAATTTAAAAGTAAAGGGGAATGAGGGGGGAAGGGGCGACAGAGGGGAAAACAGGCAGAATAACGGGAGAATAAAGGGGGAAATGGGGAAATAAAGGGAAGAAACGGGGGAATAAAGGGGGGAAACAGGGGAACAACTGCCCCCGGTACTCACGTAGAGGCCGGTATGTCCCGCGCCGAAGAAGGGGAATGGAATTGCGAGCGGGCGCAGCTCGGAGCCGCCGTCGTCCTGCTTCCTCGTGGCGGCGTCGCCCTGCGCCGGCCCGAAGGGGTAGAAGTCCGCGAGCGGCACCACGGCGCCAGCCCACAGCCACTCGCCCAGGGCCACCAGCACGGCCCAGCCCGCCACGCCCCGCATGGCCCCTCTCAGGCTGGAACCGGCCACCGCGGCATCGCGGGGACAGCGACAGGCACGGGGACGGCGGCGCTCGGGGCTGGGCGCTCGGAGCTGTCGCAGGTCGGAGCTCAGTGCTGGGAACTCGGAGATGTCGGAGCTCGGAGTTGGCCGTTTAGAGCTCGGAGCTGTCGGAACTGTCGGAGCTGTCGGAGCTCGGAGTTGGCCGTTCAGGGCTCGGAGCTGTCGGAGCTGTCGAAGCTCGGAGTTGCCCGTTCAGGGCTCGGAGTTGTCGGAGCTCGGAGCTGCCCGTTCAGAGCTCAGAGCCGTCGGAGCTCAGAGCTTAGCGTCCAGCGCTCGAGGCTGGCTGCACGGAGTTGGCCGGTCAGAGCACCGAGCTGTCGAAACTGCCCATTTGGAGCTCGGAGCTATTCGTTCGGAGCTGATCACTGTGAGCCGGGCGCTCGGCCCCGAGTCCCCGCACCAGCTCGCAGCTCCGCCGCCGCGTCGAGCTCCTTCACCTCGCCAGCGCCGCCCCCTGCGGTCTATTTGCATAGCAGGGGCGCGGCCAGCCAATGGGAGCTCGGGGGGCCGGGGGGGCGGTGGCGGTGGGCGGTGTATGCAAATGAGACTGGGCGGGCGGGGCCCCCCTCCACGAGGGGGGGCGAGGAGGGAAGGGGCGGACGGGGTCCCCGGGATGGATCGCATCCCCTCCCCTTCCCTCTGGGGACCCCTCGCCCCCCACTGGGGGGGGGAAGCCCTCACAACGCAAGGACATTCGTGGGTGCAGGGCCCCCCCCCCGGGGACCCCGCTGCTCCCAGCAGCAGGTCCCCCCTGCTCCTTTAAAAACAAGGCAGGAGGGGAAAAAAAAGAGTGGAAGAGAGGAAAAAAAGGGTGTTATTTGCTTTTTTTTTTTTGCCCCCCTCCTTTTTTTTTCAGGTGCTAAAAATATTATCAGGAAATTCTTTTCAGGAATGCCATGTTTTAAGTTACGCTTGAGGCTGAAGGGCCTCTTTGTCTCTGCCGGAGGAAAAAAAGAGAAAACAAACCCACACCCACCCTACGTTTGTCATCAGAAAATGGTTTTATCGAAAAGACCAAGCCCTCTGGAAAAGCAGTGTGATTCCCCCCTCCATCCTGGGGGACCCCACTGGAGAAAGTGGGGGGTTTGGATCGTTAGCCCATGGTTGATGATGGTGTTGCCACAGGTGCTGGGGTGCAGCTGGAGAGGGGGGCTCAATGCCCCCCATCCTCTCCCATCGTGGCTACACCCAACCTGGCCCATGGCACCAGCATCTGCGGTGGTTGTCGGGGGGGACTCCATCCAGCCCCATCTGAGGTCTCAGCAAAACCAGGGGGGCTGTTGCCTGCCCCCCCCCCCCCCCCCCCCCCAGCACTGGGAAGGTGCGGGAATCTGGTTTTCTGTGTTATTCCACAGCCGTGCTGTACAAATATCCTGCGCTGTAAGGGCTGCAAGGTCCCTTTGAAAAGGGGCCAAGGAACAAATTATGTAAAAGAGCGCAAGCGGAGGAGCGAACAAGAGCGGGACTGGGTGAGGAGCAGCTGCGGACACGGCCGCGGAAAGTCTGCCTCAGCAGGGCCCCAGCTCTGCCACCGGCACCAGGGTGCTCCCAAAATCCTCGCCCACGCACTTTCTGGCTGCTCCTGCTGGTGTGGGAATCTGTGGAGGGCAGGGGAAACTGAGGCACCGGCAGAGGGTTGGGAGGAGGGGCTGGGTCCACTCTGCACCCAGGGACAAAGCTGGGGGGCTCCAAATGCCAGCACAGCACCCCTGGCAGCGCCAGAATCTGACCCTTTCGGAGTAGCCAGACCCCATGATCTGCCCAATCCTTTGTGATACGGGAGCACCTTGGGTGGCACCGAAGGATACCAGGGGCACCTTGGCTGGCACTGATGCTCCAGGAACAAAGGATACCAGGACACCTTGCATGGCACTGAAGCTCTAGGACCAAAGGCTACCAGGGGCACCTTGGCTGGCCCTGATGCTCCAGGACCAAAGAATACCAGGGCAGCTTGGCTGGCATTGAAGCTCCAGGACCAAAGGACACCATGGCACCTTGGATGGCACCAAAACTCCAGGACCAAAGGTGCCACGGGCAGTCAGCCCCACTTCCCAACGCTGTGAGGATACTCTGTCCCTTTAAAAATCTCCTGGAAGAAAATGTTGAAAGGAAAAGAGAGAGGAAAAAAAAATACATAAAAAAAGCCAAATCCAAAATAAATAAACGGCCACATCCGGATTTCTCCCCCGAGACACTAATAAAGGCTCTATGAGTTTGATATGAATTACCCTCCCCGGCCGGTTCCAGCTGATCTTCTGGAAGGCATTAGGGCTGCTCTCTTGGCCCGGGGACGCTGCGCGGGGGGATGCAGTGGGGGCACCACTGCCCTTGTCACGCAGAGCAGCCCTGCACCTCTTTTGGGGAACCATGGGGGAAGTGGGGGGGGGCCTCTGGCTATCACCGTCCCCCACTTTGCATCCTGGAGGGCAGCTGGCGTTGCGCCCACCCTGTGCCATGTGTTCCCAGAATTCCCGTCTCCTTGCTCCACTGCCACCCCTAAAATACTGGCAAATAAACCCCTCTAAGGCTTGCTGGGGACATGGTGACACCAACCTGGTCCCACCACCACCACCACGAGCATTCCCGCAGGGGCCAACCTGGATTTCTGCCAACGGGTTTTCCCTCTGGAGCCACAGGAAACAGGGAATGAGGAGGGAGCAGCCACCGCGAGCGGGAGGGAAAGGGCTTTCTTCCAGGCAGGCTTTGCACGGGAAAGTACCCCAATGCTCCCTCTGCGTTGTCCCACTTCAGCTCCCCAGGACTGTAAATTGGAAGCAGCAAACGGAGCAGGGAAAACAGCTGTGGGCCACGGCCGGCAGCGATTTCCTCTGGGCCCGGAGCTGGAGCTGGTGCGAAGCTGGGCTCTGTGCTGGGAAGGCTGGAGGAGCCTGGAAACAGCTCTTTCCTCCAGCACCATCTGGCCAAGATCTGGCTACCACCGCCCAGGTCCCTCACCAGGAGAAAATGCCCCTTGCCTCTACCCACAGCTGCCTTTAGGATGTCCAGCTGCCTGGTGGCCTCCAAAATGGGGTTGTCCACAGTGGGGAGGAATTGGAGGGGTTGTCAGAATGGATTGGGGACCGTGCAGGTCCTGGAGGCATCCCGGGCACTCATCCTCCCTGCCCTTCCTGGCACATGCAAGTGTCACACCTTGGCATGGGTCCCAACAGCGTTTGGACCTGGTGCTTCTTCTTCCAGGGCTTTCCAGGCACCCAGCGAGAGGGTTGAGGAGGCTGGTGGGTGCTGGGCATCTGGGTGGAGTGAGGAGGGTTGGTGGGTGCTGGGTGTGAGGGTGGGTTGAGGAGGGTGATGGATTCTGTGGGACAAGCTCCTTCATGGCAAAGCTGGGATGGAGCAAGACGTCGGTCTTCCAGGAGCAAGGGATGAAGGCAGAGGTCCTTCAGCCAGTCCCAGGCCTGTCTCTCCTTGACATTACAACACCGTGGTTGCCCCAAATCAGTGGGCAACCCCCCCTTCTGGTTGCCACTCACAGCCCAGAGGTTGCCCACTGCTTCTCACAAAAAAGCAGCCTTGGAAAATCATCGGGAAAGAGCACAAAGCCCTCCCCACCCCCGGCCAGATGCTGTGTATTTGGGGGGGGGGGGGGGGGGCACGTGCAGAAAGGACCGGGGGAGCTCTTAACGATCCAGAAATTGTTCAGCACGAATGCTTTGGAGCAAAGGGGACTGCAGGTCAGCACATGGTTTGGATTTGGCTCTCCCCCACCCTCCCAGCTAATTAAACCGAGCGCAGAGAGCGTTCCCTGCGGATGCTGAACACGTGCGCAGCACAAGCATCACCTCCCGAGGTGGGGGGGAACCAGGCCCAGGAGCCCCCTCCTCGCAGCCCAGGGAGGTTGCACAGGGGTTTGAGGGGGGTGGGGGGTGGTCCTGAAGTTTTAATGAAGGGCCTTGAACTCATTTTCTGGCCTGGGTTCAAAGAATGCAAGAAGGCAAATCACGCGCAGAAATGCGGGTGTTGGGAAGGGGCTGGAGGGTGGCCAGGAGGATGGAGGTCACTGCAACACACGGTTCCCGCTCCCTCTGCACTGCCCAAGCCCGCAGTGCTGCCCACCTCAGCTCTACAGGGCTGTGGGAACAGGGGGGACCCCTTCCACTCTCCTCCCACCATCCTGGGACCCCCTGAACTTGCATGGCTGCGAGCTGGCTGAGCTACAGGGGCAGCACTCAGCGGCAATCGCAGCCCCCCAGCCTTGTTCCAGCCAGGGGAGCCCCCAGTGAGCAGGAGGGAAGGAGGCTGGAGGTCTCCAGGTGCTGCCAGTTGAAGGCTATTCCCTTGCCTCCCCGGGGAGCAGCATCCTGGGGCTTCTTGGTGGTGCCAGGGGGATATGGTGCCACCTGGACGCAGGAGAAGAGCCACAGTGCCACCTGGGATGTAGGAGAGGAACCGTGGTGCCACCAGGATGCAGGAGAAGAGCCGTAGCTGTGCTGGTGGCTGGAGGCACCAGTACAAATGGCAATGTGAGACTATTTAGATGGACACAAATCTCATTCCCTGGGGGAAAGCCTGACCCAAGGCCCTCACCCCACCACTGCAAACCCAAGCTTTTGTTCTGGTGCAGGGGACAGTGCCAAAACCAAGCCGGGAAGCTGAAACCAATGCCTGGAGAAGCCCCATCCCCAGCTGGGGCTCCTGGCATCAGGCAGCTCACGTTGATGCAAGTGGAAGCTGCCCAGCACCGTGGTCCCCAAACCACATTAATGAAGACCTCAAACCTCCTGCGAAGCCGCGCCAGCGAGTCCAGCAGCCTGCAGGGCTGGGGCCAGCCACAAGCACCTCCAGCATCGCAGCGTGGCGTCGGAAAGCAACACCGGATTTCCCAATCCAGCTGAAAGCTCCTCAGATGTTCTGCCGCTTTGATTATTTGACAGACCATGTTTTTTAAATTATTCTTGTATAAATATTTACGTGTTTTTACAAGAACCATGCTTTGAGCAACAGGCCATGGCAGAGAAAGGGCCAGAGGGGAGGGGGCTGGATGCTGGATTGCTCCATCCCTGCTTCGCAGGTCACCTCGGTTCTGACCACAACTGGTGGGGAACGCGGGCCTGCACCCATGCTCAGGGCCCCGAGGCGATGCACACCGAGTGCTGACAGCCCCCCTGAAGGAAAGGTGGCTGGTTGGGGTGGTTCTGCCCCTTCTCCTCACTGCCCTGGCTTTCCTCTCCATGGGGAGCAGAGTCTGGCCAAGTGCTGGAGTGGTGAGAGGCCAAAGTGCCTGCTGCAGAGCGCACATTGCTGGCCACTGTTGGGATCCCCGTGCCACTGCCCGACACATGGCCTTGGCCTCATCCCAGCCTCAGGCCTGCTCCTGCTCCCAAAAATGCCCCCAGGGCCACCCTGAACTTAGGAAGTCCCCTCAATGCTCTGCAACTGGGCAGCAAGGAGGGTGGTGGCTGCTGGTGGGACAGAGACAACTCCTCAGTCTCCCTCTCCCACCCTGGGTCCAGCTGTTCCATCCCCCTCTTCAGCTCTGGGTTCACCTCCTCCATCCCCTGCTCCCACCTTGGATCCAGCTCTTCCATTCCCTTCTCCCAACCTGGGTCCATCTTCTCCATCCCCTGCAACAGCTCCTCCATTCCCCTCTCCCATCCTGGGTCCAGATCCTCCATCCTCTCTTCCACCCTGGGTCCAGCTCCCCCATCCCCCTCTCCCACTTTGGATCCAGGTCCTCCATCCGCTGCTCCCACCCCAGCACTGAACCCCAACTCTTGCACCCCAGAGTTGGGGAGGAGGCAGTGGTGGTGGGAACCCCTGCAGAGTGGATCTCCTGGTGACGGAAGGAGCGGGAGAGGGGGACTATGGGGATGGAACAGCCCTCCATCCACTCCCAAAGCCATAGGGCTGAAGAAGAAGACCCCTGCTGCCGTGAGGACCCTCCTGTCCTGCTCCCCAGGACCATTGCTGTGGTTTTGGGGAAGGATGAGTGTGAGCCCCCCTCTCCCTCCCATCCCCCACCCCCAGATGGGATCTACAACACAGCCTCGAGTTTTCCGCTGAGCTCAGCAGAAATTCACCCAGAAGGTCAGTGACCAGAGAAAGGGACGATCCATCATTAAATAAATTGTTTTCATTTCCCAGGATAAAGGGGAGGAAAAGGGGGGGTGGGGTTGGGGGTAGTGGTGGGGGGTGTTGGACCGGGACTGAAAACAGAAAAGAGCACGAGGGAGGAAAAACTTTGAGCAGCCCTGGCTCCTTCCCCCAGCCCTCGCAGGGCTTTTACAGCCAAAGCTCTTAATGTGATTATAATAATTATTTCTTTCCTAGCAATTTTTTTTTTAATAAACAGCCTCTTTTGAACTGTGGCTGGGGGCAGCCAAGGCTCCAGCTGAGCTCTGGCCCGCAGGAAGGAGCCGGGGGCCGGGGGAGCGTGCGAACGCGGGTGCGTGCAGGCAAGCACGTGTGCGCGGGAGCGCCCGTGGGGGCACCGGCGCTGGGGCCCCACTGGATACCAAAAATGCATTTTTTGGGATCACATTGAAGCAGGAGAGCACAACAGGCGCTGGGAAATCCAGTGGTGCCCCGGGGACAAGCACACGAGAGGGTTCCGCCCCGTCCCTCACAGCCTGGGTGCCCCATCGAACCCATCCTCGCACCCCTTCTCTCCCCACTCCTCTGTGTGGTCCCCCCCCCAGCCCCAGCACCAGGCTTTGAAATCTGTTGAAAAGAGCCCCTTTTTGCCAAAATAAACAGCCTGTCATGTTAAATTACTCTCCCTTCCCCTCTACCTCCCCTGCCTTCAGCTCCCCTCCCCATCCCAGCCTTTTGTGCGGCCTCCTGACTCCAGCGGGACGCTCGTGGGGCGCGGGGGTGCTGACACTGGGGCAGAGCATCACCTCCCTCCCACATCCTGGCCTCCCACAAACTCCTCCACCCACCAGCTCAACCCTTCGATGTCTTTCTGGGTGCGAGGGCATCTTGCAGGGCCTGGCGCTCACGGGTGATGATGATGCACAACGGCACCCTCCTCGCTACAGCCCCTCACTCGCCCATGGCATGTGGATAATCCAAAGACCCCAGGATCTGTCCTCTCTCTCGCTTGCCCGTGCTCTTATTTTTGAGTCATTTTTCTTCCTCTCCTGTTTCAAACAGCACGAAAATCCATAGAACTATAAAATGCCGGGATGGAAAAAGAGCGATTAGCTCATCCAGCCCAGCCCTTCTGCCAGCGCCAGGCTGATCCCCGCCAGCCGCCTGGTGACTCGTCCACACCGAGCACCGCGCGCTTAAGCCATGGCTTCCCAGGCCTAACTTCCCTTCACACTGGGAAGTTTTTCCCCATGTCTTCCCACAGTGATGTTGGGCTACATTTGAATCACAGAATCACGGAATGGCTTGGGTTGGAAGGGACCTGAAAACTCATTCACTTCCAACCCCCCTGCCATGGGCACAGACACCTCCCACTGGATCAGGCGGCTCAAAGCCCCATCCAACCTGGCCTTGAACACATCCAGGGATGGGGCAGCCACCACTTCTCTGGGCAACCTGTGCTCCCCACCCTCACAGCAAAACATTTCTTCCTAGGATGCCATCTCAATGTCTCCTCTTTCAGCGTCAAACTCTCCTCCCTCATCCTATCCCTGCACTTCCTGATCAAGAGCCCCTCTTCAGCTTTCCTGGAGCCCCTTTCAGCACTGGGAGGCTGCTCTGAGCTCTCCCCAGAGCCTTCTCTTCTGCAGGCTGAACAACCCCAACTCTCTCAGCCTGTGCTCATAAAGACGGGGAAAGGGAGGGGAAAGGGAAATGAAGAAGGGGAACAGTAAAGAAGGAATAGGATAAGAGGAAAGGTGAAGAAAGAAGGGTGAAGGGAAAGGAGAGGGGAGAGAAGAAAAAGAAAAGGGAAGGAGGAAGGTAAAGGAGGAAAGAGAAGGGTAAGGAGAAAAGAGAAGGGGGAAGGAGAAAAGAGGAATGAGGATGGGGAAAGGGGAAGGCCCCAGCCCGTGAGAAGGGTCAGGGGGCAGCATTTTGCATCATTCACCTCTTGATGGTGGCACTTGGGGGTCTGCAAAGCACAGGTTCCAAAGGAGTTGAGGAACTGGGGGTGTTGTGTCCCACTCCTCCTGGCACCAGAACTCCTGCAGCAATGGGAACAGAGCCCCCTAGGACAGATGGGCACGAGGGACGGATCTCTACCTGGAGAGCAGCTCCTCAGCCATGCAGGACTGAAGAAGGTACAAGGATGAACTGGAAACAACCCCAGGGAATTGAGAAACCTTACCTGGGCTATATAAAAGGGCCATAAAGATCCCGAGCCACAGAAGGTGCGAGGACTGACCCTGAGCCCCTTTCTCCCCACCTCAGAAGTGATCCAAGGGTCCATGCTCAGCTGTGACCTCCTCACACAGATTCCTGCTGCCATTTAGTCTCCCCCACTCCCTTTGCTGCTCTGACCAAGGCCAGGAATGGTTTGCAGGGAAGCTCAGGATTACTGAACCGTGCTGTCCTGCTTGGAGAGCACTGCCTTCCAGCCTCAAGCTGTGATTATTAGCAGATCCAGCTCAGGCAGCTGGGATTTATAGGATATGCTGGTGGATAGCGTTCTCACCTGGAGCCCTGCGTCCAGTTCTGGAGTCCTCAGCACAGGAAAGACATGGAGCTGTCAGAGCAAGCCCAGAGGAGGCCACGGAGATGATCCAAGAGCTGGAGCACCTCTGCTATGAGGACAGGCTGAGGGGATTGGGGTTGTTCAGCCTGAAGAAGAGAAGGCTGGGGGGAGACATTGGAGCAGCCTCCCAGTACTGAAAGGGGCTCCAGGAAAGCTGGGGAGGGAGCTTGATCAGGGAGTATAGGGGTAGGATGAGGGGGAATGGTTTTCAGCTGAAACAGGGGAGAGTGAGGTGAGATCTTAGGAAGAAATGTTTTCCTGTGAGGGTGGTGATGCCCTGGCCCAGGTTGCCCAGAGAAGTGGTGGCTGCCCCATCCCTGGATGTGTTCAAGGCCAGGTTGGATGGGGCTTTGAGCCCCCTGATCCAGTGGGAGGTGTCCCTGCCCATGGCAGGGGGTTGGAACTGGGTGGGCTTTAAGGTCCCTTTCAACCCAAACCATTTCATGCAGAATGCTGCCACGTGCTAAGGACAATCTGTACCTAACTACAGACTTTCCTGAAACAGACAGGTTTGATCCTTCCTATGAAGAAAGGTTGCGAGAGCTGGCGCTGTTCAGTAGGACATGTAGTGACAGGACAAAGGGCACCTATTTTAAACCAGGGTAGATATAGTTTGGACATCAGAAAGAAATTTTTCATTATGAGAGTGGTGAGACCATGGAACAGGTTGCCCAGAGAAGCTGTAGATGCCCCATCCCTGGAAGCATTCATGATGAGGTTGGCAGGGCGTGGATCTACTGAAAAATGTCCCTGCCCATGACAAGGGGTGTGGACTAGATGATCTTTAAAGGTCCCTTCCAACTCAAACTCTTCGAGGAGTCTAGGAGTCAATGACTGAACAGCCTGGGGGGCCATGGCATGGCTTGGTCTCCTGCCCTGGTTCTGGCTCGAGGGGAGGTGGTGCTTGAGGCAGCTCCCCTTGGCACTCACCCAGCAGCGATGCTTGTCAACGCCCGGCTGCGGCTTCCCTCTGCCCATCCCACTACACTCCCAGCCCTGCCCTCCCTGCCGACGTGTTTGCACTCCAGCTCGAGGCAGGCTTGGGATGGCCACGGAGCAGCGATGGCAGCCAGCGCCTCGCCCTGGCACAGCTACCTTGGCGTGATCCTGTCCCGCGAGACGCAGTGGCTGGAGCACTTCCAACGGGCTGAGGACATCCTGCTGATGCTGCTGGAGGGCGTCCACAGCAGGGAGCCCCGCTTCCTCGTGGACTACGCCAGGAATCTGGAAGCCCTCGAGTTTGCTCTCTGTGGCTCTGAAGATTCTGTCACCGTGGAGGTCTCGCTACGCGTTGATGGGGATGTCCTGCAGGTGCTGCCGTGCCGGCCCAGGGACACCCCAGCCGGGCACTCTCTGGGGCTGGGCACCTGCTATCTGCAAGTGCCCTCTCCAGGGACTGACTTGGAGGACTGGACAAGCGCTGTGGGTGTGATGGAGCAGGGAGGTGGTGTGAGGTGCCTGGCTCCAGGCAAAATCCTCCAGCACCTGAAGGAGCTCCTCATTTCAGCCATCGTGCACTGCCGGCGCTGCTTCCTGCTTCAACCAGGTGCGTAAGCCCATGGGGTGCTTCCCTGGCCGGGACCTGCTGCCAGCACAGCTGGGGAGCCCAGCTTGGTGGTGGTTCTTGAGCAAACAGGCTGGGGTCTAAGTCTCTGCAGAAACGAGCCAGCGCCCTGCCACACACTGGGACAGGCTTTGCCCTCAGCCAGGGAAGGGGAGGTGCAAACTGTGCCCTACCATCCCATGGCTGCAGTTCCATCTTCCCACTGAGTTGGTGGTGCCCTCCTGGGTGGGTGGCAGCTCCACACAGTCCCCACGGAGGGTTTGCTCTGGTACTTGGCATGCTTGGCTCACTCTAACAGCGTCCCCACCCTTCTTCGAGTGCCTCCTGCTCCTTGGTGGAGGCTGTTCAGAGGGTGAGCTGGAAACACATCAGGACTGAGTATTGGGCTCAGACCCTGTGCACACACAGGGCCCAGCTAGGAGCAGCATCTCTGGGAAGAACACAGTGGGGAGGGGACCCTGGGAATGTCCATAGGGGTCCCAACAGCTTCTTCATGCATTTCCATCTCCAAAGGTGCTTCTTGAAGTACATCACAGCCCTGAAGGAGGATGTGAGAAGATCAGCAGATCTAAGACTGTCTTAACCAGCCCCAGCAAGCCCACTGTCCCCTCCTTCCTCCTCAGACAAGCCAGGACCCTTCATCTTCCTTTACCCTCACAACCTGAGACCTTTCCTGGTCCATTTTTCTTGGACCACATTATTTTTCTTGGCACTGTTCAGCCACCCAGCATGGCCCATTCGGCTGTCTGAGGCTTCCTGCTGTGCCCACACCCACTGGCCTGGCCTTGGGCCCTGCTGGAGCGATGTTCCTTCCCAAAAACCACCCCAGGGGGTTTGGAGACTGCCTTTCACCAGGGAAGAGCAGCCAAACCGCAGCATTGGAAAGGGATGAGTCGAGCGAGGCGGGACGTGCCCACGGGTGTTGCGGCACAAACCCGGTTCAGCCTGCGGGACCGGCTGCCGTAACCTCGTAACCACAGCCAAACCCTCTGCATCCAGGTGACCTCAGCGCCGAAAACCTGCAGGAAGATGCCATGGAGCTCTCACTGCTGATCCGTGGGGGCTGGAAAACTGTTCGCTTTGACATCGTTCCCGTGGTGAGGCGGCAGCAGGAACCGCTCCGGCTCAACGGGCGGCAAAGGGACAGGGGCTTCCCTGAAGGCAGCCTCCAGAAGGCCACGGAGGAGGTCCATTTCATCCCTGCCTCTCCCCATTGCTGGAGGTGAGCATGCGTGCACAGTGAGGGGACCCTGCCCGCAGATTCCCCCCAGCCAGCAGCACTGCTGAGGGGAGGTAAAAGGGGATGAGAAAGCGAAGGGACATGTGGGCACGGAGGTGATGACACCCCTTTCTGATGCCCAGACCCGCTGCCCAGCCAGATTTCAGGCAGCTGAAGGAAAGAGGGAATAGAATCACTTGGTTATAAAAGACCTGAGATCACATCAGAAGCCAATGGGTCAGCTTCTTACATTCATAAAGTCATACAATAGCTTGGTTGGAAAAGACCTTTGAGACCATCGAGTCCAACCATACCTGTCCACTGCTAAACCAGATCCCTGAGCACCTCAACTACCCGTCTGTTTAACAGCTCCAGAGATGGTGACTCAACCAAAAAAAACCCCCAAATTGTTCACAGGTGCTGAATCCTGTGAACACAGAGGTTGGTGGCTCTCAAATCCCTGCCTGGGCTTTGAGAGCAGGCCTGGGCACCTGGCAGCTGCAGGGTGATGCCCTCCCTGGGCATGCTGTGGTGGGAGGGGGCCGGGATGACACACACATCACCTGCCAGCACGGCCACCCAGCCCCAAAGAGGGGCTGAGTGTTTGGCTGGACCAGACTATGCTTATTTTGGGCTTAATATGGTCCAGCTGGGTGCTTGGGGGTCCAATCCAACTTCCCCTGTGGGGCAAGCTGCAGCTCTCCCTGTTTCATGTAGGGGAGCACAACACCAAATTGCCCTCCCTCTTGTCCCTCCTGGAAAGGGAGCTGCTCAGCAGCTTTCCCATCATGCTGCAGATCTCCTGTGTTCCTCTCACCAGAACTGGATGCTGGGATGCTGCACACCTGTGGCCATGTGGGTGGCCAGGAGGGATCCCCATGCATGCCAGCTAGCTGCGAGGATCCTCACCCCTGCTGGGAGGATGCAGGTCTCCACCTTCCCTCTCACCAGACCCCACTTTCTCTCACCAGATCCTCCACTCACCTCCCCATCCTGAAGCTGCTCCAGGCAGTGGACACGCTCAAAGGACCTCGCCTGGACAGCCTTCGCCTGCTCGACCAGCTCCGCAGCCAGGACTGGGGAGAGGAGGGTGGGAAAGGTGGTCTCACCTTCAACCACCTGAAGGTAGGTTAGTTCTGCAGGTGGACTGTGGTTCTTCAGGCAGGCAGAGCCAAGGCTGCTCCCCTGCACCCTGCTGCCACCAAGTCGCTGCTGGAAGAAGACCCCAAGTACCAAGCTCAAGTGCAGGCAGTGCTTTGGGTCACACCAGCCCATGGCTGTGTCTGGAACGATGCTTGCTGTGGTTAGAGGGGTTTGATCCTTCTTCCTGGCAAACGAGAGGCACTTGTGGGATTGAACCAGCAACCTCCAGCCTGAAACACCCTGAGAGCTGGTTCTCTATGCCCACGTGCCGGGCATCCCCTGGCAGAGGCTGCCTGTGTTGGGGATTGTGTTGCCGTGCCTGCCGTGCCCCAGCATGCTGGGAGGTGCCTGTGCAGGGCTAAGGGTGACATTTCCTCTGACAAAACCCTCCTCTCCCCACCCAACCTGGTTTTAGCATTCTGGACCCAGGCCAGCTGGTGATGCAGGTCAGGAAAGGGGCCGTGCAGGGAACACCACAATCCAGCTTTGCCTTGGCTTGTGGCAGCTCCCTGGGCTGGGGTGGAGAAGGAGGCAAAGTTGTCTTCTGCTGAGAGAACAGCTCCAGCCCCAAGTAACCAGTCCCTGTGGGTTTTGCTTTATGTTGTGTTCTTAAATATTCCTTTATTTAAAAAAAAAAGGGCACAGTATGCAACTGTTCTTCAAAAAAAGCATCTTCTGCTCCAGCCCACTGCATATTGTGTGTCACCAGAAGGCGACAATCGGTGCCAAGCCATTTGCCAGCACAGTGCAGAGGCAGCTGGCACGGCTGGGGCTTCCCCTTCCTTGCCAGTGGCTGATGGAAACCAGAAGCAGGGGTTTTCACAATTGCTCGGTGCCTGTGGAAAGCTTGGGCATGTTGTTTTGGAGCTGGGACCTGCCTCGGAGCTGAGATGGGTGCTCTTAGGGGAGTGAAACACAGGTTTAAAGCTAAGGGGTGGTGGCACAAGAGCTGCACCTGCAGCAGCTGAAGCAGCAGCTCCGAGAGCCTACAGAGCCCTGGGATGTCCACTCGATGTCCACATGAGGGCTCAGGCCACGGGCAGATGTGCAGTGACCCGCATTGTGTGAAGGTCCAGCCTTCGTGGGGATTGCCCGAGCCCACGCCCTTCTCTCCCTCCCCACAGATGGTGCTGCTGTGGAGCACAGAGCTCTTCCCCTCCCCAGAAGACTGGCAGGACCTGGAGGGATCAGTCTACAGGCTCCTGGTGGTTCTCCTCCGCTGCCTGGCCACCCGGTGCCTGCCCCACTTCCTGCACCCAGAGGAGAACCTCTTCCAAGGAGACCCCTCAGACCTTGCCTCCCTCTACTGCAAGGTGGAGAGCTTTGCCTGGAACCCCCAGCGCTTCCTCCGCTTCCATTTTGGCCCCCCTGCACGTGCTGATGGCTGGCAGGGAGACCCCAGCACCCGAGCCCTGCTGCAGCTCCCTGCTGAGGACAGGTCCTACTGGGACACAGCCTACTTTGACATCCTGCTCAGCCAGGTAACTCTGACAGAATGACCTGACCTGAGTTGGATAGGGCCCAAGAGAATGGCAGGAAGGTGTGCCAGGGGAGGGTTAGGTTGGACATTAGAAAGAGGTTCTTCCCCCAGAGGGTGGTGGAGCACTGGAACAGCTCCCCAGGGAAGCACTCACAGCCTGACAATATTCCAGAAGCATTTGGCCAATGCCCTCAGACACACGGGGTGAATGTTGGGGTTGTCCTGTGTAGGGTCAGGAGATGGACTCAATGCTTCTTGTGACCAGAGACCCTGAGGCACTGCCAGAAACCATCTGGCCTGGGCAGCTTGGGATGTGCTGGAATTTGCCCGCCACGAACTGCCTGACCCTGCTGTGGAGGCTGTGGGAGGCTGGCACTGCTGGTGTGGGGGGTTTGAGCAGAGCAAGGAGCCCTGTCCCCTCACTCCCCACCTGCCTCTTCTTAGTTCCAGGTGTACCGGATCCAGGACAGCACACGCCGCTCGGCAATGTCCCAGCTCCTTTCCAAGATCCGGCAAGAAATCCCCCAGCAGAGCTGAGTGGGGCCCAGCTGCCACCCCACCAGGGTGTCGTGGCTGCCCCATCCCTGGAGGTGTTCAAGGCCAGGTTGGATGGGGCTTTGAGCCCCCTGATCCAGTGGGAGGTGTCCCTGCCCATGGCAGGGGATCGCCCTTCCAACCCAAACCGTTCCATAATTCTGTGATTCTCAAAACACAGAGGGGTGCAAGGCAAGCTCCAGGGCCAGGCAGCAGCACGCTGGTGTGTGGCTTTATTGAGGGAAGATGGGAATGGGGAGGGAGCGCAGGTCTGCTGCAGCAGGGTGGGGGTGCACGGCCTCTCAGCTCCCCTGGTAGAGCCAAGGAAGGCAGTCTATCCCAGGGCACCTAAGCTGGGGGAAATGGTTGCTGTCCTGTGCTGCTGGGCTCTGGTGCAGGGCCAGCAAAGAGGATTGTGGTGGGAAGGGAAGGGACCTGGGGGTCAGATCCTGCATCCAGCCCTGTGGGACTCACAGGCAAGGGAGAAGCTGGGGGGCCAGGCTGTCAGGGTGAGGCGTGACCCTGCATGAGGGACCCGAAGAAGGGGTTTGGAGCCACTTATCACGTCTGTTGGGCTGCAGCCCTCACCTCCCCACATCCCCTGCTCTTCCAGCATCTCCCTCCCTCTCTGGTTTGGGTTGTTGGGGGTTGCACCATGTCCTGCTGGCGTCCCAGGGGGGCAGCAGAGCTTTGCAGGGGCGCTCACAGCCGGCTGCGGCGGCAGCGCTGGAGGGCATCGCGCAGGGCACACAGCACACGGTCCACGTTAGTGCTGGTGGAGTTGCAGCCCATGAGGCCGATTCGCAGGACCTGTGAGGAGAAGGACCAGCACCTCCCTGTAGTGCCCACCACTGTGTCCCTGCGAGCAGAGTGGCTGGTGGCAGAGCACAGAGCAGGGGGCACCGTGCATGCACAGGACTCCCTGCTTGCTATGTATAATGCTCTCTTCCTCTAAAGACTCGTCACCCTGCTAATTACGTGTGCAATTATTCAATTGTGTGTGGTTTGGGAGCCGCTCTGCGTTGCTGCAGGCAATGGGATGGATCCAGCCATGTGGTTGCTCTTTGCAGCCACCAAGCACCAGTTAATCACGGAGCTGCTGATGGATGTGGCCGCAGCCGGGTTTGGTGCCCGGCTGTGGGCAGTGGGATGGGGAGGACATTGCCCACCTTGCCAGCCGAGGGGCCCAGCCCTCCGGCGATCTCAATGGCATGCTGGTCCATGAGGAAAGTTGTGATCTCCTTCCAGTCATAACCCTCGGGCACCTTGACAGTAGTGATGGTGGGAAGTCTCGCTTTCTGGGGAAGAGAGAAACCAGGCTGAAGCTGCAGCTCCTGGTCCCAGTGAGCCCAGCAGCCTGCCAGGAGAGAGCATCGCTATGAGGAGAGCTTATTCTTCAGCATCAAAACCTGCCCAGGTGCATTTGCAGCCCCCCAGGGCCATATCCTCATGCTGCCCTTGTGCTGTGGTGGTGGGCTTGCCTCACACTCACCTCCTCCCTCACAAAGAGCTCAAGGCCAAGGTCGCGCAGCCCCTGGCACAGTTGGGCACAGTTGGCCTGGTGGCGTTCCCACGAGCTCTCCAGACCCTGTGGGCAGAGGAATCATAGAATCACAGAATTGCTTGGTTGGAAAAGATCTTTGAGATCTTCAAATCCAACCATACCTGCCCACTACTAAACCAGATCCTCAAGCACCTCATCTACCCCTCTGTTAAACCCCTCCAGGGATGGTGACCCCCCCACCTCCCTGGGCAGCCTCTGCCAGTGCCTGAGAACCCTTTCCGTGAAGAAAAATTTCTTGATATCCAATCTAAATCTCCCTGGAGCAACTTGAGGTCATTTCTTCTTGTCTTATCTCCCATCACCTGGGAGAAGAGACCAACCTGCACTTCACCACAACCTCCTTTCAGGGAGCTGCATACAGTGATGAGGTCTCCCCTCAGCCTCCTCTTCTATAGGCTAAACAACCCCAGGTCCCTCAGCCACTCCCAGAACCCTTGTTCTCCAGACCCTTCCCCAGCTTCGTTCCCTTCTCTGGACGTACTCCAGCCCCTCAATGTCTTGTAGTGAGGGGCCCAAAACTGAACCCAGGATTCGAGGTGTGGCCTCTCTGATGCCCAGTACAGGGTACAATCCCTTTCCTGGTGAGGGAGAAGGTCCCTGCTGCTGACAGTGTCCTCCTGCACCCATCGCTGCCCCAAGCCCTGCTGGCTCTGCTGGTGCCCCCCCTGCCTGCCCGGTGCTGCTCACCAGCTCTGCCAGCATGGCCAAGCCTTCCCGCAGGCTGAAGAAGCTGTTGATTGGTGCCGTGTGGTGGTACCTGCAAAACCCAAGGGGCACCTGTGTGATTTGATCTATCTTGTGGTGCAGGAGGACTGTGGTGCGGTGTCATAGAATCATAAAGTAGTTTGGGTTGGAAGGGACATCAAAGCCCACCCAGTTCCAAACCCCTGCCCTGGGCAGGGACAACTCGCATTCCATCGGGGTGCTCAAGGCCCCATCCAACCTGGTCTCGAACAATTCCAGGGCGGGGGCATCCACATCTTCCCTGGGCAACCTGTTCCAACAGTGTTGTCCCTCTTCTGCACCCAGCACAGAGAGGATGCAAAGCCCTCAGGGCTACTTTGAGACCAGCAGACAGGATGATGGGGAGACAGGGCCTGCGCCCTGCAAGGCAAGCAAGCTCCGAGCCAGGACGAAGGCTGTGGTGGGACAGCAGAGGCCACCTGTCCTGGGACAGCCTGTCCTCACCTTCGTGGCTCGCCATCACAGCCCCAGTAGTTTGCCAGCCAGCCCATGTCCAGGTAGAAGGATGGAGGCTGCTTCTTCCTCCTCAGCATCTTCTCCCTGGCAAAGAAGAGTGCTGGGAGGAGCCACACTGCCACTCCTCCAGCCCCTGGGTGGGGTCAAAAGTGGGCTGGGTGCCCTCTCCAGAGTGACAGGGGTGTGTTTGACACCTTTCCCCCAGCGGGATGAGGCTGCCCTTACCTGGCTCGCTCACTGAATGAGATGGGGGCACTGCCAGGAGGGGCGTTGAGGACTTTCTGAGACCCCGAGTACAGGACGTCGATCTCTGCCCAAGAGAGAAGGCAGCTCCTTAGGAACCAGGGGCTCCTGCTGGAGTCACCCTGAGGGCCCCCAGCACAGGTGAGAAGCACAGAGTGACACACGCTGCAAGTTCTACTTATGTTTGGCCAGCTCTGGGACCCTGGCACTGCTGATGGTCCTCTGAGAGGAAAAAGGCCCTCTGGCTGCAGGTAAACCAGTTTCTAGTTATGCTCACCCCAAGCATAGGGGGCTGATCCCACTGCCCTCCCTTCCTGGCCCAGGCTTGAAGCCCACTTGTCCCTGGGTGTCCGTGATGGCACTGTGGATCTTACCCTGCTGGTCCATGAAGATGGGGGCTCCCCCAAGCGATGCCACCGCATCCACGAGCAGCAGGCAGCCATGCCTGTGGGACAACAGAGCTCAGCCTGGTGTTCCTGCCACCTCCTCTTGCCATCCCTCTTCCTCCAGCCACAGCATGCTGGTCCCTCCAAGGTCATGTGTCTCACTGGAACCCAAGCACTTCCCACATGACAGAGCCAGAGGAGAGCCTGAGGCTTGTAAACCATGGAATGCTTTGGGTTGGAAGGGACCTTAAAGACCATCCAGTTCCATGGGCAGCGACACCTCCCACTGGATCAGGGTGCTCAAAGTCACAACCAGCATGGCCTTGAACACCTCCAGGGATGGGGCAGCCATGGCTTCCCTGGGCAATCTGTGCCAGAGCCTCCCCATTCTCATTGTGAAGAATTTCTTCCTAATGTCTAATCTAAATCTTCCCCCTTCCAATTTAAACCCATTCCCCTTGTCCTATCACTCCAGGCCCTTGTAATAAGTCTCTCCCCATCTTTCCTAGAGCCTCTTTCAGTACTGAGAGGCTACTCTAAGGTCTCCCCAGAGCCTTCTCTTCTCCAGGCTAAATAACACCACCTCTCTCTGTCTGTCCTCATAGCAGAGGTGTTCCAGGCCTTGGATCATCTCCGTGGCCTCCTCTGGACCCGTTCCAACAGTTCCATGTCCTTCTCATGTTGGGAATGCCGGAACTGGATACAGGACTCCAGGTGGGATTTCATGAAAGTGGAACAGAGGTGGAGAATCCCCATGCCCCAATCCCTGATGGCAACTTTGGGGTGCCACCAGCCCCTCACTGTGCACTGACCGGTGGCACAGCTCGCCCAGCCTGTCCAGTGGCTGCAGCACCCCAGTGGAGGACTCGCCATGGGTGATGAAGAGTACAGAGGGCTTGTGCTGAGCCAGGCCCTGCATGAAAAAGAGGAGAAGGTGACCACCCTCGGGGCTGGCTCGTGCCCGCTGCCCTGCTCCGTGGCTGGCACTCACCTCCTCGATATCCCGTGGGGTGAAGTACTCGCCTGGGGGCTTCAGCAGCTCATGGACATTGGCTCCTGGGAAGGATTTGGGCAGAGGGAGAGTGAGGTGTGGACATGCTTCCCACTAGGCAGCCACCTGCTCTGGAGGGGAATCAGGGCCAGGGTCTGGATTCTTGCGGATTTGCCCGGTGGAAAAGCCAGAAACCACTGGAGAGGGAGAGACATCACCCTGGAAAAACCCGTGAGTGCTCTCCAGCTGCAGGAGTGGGAATGGCAAGCCAGGGGTGATATTTTGGCATCCTGCCTACCAGCCTGGTCCTCTGAGCCCCACCAGTGTCACCTGGCTGTCCCAGCATACCCAGCCTCCTGGCGATGTCGGCAGCACGTTGTCCCCAGATGCCATTGATGGCCACCAGCGCAGTGTCTCCGTGCTCCAGCACGTTGAGGAGGGCAGCCTCCATGGCACAGTGGCCAGTGCCACTGATGGCCAGGGTCAGGCGGTTCTGCGTCTGGAAGGCGTACTGGATGCCCGCCTTGACCTCATCCATCACCTCACAGAATCACGGAAAGACTTGAGTTGGAAGGGACCCACAAGGACTACCGAGTCCAACCTCTGTCCCTGCACAGGACAACCCCAGCATTCACCCCGTGCGTCTGAGGGCATTTGCCAAATGCTTCTGCAATATTGTCAGTCTTGGTGTCGTGACTGCTTTCCTGGGAGCTGTTCCAGTGCTCCACCACCCTCTGGGGGAAGAACCTTCTGCTAATGTCCAGCCCTCCCCTGGCACATCTTCCTGTCATTCCCTCAGTCCTATCATTGGTCACCAGAGAGAAGAGATCAGTGCCTGCTCCTCCTCCTCCCCTTGTGAGGAAGATGTAGACTGGGAGGAGATCCTCCAGGCTGAAAAGATCAAGCAATCTCAGCTGCTCCTCCTCCGACTTCCCCTCTAGACCCTTTACCACCTTCCCCCTGAGGCAGCAGGGGTCCGACTGACATGGCTATTGCCCTCCTCACCCCAGCAGAGCTGGCCCAGCCCCTCGTGAGGGGCGAGGGAGAAGAGGGTTGGGGAAGAAGGCTGGGCTGGGGCAGCTCACCTGCAGCACCTCGGGGTGCATGTGGCCCAGGAGCTGCCGGCCGCCTGCAGCCAGGATGCGAGGGGGGACGTTGCTGGGCCCCGGCCCGAGCAGCAGCCTCTCTGGCACAGCCAGGGGCCGGAGCAGCTCCTGGGGTGGGGGGACGCGGAGCAGGCTGGTGGCCATAGCACGCTTTGCCACCCCCAGGAGCTGCAGGAGAGGAGCAGTGGAGGCTGCTCGTGCAGCACCCAGCACCGCAGCGCAGCGCATCCCGTGCCAACAGCAGCCAGCGGCGCTGTGGACCCTGACCCTGGGGCTCCGTGCTCCCCCCGCCAGCACGGACTCTGCCCCTGGCCTCCTCCTTGTCCAGTTAATGTGCCACCAGTGCCATCCCTGCTGTCCCAGCCACCGCATTCCGGGGACATCCCCTCCCCTTGCTGATGCTGGGGGGTGTAGCTATCCAAGCACACCAACCTCTGGGACTGGCAAGCACCCACGCAGACCCCATCCCCATGGCCTCCGGGACACTGAGGCTGATGGTTCCCAACACCATCCAAGCAGCTCCTGGGAACACAGCTCCTGTGCCATGGAATGGTTGGTCTGGTCTAGGTCTGGCACAGCCACCACAGTCACGACCCCTCCAGCAGCACAGAGCTCTGTTGGCCAGGTCCTGACCAAGGACGTGCTTTGCAGATGGACACCTGGAGGAGGCTGCCCATTGGGATGGTTTGCACAAGGGCAGAGCCATGGGGTATGACACGACTGCAGGACCTGCTGCAGCGAGCTGTGCTCTGTGGGCTCAGCCTGGCTCATGGGCATTCCAGCATGTCCTGAGGATGCCACAGGCCACCTGTGCCTGTTCAATGTGCCGTGCCTGTCACCCACCACTTGTGCCCACAGTCCATCATATCCTGCCAATCCTCTGGCATATTCTGTGCCATCAATACTTTGAAATGCTGCCAGCTGCTGGCTCCTGGCAGGTCCAAGAGCAGGTCCCTGGCCAGAGGAGCCACTCAGTGAGCAAAGCCTTGGGCTGGGGATGATGGTTATGGGGTAGAAAGAGTCCCCCTGGCAGAAATGGTGTTGGTAGCTGGTGCTGAAGGCTTATGGGGCAGGTGTGCAGGGCTGGAATGGTGCCAGGTGAGAGCACTTCTTTGCATGCAGCCTGATGGTTATATCAGAGGAGCTGAGAGCTGGTGTGGCTGACATTGCATGGATGAGGGAAACCACAGCCAGCCTGGGGACTGCTGCATTGTCATCATCTACCAAAGTGAGGACAAGAGGTCCTGATGTACTGAGAGGTGCTGAGCCAGGCCCTCGTTCTGTGCTCCTCTGGCTGAGGGGACATCCCACCACCAGGATTGCTGCTGGATGCTCACAGCGTCGCTGAAACACTTATTCCTGAAAACACTGGGAAGAAGAGCCTGGAGACCCCCCACTGCTGTGGTGGGAGTGTGGATGGATGAAGACCTCTCAGCTGCCTGTCCTCCAGGGAGATTTGGAAAAAGGATGGGTGCAGGGAGGGGAGACGTGTGGCCTTGTGGTTGGTGTGGAGGGAGGATGCGCTGCTGGAAACAGCTGGTGGCGAAGGCATAAGCTTCTTTTTGTGCTGGGTGTAAATTCCGTGGCGCAGATGGACAGGGAGCCTGCAGGTGGAAGGCTCAGCGGCCCAGAGGGATGGAGAATCATAGAATCACTTGGTTGGAAAAGACCTTTCAGATCTTCGAGTCCAACCGTACGTGTCCACTACTAAACCAGATCCCTGAGCACCTCATCTACCCGTCTGTTAAACACCTCCAGGGATGGGGACTCCACCACCTCCCTGGGCAGCCTCTGCCAATGCCTGAGAACCCTTTCTTGATGTCCAATCTGAACCTGCCCTGGTTCCTCTCATCCTATCACCTGTCACTTGGAGAAAGAGACCAACAACCACCTCACCACAACCTCTTTTCAGGCAGCTGCAGACAATGATGAGGTCTCTCTTCAGCCCCCTTTTGTCCAGGCTAAACAACCCCAGCTACCTCAGCTGCTCCCAGAACCCTTGTTCTCTAGACCCTTTCCCAGCTCTGTTCCCCTTCTCTGGATGCACTCCAGCCCGTCAATGTCTTTCGTGTAGTGAGGGGCCCAAAACTGAACCCAGGATTCGAGGTGTGGCCTCACCTTGGAGGCGGCTGCGGCTGCCGGGGACGGGTGGGGAACGGGGTCGGGGCTGGAGCGCGGGTTTGGCCCCCTCTCAAGCCCCGACCCCGTCCCCCATCCCCCGGCAGCCGGGTCCGGGTACCGCGCCCTGGGGAGCCGGGAATGATGGAGATGGGGGGAGCGGTTGCCAGGCAACGGTTGCCGGGTGACGTGGGGGGCCCCGCCCCTTCCCGCGCCTTTGCGGCGGATCCGCAGCGCAGACCGGGATGCGGGGGGGGTGGGGGGGATGAGGGGGGGGTGGGATGCGCTGACGTCACCGCTCCATCCTCGGTCCCCCTCCTCCTCCCTCCTGCGCATCCCCCAACCAGCGCGCGGGGCGGGGAGCGCAGGGGCGGGGCTGTCGCCACCCGCACCGGCATCACCGACAGCATCACCGGCACCGGCACCGGTACCGGCCTCATGCTAGCCCCCCCCGCCCGCGGCTGAGCACGGGCACAGGTAGGGGCGGGAGGGACCGGGCGGGGGGGATTCCTTGGGGTGCTCCCAGGTATGGCGATGCCACCCCTTTCATCCTCCCTCCCAGGGGTCCGGCGGTGAAGGGGGGGGCGTGGGGGGTGTGTGTCATTTTGAGGGTCCCCCGAGGGGGGATGGAGGCGGGTAGGGGCTCCCCGAAGGTCCCCAGTGCAAGCAGCCGGCGGGTGCCGCCCCGGCTTCCAGAAGGATCACACCGGGAGGGAGCCTTGCTAGGGATGGGGCGATGCCTCTGCGGCGCTGAGGTGTGGTGGGGTGGGACGGATGCGTCCCCACAGCCCAGGGAAGAACGCGACCCCCACAAAGACCTCTTTTCACCCCCCTGCTTTTCCCTCTGGGCAGGGTGGCTGTACCCACGAAACTGAGCCATCCTGCGCCATCATTACGCTTCGGAGTGAACGATGGCACGGGAGGGAGCAGTGGGTGCCCGCGCTGCGGTTCTTGCCCAGGGGTGCAGCTGGCAAAGGTGCTGCGAAGCCGAGGCTCTTGCTTGCCCCACAAGGACGAGACGATGGCACTGACCTTGTCCCTGGGGGCTGCGGGGCGAGGGCTGCCGTGTCACTGCAGGCCAAGTGCCCGCGGCTTCTGCCTGGAGGAGGGGGTGGTCTCCATGCAGAGGGGCTGGTGCAGAGCCCCGCGCTTGGCCATCCTGGCTCCCAGGGGGCAGCCCTGCAGCTACCCCATTGTATTCCTCCTCTGCATCCTCCTCCTTGTCCTCCCCTAGACCTCACAGACCCCCTGTGTGTGAGGATCTCGTGCCTGCTTAGGTCCCACACCTCAACCGCAATGTTTGGGGGGGACACGAGCCAGGCAAGCATCTCCCTTGCCACCCCATGGCTATTCATTCACGCCCCAGTGCAGGAGCAGCCCTCGAGCAGGTGGCCTCAGTGGGATGGGGCGGGGGCAGCAGCCACCCCCTGGGGTACGGCCGGGGTGTGGTGGGCTCTGCTGTCCCCACGCGCTGCCGCTGACCTCCATTTTGTCTGGGAAGTGGCAGCTGGCGCTGGCACCGATGCTGCCACCATCCCCCACTTCCCTGCGTGGGGCTGTAGCCCCCAAAACCCCCGTGTCACAACCTGGTGTCTGTGTGTCCCACCTCTGGCCACACAGCCTGAGCTCCCTACTCTTTTCCATGCGGCTTTTCCCCTCTTGGAGTCCTAGCATGCAGAAGAGAGGATGGAGAGAGAGGGTGATGGAGGCAGGGATAGGAAGCAAAATCCCTTCATCCAAGCCTTAAATTTGCTACCTGCAAGTATAGTCAGCCATGGAATTTCCAAGGAGAAGTGCAAACACTGCCCTGAAGCCACATCCCACCCTGGGGTGGGTGGGAGGCGAGGAGGCACAGGGCACGGTGCCCATGATGGTACTGGGGAAGCTGGGGGGAGCTGGATTTCAGCTGGGGATGGAGGGGCACCTGCCCGTGCCCTGGGCTGTCCTCCAGGTGCTGCTCCTGGGAAAACTGCACCGTCACGGTACCTTGCCCTGCGTGGGGCGGGAGGCAAGCAGGGAGCAGCCGTGGTGCTGCGTCATCCCGGCCAGCTGCCCCCATGGTCCCCTACTGTCCCTTTTGTCTCCAGAGGGAGAGCAGGGTCTCACAGTCCTAGGCAGAGCTGGGGGCCCCAACGATGGGTGCAGAGGAAGGGCTCCTTCCCATGAAGCCCATTGGTGGCTGAGGAGACACAGCCAGATGAGAGAATCATGGAATGGGCTGCGTTGGAAGGGACCTTAAAGCTCATCCAGGTCCAACCTGCCCTGCCACCGTGGTGATGCAGGGATGTGCAGAGACAAAAGGAGAAACTCGCCTTGGGTTTCAGCTCTTCATCTGCTGGAGCCGTCTGTGGCCCTGGTGGGGCAGCCCCTGCCCTGTGCTGGATGCAAGGAATGAGGCATCCTGGCTGTGATGACCCATGGTAGCACCACTCAGCCCTGGTGTCCTGCATCTCCCAGGGGACAGGAAGCACAACGTGGCCCTGTGGCATCCTTAGGGACTGCTGCAGGTGGTACCTGGGGACAACACTCCCCATTCCACTGGTCACCTCTCAGTGGTGACAGGAGCCCTCGGGCTTAAGAGAGCTTTCATTAGCTAATCTCTGCCCAATTAATCTCAGCTGATCCAGTTAATCATTGCTCTCTAGGCCTTTCGCTCCTCGCTGAGTGTGCTGGTAGGGCTGGGCAGGGTGAGTGAGAAGATCTGGGGGACAGATCTGGGTGTGACCCCTAGGATCATATCCCCAAGGATCCTTCTGCCCTCCTCTGCCATCTCCCTTGTGCGTGTGGGGTGGCCCCGGGGAGGGCGTGGGGAGCGGGGCCGCCGTGCTGGCTCACTCCCAGCAAAAGGCTGATAGCAGCTTATTGAATTTCTCTCGATGGCAGATTAAGCAGGCGGTGGCTGCCTGGCTGTCCCCTGGCTGTCCCCAGGCAGAGCAAGCTTGGAACCACCCACCTGCCCTAGGGGAGATCCTGCCCCTGCCCTGCCAGCTGCGGTGTCCCCTCCGCGGGATGCTGAGCCCTTGCAGCCAGCGATGCTGGCGGTGCTACCACTCAGGCTGAATCCCACCCCCTGGCCCAGCTGAGGTTTGGGAAGGAGCTGAGCAGGGTTGGGGTCTCCCTGGTTGTGCAGGGATGCTCTGTCTGCCTGGGCTCCTTGTGCTGCAGAGGTGGGACTAGAGAGGGACGTGGTGTGTGTTGTTGGCCAAGGAAATGGATGGAGACAGAAAATGGAGCCGAGCTTGGAGCTCTGCAGCAGGGAATACTGGCAGGGAGAGGAGCCTGCACCACTGGGCGAGGTGAGCCAGATGGCTTGCTGGGAATACGCCAGGCTGTGGGCATCGAGATGGCAGGGAGAGAGGAAAGGTCCTGCTGGTGAGAAGGTGGCTTCTCATGGTCGGCCAGGATGGGCTGGGGGCTACTGGTGTGGGGCTGAGTGGGCACTGCCAGCAGAGGAAGGAGAAGAGCCACCAACAGAGGGCACATGGTGAGATGATCTGCCCAGAAAAGTGGGATGAAGGAGAAACCAGAGCTTGGTTGTCAGAAGTGGGGGGGCTGGAGGGGGCTGTGATGGGAATGATGCAAGGGTGGGAGGGAACAAGGTCGGGGTTGGAAGCTGCCTGTGGTGGGTCCCAGTGCTGATGGGGTCATTGTTGGATGTGCAGTGCTGGTGGCTCTTGCCAAGGGCTCTGCAGCAGGGCTGGAGCCTGGGGACCAACCCACCTCTTCGTATCCCTGGGACTTGGAGGGACTGCAAAACAGGAAGAGAACTGTCCTGGCTGTAGAGGAGGAGAGGAAAGCATTTGACACAGACAGTTGTTGGGTGCTGTGTGGGGTTTACCCCAGCCACAGATCATAGAATCATGGAATGGTTTGGGTCAGAAGGGACCTTAAAGCCCATCCAGTTCCAACCCTCTGCCATGGGCAGGGACACCTCCCACTGGATCAGGGTGCTCAAAGCCCCATCCAACCTGGCTTTGAGCACCTCCAGGGAGGGGGCAGCCATGACTGCCCTTCTCTGGGCAGCCTGTGCCAGGACCTCACCACTCTTAAGTAAAACATTTCTTCATAAGATCTCACCTCAATCCCGCTCTTTAAGCTGAAAAACCTTTCCCCTCATCCTATTCCTGCACTCCCTGATCAAGAGTCCTTCCCCAGCTTTCCTGGAGCCCCTTTCAGTACTGGGAGGCTGCTCTAAGGTCTTCCTGGAGCTTTCTCTTCTCCAGGCTGAACAACCCCAACTCCCTCAGCCTGTCCTCACAGCAGAGGTGCTCCAGCCCTTGGATCACCTCCGTGGCCTCCTCTGGCCTCGCTCCAACAGAGCAGCTCAAACTGATGGCCTCATGAGGATGCAACCCTTTCACCCAGGAATATATCCCATTGTTTCATGGGAAAACCAACGTTTTTGTTCCCCTTTGGCAGGGAGTTCTGTTTAATTTGTCATTTTTTCCCCCATGTGAGGCAGCAGCAGCGCGGGGAGGGCAGAGGCCCATTGGAATGCGGCAGCACTCTCGCAGCGCAGGGGCTCCCTGGTGGTGTTAAACACCTGCTTAAAATTATCCACACTCAAGAAAGGCTGAGACCAAGTGCTTGAACTCTGGAGCTGGTGGGATTTAAGGGCGGTGTGTGGTGGGAGCTCCAGAGCCATCGCAGGAGGGGACATGAGAGGAGAGTCTGGGAACTCTTAACGGGAGATTTGTCCTCCTCCTGCTACCAGGGATGAAGGCTTGCTTTTGAGACAAAGTATTTTTGAAAGTCATTGCTGAGCTTATAATTCTTTCTGGCCGCAGTGTTTTCCACTGCTCCGTGAACACACCTGCCTTTGGGCAGAGCATACATTGGTTTTCCTCCCACCCCCTTGGGAAATGAAACCGGAGCTGTCAAACCTCAGTTAGTTTTAAAGCCATCCCCTTCTCTTGGGACACTTTCTGTACTGTGGATTTAGTTTTTCTCCTTTTTTGCCCTTTTTTTCCCCAAATTCGGCTGTATATTTTGTTTCCATTGTGGGAAAACCTGTGTCGTGTTGAGGACCCATCCTTACTGCTTCACTTCCTTTAGGTCATGGTCTGTGTAACCAGAGCTGTGCCATTGCTCGCTCCTGACCTCCTTCATCCCAGAGCAAGCATCTTGCTGGAAAAGACCAGGCTCAAAAAGCCCCAGGGCATTTGCAAACACTCTTGCAAGAGTCCTGAAGGCAGGCATCCTGCAAGATGCTGAGCTCCGCTTGCACTGGCAGGCTCAGCACGGGGAGCCCAGGGAGCAGGGACTGGGCAGGAGAGGGGATGGTTGTTAGAAGGCAGGAATGGAATTAGTCAGGGCTGATCCTGAAGGACCTGTTGGTCAAAGGAAGGACCCCATCATCCTTTTCTGGTCAATGCCAGTGAGGCTTAACTGGAGGGAAGTTGGGACTGGCTGCCAAGAGCCTGGACACCAGCGCTGAGTCGACCATCTTCTCTAGGAGATGTTGTTTGTTTCGTCTTGTGAGGTTTGTGATTAATAATTTATTAGCAAAAGGAGTGGAAAAATGATCATGAGCTGGGAGCTCCAGCCATGTGTGCTCTCCTCTGGCCTGCTGGCTGCTGCCACTCCTGCTGACACCGCTCTTCTGCTCTCGCCGTGAGCTGAATGAGAGGCGAATGCCAGTGTTGTGTTCAAAGGCCGCCTCCTTTCTTGACACTTGTGCCATCATTTTCCTCCCTTCCTCCACCCGGTCCTGCTGCCCAGTCCCCACTCTGCTGGGGCCGGAGCGGTGACAGGAGGCAACTGATGGGTGGGGGACTGTGGGCTTACTTGCAGTGGGTGCTCAGCGCTGCTGGCACCCTGGGATGGAAAATCCATTCCACGGGGACACATTTATGCTGATGGTGCTTGCGTAGCCCTGTTCCCCACCAAGTGATGCCACAGGGTGATGAAGACTCTGGGTGCTGCCCTGGGGCAAGGGTAGGGATATCCCCTGGGACTGAGCAGGGGATCCTCACCTGAGATACAAGGAGGAGAGGCAAAATGCAGCCAGACTGAACAGTGAAACAAAATGTCATCTTTCAGGTAGAGGCAAACCAGCATTCCCGGGAAGTTTCATTGCACAGGCTTTCTGTTCATTTTTCTGCCACAGCTGTAAGTTGGGGATTGGGATGCAAGCTTTCCTAAGTCTCTTTTCTTCCCTCCTTGCAGGACAGTCACTGACCCCTGTTAGCAGGACCCACCTCCAGCTGGCACGATGGCGGGAGCATCTGTGAAGGTGGCAGTGCGAGTCCGGCCCTTCAACTCCCGGGAGATGAGCCGGGAATCGAAATGCATTATCCAGATGTCAGGAAGCACCACGAGTAAGTGCTGGTATTGGGGGTAGAGGGGCTGGGGAAGGCTTTGAGTGCTGCCCAGGGTGAAGAACACGTGGTCTCGCCACAGCAGCGGGCACTGGGCCACTGGGATCTTTGGTGTGGATGCCCATGGCACCTGGTGTTGTTTGGAGGAGGGAATTGGGAAGGGGAGAATGTCACCTTTCCCACGAGGAAATGCAGTCCTGCTGTTGACATGGCAGTGGTGGGGTCTACATGGCACCGAGCCCTTGGATTTCGGTGGTACCGAATGGGGCAGCATCTCCCAGCAGGAGAAGGGGGAGGAAGAATCAGAAAAGCCTGGAAATACCAGTGTGTGGATGTGGGGCTGAGGTGCCCAGCCCACAGTCACCTGCTGAAGCGTGGAAGCCACGTGGCTCCTGCTGGCACTGCCTGACTTGTCCTGCGCTCTGTGGTGTGGTGGGACCCATCCCTGCTTCTGTGGGGCTTGCGGCTGCAACACCAGCAGGATGGAGGGGCAGGAGCAGGCTTTGCCAAGGGAAGAGGGGATGTAGCATGGGGGCTGGGGGCCAATGGTCCCACCAGAAGCCCATCTGGCATTTGCCCTTCCTTAAATAGCTGCTGGAAGTGCAGAGCAGGAAAGGTGGCCAGGGGAGGGTTAGGTTGGACATTAGGAGAAGATTCTTCACCCAGAGGGTGGTGGAGCACTGGAGCAGCTCCCCAGGGAAGCAGTCACAGCCTGACAACATTCAAGAAGCTTTTGGACAATGCTCTCAGACACACAGGGTGAGTGTTGGGGGTTGTCCTGTGCAAGGACAGGAGTTGGAATTGATGATCCCTGATCCCTGTGGGTCCCTTCCAACTCAGGACATTCTATGATCTCTGTGATCTATGAATCCCTCCTCTTTGGCTCTGGAAGCCTCCAGATGGGACGGCATCTAAAATAACTCCCTCCCTCCCTGCCTGCCTGCCCGGGGCTTCCTGCGTCACCGGCAGTGGTGGGTGAAGCATCGGCGCCAGCCACCCCCGTGGCGCGCGCTGCCATGGCAACCCCGGCGGGAGGGAGAGGGGTTTCACCCAAAGGTGCAGGGTGGCTCTGTCACCCCACTGAGTTCCCCGCTCACTCTAGGCCTGGGGAGCAGGAATGGGGTCGTCTATGTGGCAGCATTTGCTGGTCTCTGGCATCCCAGGGGGGGTCTCCCCTCCTGGTTGTGCACAGATGCTCCATCCGCCCGGGATGGTTTCTGCTCCCCTCATGCAATGCTTTCTGGTCCAGCGGGAACTGCAGGGCTTGGATCCCTTCTGGGGTCCCCAGGCTGGGTCAAGGGCATCGGGCATCCACGGCCACGGCCGTGTTAGCCCAGTGATCTGCCTGTGTCCATCCTGTCACCCCAGCCCTGCAGCCCCCCTGGCTGTGCCCCTGGCCCCTCTTCCCCCTGGCATGCTGGGAGGGCTGTGGGCAGGCGCGGGGGCAGCGCTCAGCCAGCCCTTTGCTGACAGCGAGGTTTTTCTCCGTGAATGGACAAACCCTCAGTTAATCCCCTCGGCCTGGGGGCTGGGGGGCAGGCGCCAGCGGGCTCTGTTCCTGCTGAGTGGGGGAGGCAGAAGGAAGCAGCTAGTGCTGTCTGCTCCCCACTGCAGAGCTGGGCTGGCTCAGCCCACCGGCTCCTTGCAGAAAATCATGGAATAGTTTTGGTTGGTATCGTGGAATGGTTTGGGTCAGAAGGGACCATAAAGCCCATCCAGTTCCCGTGGCAGGGACACTTCCCACTGGGTCAGGTCACTCGAAGCCCCATCCAGCCTGGCCTTGAACACCTCCAGGGATGGGGCAGCCACAGCTTCTCTGGGCAACCTGTGCCAGAGCCTCCTCACCCACAAGGGGAAACATTTCTTCTTGATACCTAATCTAAATCTCTCCTCCTTCAGCTGAAAACCGTTCCCCCTCATCCTAGCCCTGTGTTCCCTGAACAAGAGCCCCTCCCCAGCTTTCCTGAAGCCCCTTTCAGTACTGGGCGGCTGCTCTAAGGTCTCCTTGGAGCCATAAATAAATGTGTTTGAGTGGGTAAGAGCAAGTTTCCTGGGTTTCTTTGCAGAATCTGCTCCCCTTTATGTGCTGGGGCAGGACAGGTTCTTCTGTCCCACTCATTAAGGGGCAGCAGGCGGTGGGACAGGAAGGGCTCAGCCCTTCTCTGCCCTCCATTCTCCCCAGGCTCATTGCTGCTGTGCTCTTGGCTCCCTACGCTGCAGCCACTCACCAGCACTGCCGCTTTGTTCCCACGCATCCCACCCTCCACAGGGCGACGGGCACCAGCCTGGGCACCAACACCCCCAACCCCTCTCCTGGCAGCTTCCACCAGGATGGCAAGAAAGGGACCTGGGCTTTAATCCTGCGAGGCCATTAATATTCTTTGGCCAGAGCTGTGCTTCCACAGGCTTTAAAATACAGTGATTATTTTGTCTGCTGCGGGTCTTGGGTTTTATCCTGCTCAGTGCTTGCCCTCTCGCTGTGCTCTGCCACGCTGCTGGCTCTTCATGGTGAAGAAGAGGGTCATCTCCATGTTTTCCTCCTTTCCTTCTTGTCTATATCCCACACCCACTCCTTTCACCAGCTTTTTTAATCTCCTTTGGCCAGAGCAAGAATCTTTTGCAGCAGCTTTGCAAAAGCCCTTGGTTGCGCGATCGCAGGAGAGGAGAAAAAAAATCAGCAGCCCCCAGCCACACAGGGGCAAATAACTGGGAATGAAGGGGGCATGGGAGGAATGTTCCAGCTCAGGGATGGGAGGCATCCTGCTTCCAGTGTTCTCCCTTCTCCCCCGTGTCCCAGTCTCTGCTTTGCCAGGCCAGCTGGGCAGCTGCAGCTGGGATGCCCAGAGCCACTCGGTGCTGTCCCCGGCCGCTCCTCCGCCCCGTGCCCAGCGTGGGCTGGCACTGGGATGCAGAACAGCCACCTCTTGTGGCCCCATCCTGCTTGCTCCTGCTTTTGGCTTGTTTTTTTGGGGGTGATGCTCCTGTTCGCTCCGCCAAGGATCACGTTATGCAGGGCAGAGACAGACCCGAGCCAAAAGCCAAGAGGCCAGGGGAACCCCAGAAGCCATCGGAGATGTTCCACCTGAACTCTTGCATGGCCTCCACACTCCCTCAACTCACCAACCCAGCACTGACTGGGGTGAACAGGCCTCATGGCTGCACATGCTGCCTGGTAAGTCCTGGTGCTGCTTCAATCTGGATCTCAGTGGGGACCTCCAGGTCCACATTTGCAGCTATAGGATGGGCAGTTGCTACGGAGATGTCACTTCCCAGCCTTTTCTCCTGAGACAGCAGCTCTGGCTTTGGTAATGAGGCTGCCCAGGATGCAGAAGGCATCTGGAGCATCTGAGTCACGCTGCCTCCAGCGGGCAGGGAGCCAGTGCCCAGCCCCTCTTTGGCTCCTGCCCGCAGTGAGGGGCATCCAAGCGGCGTTGTGCTGCGGTTTTGCCGCCAGGGCTTGATCCTGCCCCTGCTTCCCACCATCCCCCTGCCTGTCCAGCTGGTCTCAGGCCAGAAGTGGAGGATCCCTCCCAGGGATGAACCCTTTGTGGCAATGGAGGAGGAACGTGAAGCAGAAAGCATTCACAGACTCATAGGGTCACGGAATGGTTTTGGCTGGAAGGGACCTGAAAGCCTATCCAGTTCCAACCCCCTGCCATGGGCAGGGACACCTCCCACTGGATCAGGGGGCTCAAAGCCCCATCCAACCTGGCCTTGAACACCTCCAGGGATGGGGCAGCCACCACTACTCTGGGCAACCTTGGCCAGGGCCTCCCCACTCTCATCGTGAAGAATTTCTTCCTAATGTCTAATCTAAATCTTCCTATCGTAATGCCGAGCATTGGGGCATCAGATCCCACAGGGGGCTGGCTGTGCCAAGCCTGAGGCTTCTTGGGAAGGGCCCAGCTTGAATCCTGAGCAGGCACAAGCCTTGGCTGAGCACTGGCCCCAGGGCTGGGTAGTTTGTGGCTGCAATGGAGGGAGCTCCATTGTCCTTCCTGCTGCAGGTCCCCCTCATCCCCAGGGGTCATAGGGAGCAGCTGGGAGCTGGAAGCATGGGAGCTGTGCTGGCACACAAGGTCATTTCAATGTCACCTTGCATGGCTGATGGCTGGATCTTGTGATTACGGTGCCAGTTTGGGTTTCTTCTGACGCATCTGTTGTTTCAGAAAAAAACTCCATCATAAATGCTCTATAGGGGGCAAAAAAAACCCTTAGCAAGCAAGGGAGAGAAGTGATGCAGTCTCCAATTTCCATGGCAACATCCTTTTCAGCAGGAGATGGGAAAAAGCAGACTCTTGTTTCTGCTGGCAGTGTAACACGAGGCATTAATCACTCTGCTGGGCCTGGGCACCCAACAGAAAGCGCAGAGGAGGAGATACAGGAGCTGGAGGGGGCCTGGGAGGCCCTGATGGGGTTGTGGCTGCTCCCACCCCACAGCACCAACACGTGTGGCTTTGGGCTTGCCCCCCCAAACCATGGGATGAAGGAAGGCTGTGATCCTCCTGTGGCAGTGCCAGTCCTGAGCTGCCACAGGCAGGTGCCAGAGCAGGAAGGAGCCTGAGGGAAAGAGCCATTTCCCCAACGCTGTGCCCATCAGGATGTTTGGGCAAGGTTCTGCTCTGCTCCCTGGGCTGGTGCAGGCTCTGCTGGTTATGGCACCCACCTCCTCTGCAGGGCTTGCTGGAGTCTGGGGGCTCTGAACCCATCTGCAGAGATGGAATGCAGTGTTCCCACTTTCCAGGGTGGTTTTGGACTGAACTCCATCACCCTTCTGCCCTCACGAGCAAGACACGGGTGGCGGGGGCACCATGGGTGGCCAGGTAGCCATATAGAATCATAGAACGGTTTGGGACCTTAAAGCCCATCCAGTTTCAGCCCCATTCCTTTCAATACCTCCCACTGAATCAGGGTGCTCAAAGCCCCATGCAGCCTGGCCTTGAACACCTCCAGGGATGGTGCAGCCACCACTTCCCTGGGCAACCTTTGCCAATGTCTCATCACGTTTAGAGTAAAAAATGTTCCTGTCTGTTTGCCCCTAGCTATCCTGAACCCAAAGCAGCCCAAAGAGACGCCAAAAAGCTTCAGCTTTGACTATTCCTACTGGTCCCACACCACGGTAAGCGGCAGAAAACAGCCTACCTGGAGCACTGGCCTGGGCTAGGGAGAGGCAGGAGGACCTCAGTGCCAAATTTCTTCCTGTCTCCCATCCTCCCTGTAGCCTGCAGACATCAACTATGCATCTCAGAAGCAAGTGTACCGGGACATCGGCGAGGAGATGTTGCAGCACGCCTTTGAAGGCTACAACGTCTGCATCTTCGCCTACGGGCAGACAGGGGCTGGAAAATCCTACACCATGATGGGGAAGCAGGAGAAAGACCAGCAAGGCATTATCCCACAGGTACCACCTGGTGAAGACCTGCCTGTTCCGCTCATCCCTAAGGAAAAGCAGAACAGGGAAGGGAGATGGGTGTAGGGTGGTAGACCAGGTTTGGCCAAGGTGGAGCAGGCACAGCTCCACCAGAGCTGAGGAAGCAGGAGATGGCTAGGATTTGGAGAGCTTTCAGACATCTCCAGAAGGTCCTACTTGACTTCCTTGCTTTGCCAGTCTTACTGCTCCAGAGGTGACAGTCCCCTCCTGTCTGAGTGTTGGGTACCCCCCAATTACTTTCACCTTATCTCCCAGGAGGGTCACACCAGACACCTCCAAGACAGATGAATTATGGTCTACTCACACAAGGCTGGTGTTCATGAGCTGCAGTAGTCCAAGCGCTGAGCCCCCGCCAGCTGTGCTTGCCGAGAGCTGCTGCGTGGTGGCCCAGCAGGGCACCAGAGGGGCTCTGGGGATGCTGAGACCCCGTATCAGCAGTTGGGGTTCTGCCAGCTCCCCAGGAGCCATCCAAGCACTTAGAGCCTTTGGGGTGGGAAGGTAGAAATTCCTGTGGCCTGGGCACCCCTGGCAGGAGCATCCGTGTGGAGGGGTGCCTGAGCAGCCTGGCTCTTCTCTCCACAGCTGTGTGAAGACCTCTTCTCCCGCATCAATGACACAACAAATGACAACATGTCCTACTCCGTGGAGGTGGGTACCCCTTTGACTGCCCAGTCCGGCTCCGGCCTCCCACTCGGCTCTGCAATCCACGCCGGTGTGCAGACCCCTCTTTGGGGGGCTCCTGTCCCTGGATGTGGGGATCCCTGTGTGTCCTGCCCGCCGCTAGCCCTGCCCATGCCCTCTGCTCTAGGTGAGCTACATGGAGATATACTGCGAGCGCGTGAGGGACCTCCTGAACCCCAAGAACAAGGGGAACCTGCGGGTGAGGGAGCATCCCCTTATGGGCCCATACGTTGAGGACCTTTCCAAGCTGGCTGTGACCTCCTACAATGACATCCAAGACCTCATGGATTCTGGGAACAAGGCCCGGTGAGTTGAGAAAGCAGAGGATGGCTAGGATTTGGGGAGCTTGCAGACATCTCCAGAAGGTCCTGCTTAACTTCCTTCCTTTGCCAGTCTGGCTGCTCCAGAGGTGACAGTCCCCTCCTGTCTGAGTGTTGGGAAGCCCCAATTATTTTCACCTTCTCTCCCTCCTGCTCTCAAAATGCCCTGGAGCCAGCAGGAGAAAGCCTGGACTTACTCTCATCTCAGAGCAGAGTCCTCTCCTGTGCTCCAGACGCCTTCCCATCATGTACCCTGTCCTGAAGTGAACCCCTGCCCCAGCTACAGCTGCTCCAGTGTCCCCTGCCCGGTGTCACACCTCCCTGTCCTCTTCCTGCAGCACGGTGGCTGCCACTAACATGAACGAGACCAGCAGCCGCTCCCACGCCGTGTTCAACATCATCTTCACGCAGAAGCGGCACGACGCCGAGACAGACATCACCACTGAGAAGGTGACAGTAGAGCCTCCAGGACTTTGGGGGAACCTGCATGGACCTGGGCAGGGTTTTGTGTGCTGTCGACAGCACTTAGGATGAGGTGGTGCAGCCTGATGGAGGGCTGAAACAGGATGAAGACAAGTCCCAGGCACACGCTGGGCTCAGGATCCCTCAAGGGACCGAGCCCTGGAGAGGATATTTGGCAGGTGGTGCCCTCCAGCCTTGCCTTCAAGGACATCAGCTCTGCTCCTGGCCAGATCCTGGCAAGGATGACCCCGCAGAGCCCACCTCTGCCTTCAGAGCAGTGGCACCTCACAGGTCTCTGCTCCCTCCTCAGTCTCATCTCTGCCTGCAGGTCAGCAAAATCAGCTTGGTGGACCTGGCAGGGAGCGAGCGAGCTGACTCCACTGGTGCAAAGGGCACAAGACTAAAGGTGAGAGCTGGCACGAGGTCCCCTTCTGCGCGCAGGGAGGCCACGTCCCACCCCCTCGTCCCCAGCTGTGGCATCTTCTTTCCTTGCCCGGTTCCTTGTCTTGGCCTGGTGAAGGGTTTAGAGGGGAAGCTGTAGGAGGAGCAGCTGAAATCACTTGGTCTGTTCAGCCTGGAGAAGAGTAGGCTGAGAGGAGACCTCATCATGGTCTACAGCTTCCTCACAAGGGAGGAGCAGCAGGCACTGGTATCTGCTCTCTGGTGACCAATGACAGGACCAAGGGAATGGCAGGAAGATATGCTGGGGGCGTTTAGGTTGGATGTGAGGAAAAGGTTCTTCCCCTAGAGGGTGGTGGAGCACTGGAACAGCTCCCCAGGGAAGCACTCACAGCTTGACAATATTTCAGAAGCATTTGGCCAATGCCCTCAGACACACGGGGTGAATGTTGGGGTTGTCCTGTGCAAGGAGAGGAGTTTGGACTTGATGATCCTTGTGGGTTCCTTTCAACTGTGATTCTGTGATTCCTGGCCCACTACACTGGCAACACCCTTGATGGGGTTTTTTTTGAAAGCTGCCCAGGGCCAGTTCCACCAGGGTCCATGAGTCCCAGCTGGGATGCCCTGGTTACCCAGTAAGACCAGCTGCTCTTTGCCCACCCCATACTAGGACTTCCCCATCATCCTGGGGCACTGGGCTTTAGCACCACTCTGAAATGGGACCTGAGCATTTGGATTTTCCCTCTCTCCACCAGGAAGGAGCGAACATCAACAAGTCCTTGACCACACTGGGGAAAGTCATCTCCGCCCTGGCCGAAATGGTAGGTAGCTGGAGAGCAGCCGAGTGGTGGCACCATGGGGCAGTGGGCTCAGCTCAGCAGGGGTGGGCTCAGCTCCGAGGTATGGAGCATCCTGGCTCCAAAGGATGGGTAGATGCATCCCAGACTGTCCCTGGGGCTGGATGGAGCTGGGCTGGTGAGGCTGCTGTCTCCATGGGGACATGCATGCTTTCTACACCACTCTCTGCCTGGGGGATGGGGAGCTGTGGTGGGCACCAAGGAGGGGAGCAGCTCACTTAAACAGCCTCTCTGCTTTCTTTGCAGGATTCAGGGCCGAACAAGGTAGGTGTCATGGGTTGTTGGGCTTGGTTTTTAGCACAGGCAGGTGGGAGTGGGTTGCAGGGTGGTTTGGGGTGAGGCTTTGACCAGCCCTAAGCCACATTTCTCCTGGGGGCTGGAAGAGCCCTCAGCACCCTCATCGCCCTCCTCACCCTGTGGCTCTCAGTACCTGGTGTTAAACACCCAGCACAGCCCAAGCCGGATGTCTCACAGGCAGGACCTGTGGACTTGCGTGAGGTCACGGTGGCTGGGCAGAGCCATTGTCCTCCAAGCTCTCATGACTGGGGACCAGCTGTCATCCCTGTGAAGAGAGCAGACAGCCTGACAGCCCTTGCTTCCACTTTCCATCCCCCAGAACAAAAAGAAGAAGAAGACGGATTTCATCCCCTACCGGGACTCAGTGCTGACCTGGCTGCTGCGGGAGAACCTGGGTGAGGACATGGGTGGGAGCTATGGGCTCAGCCACTGAGCAGAGGGGGACAGCTGGTGTGGGGACCAGCATCTCCCTGACACAAGTGGATCTCTCTGGGCAGGGGGCAACTCCAGGACAGCCATGGTCGCTGCTCTCAGTCCTGCCGACATCAACTACGATGAGACCCTCAGTACCCTCAGGTAGGAAGAAGTACCCTTGTCCCCACACAGTGGGCAAGAGCACAGGGGAGCTCTGAAACCCAGGCACTGCCACATGCTTTCCTCACCTCTGTGGCATCCCTGGCTGGGTGGTGGCTGTGGCGGAACCCTGCAACCTCAGGCAAGAGGCTGAAGGATTGTCCTGGGCGCTGGGATCGTCCAAAGAAGGGAAAGATTTAGATCAGACATTAGGAAGAATTGCTTCCTGATGAGGGTGGTGAGACACTGGCACATGTTGCCCGGGGAAGGTGTGGACATCCCCTTCCTGAAGGTGTTCAAGGCCAGGTTGGATGGGGCTTTGAGCACCCTGATCTAGTGGGAGGTGTCCCTGCCCATGGCAGGGGTTTGGAATAGGATGGGCTTTAAGGTCCCTTCATACCCAAACCGCTCCATGGTTCTGTGAAGGGATCACTTGCTGGTGGGACTTGGGAGCAGCCCTGCTTGCCCAGCAGCTGGAGGTTCTGCCTGTCCCTAGGTACGCTGACCGTGCCAAGCAGATCCGCTGCAACGCCGTCATCAACGAGGACCCCAACAACAAGCTCATCCGCGAGCTGAAGGATGAAGTGGCTCGCCTGCGTGACCTTCTCTATGCCCAGGGCCTCGGGGACATCATTGACAGTAGGTACCACCCACTGCTCTCCAGCAGCAGCTCTGGGCAGAGGTGGGCTGGAATCCCCCCTGCCTGTAGGGCTGGTGGCCCCACAGCTGCCCCGTGTCCTGCTCCGTTGGCCGCGCAGCAGCATTATGCTGCTAAAAGATGGTCAGGACCCCTCTGTAAGCAGGAGGAGCTGCTTTAGACCCAGCAGACCTCCCCTTCTCCCTCTCCCATCTTCAGCATCGCGTGTCCTCTCCTCCGTGTGCTGTCGGAAACCCTACTGAGATGAACCCTCTCTTGTTGTGTTCTCTGTCTCACCCTCGCTCCCTGCCCTTTCTCTCTCTCTTAGCCCATCCTGCTGCGGGAGGATCCAAATGTGTGTATTGCCCATCACTGGTACTCTCTGTTGCTTCATGGCTTTTGGGAGGCGTAGGCTGCGCCCAGGGGCACCCGTGCAGCATGGGGAAGGCTCCAGAAGCCAACCCAGCTGATGGAGAAGCCCTTGCCCATAGACCAAGGGGCTGGCAAAGGGGATGGTGGCAGCATCGCAGTTAGCGCTTGGGCTCAGCTCATGTTTGGAGGGTCCAGTGTCCTTCCCATCCCCACAGGGACTCCTTTCTCCATGCTGTCACGGTGTTTGCTGTCACTGCTGCTGCTGCTGGCACTGGGGCTCATCGCAGCTGGAGCCTGGCACGGCAATGGGGTGGGCTGGCACCTGAGGGAGGGGTGTGCTGACAGCCAGGAGGTTTTGCCTATGGGTTAGCCCTCTGGCCCCAGCTCCCAGTGAGCCCAGCTCAGGTCCCCCAGGGTGCAGGTTGGTGGACATGGAGGACTAGAGCTGCACCTGCTCACCTATGCCCTACCTGCCTCTGGCCCAGCACACTGAGCCCCTGCAATGTCTCGGGGCTGGAGGAGCATCTCTGGTACCTGGGTCCCTTTGCCACGTGGTCAGGGCAGCTGATGCTCAGGGTATGGCAGACAAGTGCCTGTAACAAGCTTGTTGTCACCCTGCCCTCACTGTGCTCACTCTCTGGCTCCAGCTGGCCAGGGACTTGGGTTCTGCCAGCAAGGGGATCCCACAGCTCCTCCTGCTCCATCCTCCAGCCTCTTTGTAGGGTGGGAGGTCTCTCCCCCTCATTCCCTCCTCATTCTCTGCCCTCAAACCCAGCTAATCTGGGGCAGCCAGGCAGGGACACCCCCTGGGCTGTGTTGGTGAGACAGGACAGCACAGCCAGCAGCACGCTCTTGGGAAGAATGGTTGAGCCCAGACCTGCTGGCTGCAGGATCTGCTGTTGCAAAAAAAAAGCAGGCAGGAAGGCTCCAGGGTTGTTCCCACAGCTGCTTCCCAAACCAGCCCCCTGCTCCTGGGGGGCGCTGCCTGGGCTGGGGGACAGACGCACGTGCCCTCGCCCTGCTGCTGCCTGCGCCGCTGAGCTGTCGCCTGTACCTTCTCCTTGTGAATTCTAGCTTTCTGCTTGCTGCACCTGGCCTCTCTTTTTCTTTTCCCAACAGCTTTTCTTGTCTCTATCTTTCTCTCTCTTTTCCTGTCCGTGTGTCTTTCCCCGGCCCATCCCTCCTTCCCCACCCATAGATGTGTCCGACTTTGAGAACAATAATGATGCTAGAGGGACAGAGCTGAGTCAGCGCCATGACAATCTCTCCACAGTGACCAACGCCATTGCTGGCATCAGCCCCTCTTCCTCCCTGTCCGCCTTGTCCAGCCGCGCCGCCTCCGTCGCCAGCCTCCACGAGCGAATCATGTTTGCTCCGGGCAGCGAAGAGGCGATCGAAAGGCTCAAGGTAAGAGATCATCACCTGGCAGGACAGAGGGCTCAGCTCAGCACTCTTGCACTGGGGCTTTCGGAGTGGGCTTGGTGTTTTCATAGAATCATGGCATGGTTTGGGTTGGAAAGGACCTTAAAGCCCATCCAGTTCCAAGACCCTGCCATGGGCAGGGACACCTCCCACTGGATCAGGGTGCTCAAAGCCCCATCCAACCTGGCCTTGAACACCTCCAGGGATGGAGCAGCCACATCTTCTCTAGGCAACCTGTGCCAGGGCCTCCCCACCGTCATGGTGAAGAATTTCTTTCTAATCTACATCTTCCCTCTTCCAATTTAAAGCCATTCCCCCTTATCCCATCACTCCAGGCCCTTGTAAAAAAATCCCTCCCCTGCTTTCCTGGAGCCTCTTTCAGTACTGGGAGGCTGCTCTAAGGTCTCCCCACAGCCTTCTCTTTTCCAGGCTGAACAACCCCAACTCTCAGCCGGTTCCTTTTCATAGAATCATAGAATCATAGAATGGTTTGTGTTGGAAGGGACCTTAAAGACCCCTTCCAGTACCTAAAGAGGATACAGGAAAGCTGGGGAGGGACTTTTTACAAGGGCTTAGCGTGATAGGACAAGGAGGAATGTCTTTAAATTGGAAGGGGAAGATTAGACCTTAGGAAGAACTTCTTCACCATGAAGGTGGTGAGGTCCTGGCCCAGGTTGCCCAGGGAAGTGTTGGCTACCCCATCCCTAGAGGTGTTCAAGGCCAGGTTGAATGGGACTTTGAGCACCCTGATCCACTGGGACGTGTCCCTGTCCATGGCAGGGGGTTGGAACTGGGTGGGCTTTGAGGTCCCTTCCAATCCAAACCATTCTGTTATTCTATGATGGAAAGACACGGGTGAAATGCTGCTGCGCCTTGTCCAAACCAGCCTGAAACTGGGGCCAGTGTCCCACAGCAGCACACTGGGCCGAGGCTGGCAGAGCAGGCAGGTCTGCTGCCTGTGGAATGCTCTAACCCCTTGCTAACTCCATTCTCACCAGGAAACAGAGAAGATCATTGCGGAGCTAAACGAGACATGGGAGGAGAAGCTGCGACGGACAGAAGCAATCCGGATGGAGAGGTGAGTGGGTTGGGGTGGGCTGTGATGGGATGGGGTGGGGTTCCCCAGGCACTTTGCCTACAACACTTCAGCTCCTGGGAAAGCCAGGCAGTTTAACTGTCCAGCCCTACTCTGGTTGTCCCCTGGTGCCCACAATGTTAACCTGCACTGACGTGATCTGCTCTGAGAAAGCTTCCTTAGAAGGAGAGAGCTGAACCAAGCCCTGCAATTGTGACTCATGGGCTCAGGTCTCATCCTGGGCTTGTCTAGTGCTGGCTCCAGGGGCTTGTGGGGCTTTGACAGGATCTTCTTTCCCTTGCTCCTGCAGGGAAGCATTGCTGGCTGAAATGGGGGTGGCCATGAGGGAGGACGGAGGCACCTTGGGTGTTTTCTCACCTAAAAAGGTAGGATCATCTTATTCTCTTCTCGTGGTAAATGAGGGCTGGTTTGTAACCCCCCAGGTCCCTTCCAGCTTGCCCTGTAGACCCAGGAAACACATGGCTAAACCTGCATCCCCTGCTGCCTGGATGCTGTCCCCATCCAGGTGGGGCTTTGCTGCGGTTGGACTTCAGTGTCAGCCTCTAAAAAACTATAATTTGGGATATTTCTGCCCCTGAAACTGGGTGTGGGAATATTCCACACTCTTTATTTGCTTGTAGCATCCTGGAAAGTATTTTCCAAGCAAATCCTGGCCACGCCCCAAAGAGCCAGTGTGCCAGGAACCCTGCCAAGCACCAGTTATAGCTCATTGCTGCCCCTCACTTGTCTGTAGAACCATTGCAGCAGAGATGTCCAGATCTCCACACAGAGCAGAGTGGGCTGCAAGGGGCAGCCATCTGCTGGGAGGACCAGGGTGTGCTCACTCGACTCTCCCACCACACCGAGGGGTGCCCTGGGAGCTGCCTTGGCAGCTGATGCTGGTTGGCTTGGCTAAGGGTCTTAGCAGATGCGTGTGTCCCCAGTTGAGATGGTGACACTTGACAGAATCATATTACAGATGACAGAATGATTTGGGTTAGAAGGGAACTTAAAGATCATCCAATTCCAAGCCTGCATCGGATTGCTCGAGGCTTTGGAACCTTCCCCTTGCGTGCCTTGCCATGGCTCTCAGGAGAAATTTCTCCACCATCATCTTCTTTTTCTTCTCTCAGCTACTGCCTATTAGGACCTCAGACCTTTATGTAGAAAGCGTGGGGGTTTATTCCCCAAAGCAGGTTTGTCTTGGAGGTGGGACGTTGCTGTGGTGGTCTCGGTGCCTCCTTGCTCTTCAGTTGTCTGGCAGGTGGTAATTCCTGTGACTTCTCTAGTGGCTGGTGAGGAAAATTAGTGTTGGTAGCATGCAAACCCCCACTTTGTTAAGGGAAAGCAGGGCAGGACTTTGTTGTCCTGCTTCTGCCGTGGCTGGGGTGGTTCCATCTCCAAGGAGCTCAGTGGAAGGTAGAGCATCTGCCCTCTGCTAGCTCACCCTGAACATCTGGAGAAAAAATGCAAGCTGGAGGAATCTCTGACCCCGTGTCTACTAGAGGGGCCTGAGGTTAAATGATACAGCCAACTTATTCCTGCCAGCCATGGAGAAGAGCCTGCCTTTCCCTTGACCTCCAGCTCTCCAGCTCTCCTGCACTATTTGGAGTGTCTCTCCTATCAGCCAGGGCTTGTTGTGAGGAGAACACCTCTGCATGCTGGGGGGCAGCAGGCTGATAAGATGTTTCTTAGCGTCTCCATTCCTATTTCTGGGAAACTCAGAACTTCACCTACTGATACTCCTGGGACTTTGCATGTTGCCTGAAGGTGCAATCACAGCAGCTTGGGATGGGGGGAGGTAAGGAACCTGCAGCGAGAAACTTCCCTCTTGTCAAGAACAAAGTGATTTGTGACCCAGGGGAAGAAAGTGCTGGGAGGGAACTATTAGGAAGGAGACCAGGGGGTGAAATTCAGCCTGGAGATATGGCTTCAGGTCTCCTCTACTGGTCTGAGACCTGCTCTGTTGGGTGTTCCTCTCATCCAAAAGCAGCCGTTGCATGGGACAGGTCTGTGCCTCAGCTGGTGGCTGTGGTGGCAGCACAGGCGAGCAGGGTTCCACCCCAGGAGACACCAAGCAGTGTCAGGGTCTCTCCATAGGAAATGTTTGGCTCTGTGTTGGACCTGTTTGCAACACAAATTTCCAAAGGCAGCCGAGGGAAGGGTGCCCAGGGCTCAGTCCTTTGAGGAGGAAAGCATGGAGATATGTGGATCATCCTTATCCCAGCTGTAATGTTCTCTGGAGTCCCATTGGAAAGTCCCTGCCTGATTTTGTTGGCCTGGAGCTACGAAGGGCACGAGAGCCTGTCCATGTGCAGGGGGAAGCCTGAGGTGCTGCTGAGTTCCTGCCTTCCTTGGATGCATCCCTCCGTGCCCAGGTAGATGAACCAGGGTGACTCTTTGTTCATCTCCTCCAGACACCACACTTGGTCAACCTGAACGAGGACCCGCTCATGTCCGAGTGTCTTCTCTACTACATCAAGGATGGGATAACAAGGTGAGGGTCAGGGAGCCCAAGCTGTATCTCAGTGCCTGACTTGCCCAGGTGGGCAGCGGGGTGACAGCCACCCCTAGGCTGGGCACCCTTCCTGGGGCACCCCCAAAGAGCCAGAGCTGTGGGGGGAAAAATGCCTGTTAACCTCGTGAGGGACGTTGGTCCTGGTGGGCATCAAGGGCTGCTCCTCTCAGCCCTGGGGTGATTGTGGGTGAGGCTCAGGGAGGGGCTGCTCTGAGCAAGGGTCAAGCTGTGTTTTCCCCTGGCAGAGTTGGCCGGGAAGATGCAGAGAAGAGACAGGACATCGTTCTCAGTGGCCACTTCATCAAGGAAGAGCATTGCCTTTTCCGTAGCGACACCAAAACCGGCGGTGAAGGTAATCCTTGTCTGGAAGGGTTCCAGCTCCCTGGTGACCCCCATCCCTCTGTGAGTCCCCAGCACCTGCCCCCAGCCAAGAGTCCTGCCCTCCTCAGATGAGTGGGGTTCTCCTGGTGGCTGTGGTCTTTCCGTGCTTCCAGAGCGAGCTCTGGCCCTCACCTAGCTGGAAGGGAAGCTCGTGTGAGGCACGTGGAAGCTGCTGTGGTGAGGCAAGCCAGGGAGATCAGGGCGGGAGGGAAAAGCAGACCACAGGCAATTCCCCCAACCAAGACACGGAGCAGAGCCTGCTCTGTAAACCAAGAGGAGCCTGGGGGTCAAAGGCCTTTGGGAGATGAGTCTGAGGAGGCTGAAGATGTTTGCTGGAGGTTCTGATCTCCTCTCATGTCCTGTGTTCAGCTGATGTTAGTCCTTGGGACTGCTCTGATTAACCTGGTTGCCCAGGGTGTGGGAGCTCCTGGTGGGTGCCCCAGTGTCCCCTCACTCTGGCTGGGGCAGCGCTCCCTTTCCAAGGCTGCAGGACATGCAGGATTTGTCCCTCCGCTTCCACCTCACCTTCACTCCTTCTCTCCCCCCCTGCTGTCTCTGCAGTGATCGTGACCCTGGAGCCCTGCGAAGGTGCCGACACCTACGTGAACGGCAAAAAGGTGACGGAGCCCAGTGTCCTGCGCTCAGGTGTGTGCCTGGAGCCAGCGTGCTAGCCCTGCTGTTCAAACCCACCTCCCACGAGGTTGTCCCCCCCCCAAACCCACACCCTCACCCCACCTGCATCCCTGTAGGAAACCGCATCATCATGGGGAAGAGCCACGTCTTCCGCTTCAACCACCCTGAGCAGGCTCGTCAGGAGCGGGAGAGGACGCCGTGTGCTGAGACCCCCGCTGAGCCCGTCGACTGGGCTTTTGCCCAAAGAGAGCTGCTGGAGAAGCAGGGCATCGACATGAAGCAGGAGATGGAGCAGCGGTGAGGGCACAAGGTCTGGGGCAACGGGAAGTTGAGTATCCAACCTCCAGGTTGGTCATCCTCTCCTTCCCTGTTCCTCCCAGGCTCCAGGAACTGGAGGACCAGTATCGGAGGGAGCGGGAGGAGGCAAACTACCTTCTGGAGCAGCAGAGGCTGGTAGGTGGCCAGGCCCTGGCTCCTTCTTAGGCTGCCCAGGTGTACCCTGGCAGATGTTTACATGGGGTAACCTAAAAACAAGGGCAAACCTGGTGTTCCTGGAGTTGTCCTGATAAACATAGATTTCAAGGAGGGAGGAGGCTGGGTTCGTGCTGAGGGAGAGAAGTCTGTGTGGGAGCATGGAGAAAGGTCACACCTGGTGCATCCTCCCTCTCCCTGCTTCCCCCAGGACTATGAGAGCAAATTGGAGGCGCTGCAGAAGCAGATGGACTCTAGGTATTACCCCGAGGCAAACGAGGAAGAGGAAGAACCTGAGGATGAAGGTGAGGGTTGGGTGCCACCAGAGGGTTTGGTGCTCTCTGCCGGTTCCCTGGGCACCTCTGCGCCTGTCTCCTCCCTCTGACAGTGGGGTGACTGTCCCTGTGTGTCCCTACAGTTCAGTGGACGGAGCGAGAGTTTGAGCTGGCCCTCTGGGCCTTTAGGAAGTGGAAGTGGTACCAGTTCACCTCCCTCCGTGACCTGCTCTGGGGCAATGCCATCTTCCTCAAGGAAGCCAACGCCATCAGCGTGGAGCTGAAGAAGAAGGTGGGTGCTTGAAGTTCCGTTCTGGCTCACTGTGGCACCCATAGCAGAGGCCACAGGTGTGGGCAGACAGGGAAGCGCTGAGGAGGGGTCACCAAAGGTATTGTGTGGAGCTCACTCTCCTCCCAGGTGGGTCACCGTCCCCCTCTGCCTTTCTCCAGGTCCAGTTCCAGTTCGTGCTCCTCACAGACACGCTGTACTCCCCCCTCCCTCCCGACCTGCTGCCTCCCGATGCTGCCAAGGACCGGGAAAAGCGCCCCTTCCCCAGGACCATCGTGGCTGTAGAGGTGCAGGACCAGAAGAACGGGGCGACACATTACTGGACCCTGGAGAAGCTGAGGTGGGTGAAGGATGCCCACGACAGGGAGGGCTCGGCCGGCCCCGGCGTGGTTTCTGACCGCTGCCTGCCCCCTCTACCTCTGCCTGCAGGCAGCGCCTGGACCTGATGCGTGAAATGTATGACCGGGCAGCAGAAGTGCCCTCGAGTGTCATCGAGGATTGTGACAACGTGGTGACTGGTGGAGATCCCTTCTACGACCGCTTCCCCTGGTTCAGGCTGGTCGGCAGGTGAGCGCTTCGGCTCCTTCTAAGAGCAGCTGGGCCCTGTGGCCGTGGCAGGGAGCGCTTCCACCTCTGCTGGGCATCTCCTGGCAGGCCGTGTTGTCCTCCCGGTGCTGGTCAGGGCCTGTCTTGCCTGTGGTGGCTTTCCTCCGTATTTTTGGCTGCTGGGCTCCCAAAGGACCCACGAGCCGCTGGCAATGCTCCCGCTGGTGGCCGTAAGCCAGCGCTGGGAGGCTCGGGCTCTTGGCTGGCCACCGATGGGAGGAGGGGGACCAGCACGCTGAGAGCCCGTGCCATCGTGACCTCCATCCCACTGGGCACGTGTCCGTGTGCACGCGTTGGTGTCCAAGCATCTGTCTGTATGGTATGTGCCACGCGTCTCTGTGTGCTTCCCGCACGCTGGGTGGAAGGGCGCGGTGCTGGCGAGGAGGACAGGCCACCCCAGAGAAGGGGGCTGCCCTGCGGAGAGGGGGAACAGGGAGCTGAGCCACGTGGCCCAGCCAACCAGCCCTGCCGTGGAGGCATTCCCCTACCTTGAGAGGAAATGGCCTCAAGTTGCGCCAGGGCAGGTTCAGATTGGATACTGGGAAAAATTTCTTCACCAAAAGGGTCCTCAGGCCCTGGCAGAGGCTGCCCAGGGAGGTGGTGGCGTCACCATCCCTTGAGGGGTTTAAAAGTTGGGCAGATGCGATGCTCAGGGATCTGGTTTAGAAGTGGACAGGTATGGTTGGACTTGATCTCAAAGGTATTTTCCAGCCAGGTGATTCTGTGATTCTTGTGCCACGGCACCTGGGCAGATTCCCTTTGGCAGCAGGGGTGGTGGTGAGCTTTGTGCCACCCACTCCATCCCTGCTGTGTGGGGAATCCCCACTGTTCACACCAGTTCTTGGGGTCACTGTTCTCTGCTCTTTACATCTTCCTTTTGAGATGTAGCAGACGGGCAGGTCTTTATTTCCCTCCTACCCCAAAACCCAACTGAGAAAGACCAAACACCTCCCCCCCAACAAAAAAAAAAGCAAAATTCCTATTCTTGCTCTCTCTGTTTGGAACAGCTGGTGTTAACCTGTCTTCTATCTTGTTGTACTAACCTTAGTTCAGATATCTCTGGCTGCAACAGCTCTCCTCTTTTCAACACATGCATGAGCGAGCGCATGGCTGATCTCACCCCCTCCCCTACCTTCTCGAACCCCGACTCCGACATCACCGAGCCTGCTGACGAGCAGCACCAGGGGCAGGAGGAGGAGGAGGAGGAGGAGGAGGCGGAGGACCTGGAGGAAGACATCTTTCCGGAGTGCCCGCTGTGTGATGGCCGGGATCCGTTTTACGACCGCTCCCCCCTGTTCAGTTTAGTAGGAAGGTTGGTGAGGTTTTAGGAGAGCATGCCGGGAAGGAACTAGCTCTTTCGCGTGAGGGAACTGCTTTCGGACACGACTCCCACCTCCGGGGTGTCCCAGAGGCACAGGGGGCGGCCGGCCGGCTGGGATTGCTGCTGGCAAGGCAGCGAGGTGCCCGCTGAGGTAGGTCTGTGAGGAGCACGGTGTTGGCAGGGGAGAGCAGTTGGCACCAGCTCCATCAGAGACCCTTCAGACAGGTCCCTCTTTAGGGCAGCCCCCAGCAAGGGGAGCTCTGCTGCGTCTCCCGGGGAGCCGCATGGGGGTCTCAGTCCCAAGGAAGGGCCACCTGCCACCCGGTTTGGGGTGACCCTGTGGTGCTGCTGGTTGGGGACGTGCAGGTACTTGGAACTCCATGCGCTTCTGACCCCAGCTTGGCCATCCTGGCTGTGTCAGTCAGCGTGAGACCCCCCAGATGCAGAGGCTTCGATGTCCCCAGGCAGTTGGGGGAAGCTCAGGGCAGAGCTGGGCAGAGGAGGGCTCTGCGGAAAGCAGCATTTTCTCTTACCACCCTACCCAGTGCTTGGCTTGGGGCTGTCCCCGCTGCCTTGGCACAGGAGATGTTCAGGGAGGTCATGGGAAACCTGGGTGCAGGATCCAACTTCTCCTTGGCTCTAGCTGGGTACAAGAGCTTTGATTTCTCCTTCCTGTTGGCCAGGAGACCTTCATGGGCTCCATAACTCTTGGCCTGGAGAAACCCACCAGCTGCTGCCAGACTGGCTGGGCCACCAAACCCAGTCACAATCTGCCCATCCTTCCCAGACTGGGATGTGTTGCTGGTGGCTCTGCTCCAGGGTGTTCCCAAGTGGGTTTGCACCAGGAGGGAGATGCTCTCAGAGTCTCTGCCCCAGACAGGACCCAGAGGGGTTCACGCTGGTGAACCTCTCCCTGCTGGGGCTGCCCTGATGGCTGGAGCTGGAGCTCCTCTTCTTCAGTGTGCCAAAGCCAGGCTTATCCTGACCGGGAAGGATGTGGGGAGGGGGAGCAGTGCAGGCAGAGAGGGTGGAGGTGGGGTGAGAGTCCTGCAGCCTCAGACCGAAAGAGCTGGGTTCTTCCTTTTTTTTTTTTTTCCTTTTTTCATATTATAAAAAAACCAAAACAAAACAAAAAGAATCACCAAAAAACCCACCCCAAAACTCTTGGGGGCACCTCAAAAACCCAAACCCAGCAGCCCTGCTCCGTGCTGGGGGCACATCCCCCAGAGCTCAGCACCTTTCGACTTCTTTTGAGTCTGCCCTGGGTTTGGCTCCCTGTGCAGCAGCTCTGCCGGCCACATTCCGTGTGAAGTGTGCTTGGATTGGTTTATGATTGGATCCTTGTCTTTGATTTTTTTTTTTATTTCCTTTCTTTTCTTTTTTTTCTTTCAGGTCTTTTTATTTTTTTAGTTGTTTTGGGGTGGTTTTTTTTTTAGCTGCTGGCTCTGTCTCTCCAAAGCTTTAGCAAAAATTGGGGTTTTTTCACTTTCGTCTTCCTTTGGAAAGGCTTTTCTTTGGTCTGAGCATGCCATCTTTGCACCTCACCAATCTTGTGGTTAGTGTCCCTGCCCTCCTTCCTCTAGTGACACACTTATCCCCCTCCTCCCACCCACCCCTCTCCCTCCTTTCCCCTCTTTCCTCCCCTCTCCATCCCCCTGGCTTCAACCCCAGCTGCCCTGCGATTTCGGGCGGGCGGGCGCACCCAGATCCCTTCACTTCCAAGACAGTGCTGTGGTCGCAGGGCTCTGTCCTGGCACGGTCCAGCCACTTGTCCCTGGTGGCCTCCAAGAAGAGATGGGGTGAGGTGGGCCTGGCAGGAGATGGTGATGGGAAATCATCACCTTTGCTTCCACAACGTGAGTCCTTGGAGGTGCTTTGGACGGAAAAAGCCTCAAGCAGTGGCTGGAGGTCGATGGGACTCACCAGAGCAGTGGGAACCTCTGGACTTCAGGGCTCAAGCTGCATTACGGGGCTGGATCCTCCTGCAAGAGCACCCCCTGGCGATTTTGATGCTGTTGGATGTCAGCAAAGACATCTGCAAGTCTGGAATGTTGTGAGCAGCACCGCCAGCCACCTGGAGATGCAACCTTCGTGGGAGCCTCCTGAAGCAGAAGTGTCCTGGCTGGCCCAGCACCATCCTGCCCCACGACAGCTGACAACATTGCGTGTCAAGACGCCGGTGGGAGGGGTGCTCAGCACCCTGTAGCCCCTTTTGGTGGGAGCTGCACTGCTCCACAGGCAAAGGTGGTTTGTGCTGCTCATCAGGGAGCTCAGCGCCAAAGGCTGCAGAGGTAGCTTCTCACTGCTGAGGATACGGCCAGGGTGTGAGGAGGACCATCACATGGCATTGAGGAAGGTGGCAAGAGGACACAAAATGTTTGAGAGACAGAGAGCTGCGGCCTGGCAGGAGGTGCTGGCAAAGATGTGATGTGGCCATCGCCTTGAACCCCGCCGTGGCACCTTATGGTGCGGCCATCACCCTGAACCCTGCTGTGGCACCTTGCTGCGGTAGCATCAGCAACCTGGATGCCGTGGAGGATGGCAGGAAGGCTCAGACCTGCCCCACGGGGAGTGGACGCCTCCTTCCTCACCTACAGTGAGAAGCTGGCCATGCTGTCCCTGTGACGCACTGGTGGGTGGCCCAAAACCCTGAAGCCACACGTGGGGCAGGGGGACTCACTCTGCCGATGCCGCTGCGCAGCTTCCTTCCCACCAGCTCAGCCACCAGCAGCCCTGCGACACCGTGGGCAAAGGTGGGGCCAGGATCCCTCAGCAGGTTCATCTCTGGAGGCTTCTAGACCTCCTCCTCTCCCTTCCTTCACTCCTGCTGGCCTCCACCTCCCTCGTCACCCTCCCTTCCCCCCTGCCTTGCCCCCGTTCCCCCCCACAGCGACTCCACAGCCACCCCCAAGTGTTGCAGCACCTCCTGCCCTAAGTCCTCCAGCTCGCCGCTGCGGAGAAGCTCCTCTTCCCTCCCAGCTTGAGTGGCACCAGCGCAGCCCCCCCATCCCCTCCCCGCTCTCCACGGAGGTGACAGCCGCAGAGGTACGCGCGCCCTGACTGCTTGGTGGTGCCCGCCTGCCCGCTGCCCGCTCCCTGCCCCTCTCGGCTGGCCCTGGCTGCCTTCTCTTTAGTTTTGCTTTGCAGCGCCGCGATCGCGACCTGGGATCCCGGCCGCCGGCGGCCGCGCCTCGCCACCCGCGCCTGGGCACCCACGGGTGGGAGCAGTGACCGCTCTCCCCCCGTGTTTTGTGTGTGTCCCCCCCCCTCTTTCTCTGGCAGGGCCTTCGTCTACTTGAGCAACCTCCTCTACCCCGTGCCCCTGGTCCACCGCGTGGCTATCGTCAGCGAGAAGGGTGAGGTGAAGGGCTTCCTGCGTGTGGCTGTCCAAGCCATCTCAGGTAGGAGAGGAACCCTCTGAAATGTGCCCCTGGCATCCCCTGTGCTTCCCCCCCTCCACCCAGCTCACCCCCATCCCCTCTCCAGCGGATGAGGAAGCCCCCGACTATGGCTCCGGCGTGCGACAGTCGGGCACGGCCAAGATCTCCTTCGATGACCAGCACTTTGAGAAGGTACAGCAGCTGTCAGCTCTTGGTGGGTACCCGGGGACCCCAGCCCACTGCCTGTCATGGCAATGCTCTCCCATGGGGACCACTGGGCTAATGGAGGTGGAGAAGGCATCACACTGAAGAAACCATGCTCCTGGACCGGTGCATCCTACTCTTGCCTGTGTCCTGAGGGGACTGTTGTGGGATGGGAGGGCAGAGCTAGAGGTGCCTCAGTGCTTGGGGCAGTGGTGATGGTTGAAGTGGGACCACCTTGGGAGCCACCAGCATCCCTGAGCCCCACAGCACAAGTGGAACCTCATCAGGGACCACTAGCATCCCTGAACCCCATGCGCAAGTGAGACACCCTCAGGGACCACCAGCATCCCTGAGCCCCACAGCACAAGTGGGACCTTGTCAGGGAGTACCAGCATCCCTGAGCCCCATGGTGCAAGTGGGACTCCCTCGAGGACCACCAGCATCCCTAAGCCTCACTCCCGGTGCAGTTCCAGTCAGAGTCGTGCCCAGCTGTGGGGATGTCTCGCTCGGGGACCTCCCAGGAGGAGCTGCGCATCGTTGAAGGCCAGGGGCAGGTCAGCGATGTGGGTCCCTCCGCCGACGAAGTCAACAACAACACCTGTGCAGGTGAGGAGTCCCCCTGTCCCAGCACCCAGCCTTCTGCACCCACCCAAGTATTGAAAGCCTGCTGCCCCAAGGGCAGGGTTGCTGGCAGACACCGAGGGGGGTGACACCCACCCCTGCTGAGGACCCTTCTCTCCCTGCAGTGACCCCAGAAGACCTTCTCCTGGAAAGCCCGGAAAAGCCTGCGTCGGATGGGCCACTGGAGACGGCTCTGGAACACCTAAAGCTGGGCAGCATCTTCACTTTCCGCGTGACTGTCCTGCAAGCCTCCAGCATCTCCGCGGAATATGCAGATATCTTCTGCCAGTTCAAGTGAGCCTTCAGTGCCCCCCAGCCCTTCATCTCCCACCATCTTCCAACCATGACCTCAGCCAGTGGTGGATGTTGGGGATCGCCCCCAATCCCTCCCCAGGTCCTTCATGGATGGGGAGGTAAACCCAAGGACTGCAGGATAAGCCCATGCGTTTGGCTGGTGCCTTGGTTGGTCACTGGCAAAAGGCATGGAGAATCTTCAGGGGGGTTCTTTTCCAGCCCCAGGGAGAGTGGGCTCTCCTCCTGGTCCCTGCCCTCTCTCCTCTCTGTGTTCCAGCCTGTCCCCATCCTGCATCCCTTCCCACCAACCTTCTGTTCCCTCTGCAGCTTCATCCATCGCCATGATGAGGCCTTTTCGACAGAGCCCTTGAAGAACACAGGACGTGGGCCACCACTGGGCTTCTACCATGTCCAAAATGTGCGTACCCCTGCCCTGGTCACACCCCCTTGCCCCCATAGCTGCTAGGATCTCTGTAGGGCCGTTGACTGGGTTTTCTCCCTAGGGGAGCCACTTCCTCAGCCCATCAGAGATGCCCAGCTAAGCCACCCTTACACAAGGTGGTTGTGTGGGGAAAAGACCAAAAGCCACTGCCTTCCAGCAGAAAAGGCTGGGATTTTGTGGCAGTGGTCTTGGTGGGATGAGCATCCCTGAGACAGAGGGCAGGGAATGGGTGAGGGATGCAGGGGATCAGACAGGCTTATGCCATCCCTGCTGCTCTTGCCGGCTGCATCCCTTTCCCACCTAAACTGTGCCGTCCCTGTCTTTCTCTTCCAGATTGCTGTGGAGGTGACCAAGTCCTTCATTGAATACATCAAGAGTCAACCGATTGTATTTGAAGTCTTTGGGCACTACCAGCAGCACCCCTTCCCACCCCTTTGCAAGGATGTCCTGAGGTGGGCGCACCCTGGGCCACCTCTGCCGTGGGTGCCATGGGGACACTCAGCGCCACCACTTCCTGGGGACCCAGAGAAGGGGCGAGGTGGGGTTGGTCAGATCTGGGGATTCGTGTGGATGGTTTAACCAAGGTGGTTCCCTCTGCAGAAAGAAGGCTGGGGAGGGGCTTTTTCCAAGGGTCTGGAGTGATAGGACTAGGGGGAACGGCTTTAAATTGGAAGAGGGAAGATTTAGATTAGACATTAGGAAGAAATTCTTCACAATGAGGGTGGTGAGGTCCTGGCCCAGGTTGCCCAGGGAAATGGTGGCTGCCTCATCCCTGGAGCTGTTCAAGGCCAGCTTGGATGGGGCTTTGAGCACCCTGATCCAGTGGGAGGTGTCCTTGCCCATGGCAGGGGTTGGAACTGGATGGGCTTTGAGGTCCCTTCTAACCCAAACCATTCTATGATTCTGTGCAGCCCACTGAGGCCATCCCGGCGCCACTTCCCCCGGGTGATGCCGCTCTCCAAACCAGGTAGGGAATGTGGCCTCCTGCTCCTCTGCCCGCCCATGGTTCCTGTGCTGGGTGTGGGATCCCCTTCCCCAGGGGCACCATAAAATGTACTGGGGCACCCTAAGGCCCTTAGCACCCATTTCTGCAGTCCCTGGCTGATGCAAAGCCCCCTTCTCACCTCTTGTGGAGCGGCAGGGAGGGGGCTGCCCACCCTGGATGGCTCAGATGCCCCCAGCCCTGCCCTGCCGTATGGCAGGAGCTTTGGGGTTCCCTCTGTGCTCTGGCTGCCAAGAGCCAAGTTGCTGGAGTTCGGCTGAGTGCCATGTTTGCTGTGAGGTCCTTCTGGCTGTCATGGCGCGTTGCTGCGTGGTTTGGGACCTGTCTGTGCCAGAGCTCAGGGTGGGCTTATTGGGGATGGGTGAGGCTGGCTCTGCGTTGGAGAAGGCACGGTGGGCAGTGATGTCCCTGGGATGGGGCTGTGCCATCCGTACACTCTCTCCTGCTGCCTCTGTGTGTCTCCTCATGCTCTGCCCCAATCTCTGCCTGCCACCTCGTTACAAATGTCACAGTGAGCTTGCCCTGAGAGCTGTCTTTCTGCCCCACCACAGTGCCTGCGACAAAGCTGAGCACCATGACTCGGCCCAGCGCCGGCCCCTGCCAGTGCAAGTACGACCTGATGGTCTTCTTTGAGATCTGTGAGCTGGAGGCCAACGGCGAGTAAGTCCTGTCAGAAAGGGGCACGGGAAGGAGCGGGAGGCAGCGTGGTAGTGTTCAACACCTCCAAACAGGCTGACAGGGCTCTGTGTCACATCGTGATCCTCTCTTCCAGCTACATCCCTGCTGTTGTGGACCACCGTGGAGGCATGCCCTGCCATGGGACCTTCCTCCTCCACCAGGTACTCCCTCCCCAAGATGCCCTCCCGGCTCTGTCTCCTGCTAGGAGCTGTGTTAACCATTGCCCCTTCTCTCTGGGTCTCCAGGGCATCCAGAGGAGAATCACTGTCACCTTGGTGCATGAAACAGGCAGCCTCATCCGCTGGAAGGAAGTGCGGGAGCTGGTTGTGGGTAAGCTGAGCCAGTTTGGGTGGGCTGTGAGCAACCCCCAGTCCACCGAGCTCCTGAACATCTTCTCAAGCTGTTTCTCACCCAAGTTCCCATGCAGGGCTTTATGCAACACCCTCAGACACACAGTGTGAGTGTTGGGGTTCTCCTGTGCAGGGACAGGAGTTGGACTCGATGACCCTTGCGGGATCATCTCAGGTTACTCTGTGATTCTATCTCCCCTCCCACCATGCAATAGCAAAGCAGCGGCTGACAGCAGGTGACACTAGGACGGCACATGGACAGGTCATCTCTGTCCCAGTCACCATGTCCAGGAGCTGGACCTGGATCCCTGGCACTGAATGGCTGAGAGCCAAGCAGCTGCTGTCTGTGATGCAGATGGTGCTGGGAGGCTGCAGGCAGGCAGGCTGCCCCTGCCCTGAGTGGAGACCCTCACTGCCTGTTGCCTGAGCAATGTCCCTGCACTGTGCTTACAGGTCGGATCCGGAACACCCCCGAAGCAGATGAGTCTCTCATCGACCCCAACATCCTGTCCCTGAACATCCTCTCCTCTGGGTACATCCACCCCTCCCAGGATGACCGGTGTGTGCAGCTTCTTCTCTTGCTCTTCTCCTGCTGTGGTGATGGCTGGGGGTTGTGGAGAGCCCCTTTGTGCCCTGGCAGTGCGTCCTGCCAACTGGTTGCTTCCTCAGGAGGGGATTTTCTGAAGCTGTAGAGGGTTTTGGGAGTTCAGGGATGCCAGCCCTCGTCCTGCTTCTCCCAAAGCCTCTTTGCGCCAGGCTCTGGCCCTACAGGGAATTTGGGTGGGGGTCCTACTCTCCGGTGGCAGCTGCTGCAGAGCCAGTCAGTGCCAGTGCCAGGAGGATGTACTGACCTCACAGCTGGACAGGACCGACCACCAAAGTGTCCTGTGTCCCAGCAAACTCACTGCAAAGGCCACTTGGTGCCCACAGCTGGTGCCTGTCTGTGCCAGGGGGGATGAAGGAAAGCCATCCTCCAACACTGCCAGGTGACTTTGGGGATGCCTACCCCTCCACACCTGTCCCAGGGAGCTGTGGCAAGGGTGTGGGAGCAGCAAGGCCAGAGGGGTTTTTTATCTCCAAGATCTTCCTGGTTGGGTCCTGTGGTAGCAGCGGGGAAAGGTGGTGTGATGAGCAGATGTCTCCTTTGCACCAGGGCAAAACTCCAGGGTCTGGCTGAGGGTGCCTGGCCACAATGTGTGTGTGTGGGCAACCATGACAAGACCAAGGTGGTCATCGGCAGCACAGGGAGCAGTGGGACTGGTCCTGGGCTTGTGTGCGTGGCAGTTGCTGGTATAGGAGCATCCCAGTGGGGAGCAGGGACCACTTTTGCCCTCATTTTCTTCAGGTCACCACTGCCCCAAGCTGGGCTGTCCCAAGACAGGGTGTTTTCAGGAAGGGTGCTGGGGGTCTGGATGGGAGGTGCCAACCTGAAGTGTTCTTGAGAAAGCTCCTTGGCACAGTGGGGGCATCAGGCATGCAGGATCCAGGCAGAAGAGGGTCGGGTCTGCGTGTGAGAGTTGGACCAGGGGACTTTGGCACAGCCATGGGGATAGGTCGGGCTTGGCCGGGCAGAGCTGTGGTGGTTTTTGCGTGGCTGCTGGAAGCTGGGTGGCTGTGGCACCTGGGGGCTCCCAGCTCTGCGCCGCTTTCTGTTGGCTTCTGGTCTGGCCGCTTGGTCCTGGCTGCAGCCAGGTCGGATCTTGAGCATCTCTAGCATAGTCTGGCGGGGGGGGCATGCCTCCTGCTCCTGCCTTCCTCCTGCAGGTCCTGCAGGGCAAAGAGACACAGCTCAGGCTGGGGTGATGATTGGGGCGTGGAGAGAAGAGAGTAGAAGAGGAGCTCAGGTTTTGCAAGAGCGGGTCTGCGCTTCGGGGCCAGCCCCGGATCGTGCACGCTGGATCTGTCCCGTATCCAATCTGTTGAGCCTGCCCAGGGCCAGGCAAGGGGGGGGGAAGGGGGCGGCTGGTTTCCCGCGGGATGCCGAGGGGTGCTCAGCGCAACCCCTGCTGCTTCCATCCCGCACGCAGGCCCCCCCGCTTCGGCCCCAGCAGACGGGCAGCACGAGGGCAGCGGGCAGAGCCGAGCCCCGCTTCACCCTCCTCCCCGGCTGCTTGCGCTCCCTGCTTCGCCGCCTTCCACCACGCAGCCTCCTTCGCCCAGTGCAGCCCTGGCTCCCCCCTCCAGCCTCCCAGTCCGGAGGAAACCAGTACAGCTCCTTCCTCCGCACCCATCTCTTCCTGCGCCGAGCGCCCAGGGAGGAGGCGCAGGGGGCAGTGCCCAGGGTCCCCCCTCGCTTCTCTCCACTGCTGCCGCCCATCTGAGCCCACACTAACCATGTGATTGTTTTGTGTTTTCGCAGGCAGTTTCTTGATTCGGATATGCCTAGGTATTATTTGTTTCCATTGGTTTTTTTTCCACCCTTCCTTCCTCTCTCCTTTCTTTCTTTCTTTCTTTCTTTCTTTCTCCCCGTCTCGCCTCGGCGCACTCACTTCTGCCAGAGGCAGCACTTGGGCATCCAGCCCCCGATCCCTTCACACACCCCATCCCTCCTCCCTCCCACCCTGGCACCTCTCGCTCACTCGGTCCCTTTTGCTGTTCGTTCGGGCCACGCTCTTGCTGACTGCCGCTCCGCCTCGCACCGCTGCATTCTCATCACCTCAGTTGGGCTCTCTTCTCGCTCTTTGACTTCGCCTGCTCTCCCGTCTCTTCGGCATCCAGCGCTGAGCGTGCCGCCCCCCTGGTGCCTCCAGCCCCAACTCGGGCCCTGGTGCCGCTTGAAGTAGCTACAGGGCTGATGTGGACCACGGTGGTGGCTTTGAGGCACCTCCAACCATCACCTGGACATACGGTGGTGCTGGCAGCATGGCTGGGTGGTGCGGCGGCACGCACAGTGCTGCCCACCCCGGGCACAGTAGCCTTGGGTGTTGGTACAGCACATTGGCAGTGGGTGGGTGCGCACAGCCATATGTGGCACGGGTCGTTACACCCCTGCATAAGGGGGAGCAGCAATTTTGGGATGGAGAGTGCTCAGCTGGGACCTCAGGGTGAGCCTGGCATGCAAGCAAGAGCCGCTGTACCCGGTTGCTCTTATGAGTGGAGGTCCTGGAGGATGGGTGGTGTCCTACCACTGTGCCCCACAGCAGAAGATGGGGTCTCTCAAGTCCTGGTGGCTCTGTAGCTTTATGCCTGCAAGGTTGTTCTCCCTACAGCAGGTAGAAGCCAGTCCTGCTGGGGAGTGCCTGAGGGCAGAGCTGTCCATCCAGCAGCACCTTGGCCACTACAAAGTGCAGGAGGGCAATCCAGCAGGGATCCAGCCCCCTGCTGCAGAATTGTGTGGGCTCATGCTGGCATTGCCCCTGGGTTCCCTGCACAATGAGACCGGGGGATGGGTCAAGAAATCCTCTTCCAGTGTGTGGGTGGCAGTGGGATGGCTGGTGTCTGCCATGGGCATCTACCCAGGGGCTGTGCTGGGAGGAAACTCCTTGCCCTTGGATGGAAGCGAGAGTTAAGAGGATGGGGAGCTTCCCAGCTGCCAGACCGTGAGGAAGGAGGGATGCAGAGAGTTTAAACCTCTGCCCTCACTTGAGCTCCTTCTGGGATGCGATTTGGGGTCTGACTAGGCAGGAGACCCTCGGGCCAGCGGTGCCGCTATGGGGTGAGTCCCCTTGAGAGGGACTCACTGTCCTGCACCAGCCCCATACGGACGATGCTTTCTGACCTTTCGTTTTTCTGTGTGTACGTGTGTGTGTGTTTGTCGTTGGGTCGCCTTCCTCGTATAGCATTTCGTTTGGAAATGACACTAGGTATTTCGTGCGCACCCGCTCGGTCTGGTCCCTCCTGCTTTTCTCTCTTTCTCCTTTGCCTCCTCCCTTTGCTTTTTGCTCTTTCCCCGCTCCCCTGAGGCTCCTCTTCTCCTCCTCCTCCCTGGGGAGCGCTCTCTTCTCAAGCAGCCTATGTCTGCCAAGCAATCCTTTGCCTTGGTTCTGTCTCGCGCAGGGGTTTTTATGTATTCTATGCACCTTCTGAAAGCGTCGCTCTCCTTCTTCCAGTCTGGGGACAATAACAGCCAAGAGCCTCTCCCTGCTCCCTCCAGCCGCCCTGGCTCTCATTAAAAGAGCCACTCAGCCACCTGGATGCTGCTTTGGGGACATGCTGAAGCATCCTTGTTGAGACATCACTGAGCCCTGACTTCCTGAGGATGCTCAGGCAGGAGTTGGGGCTGAAGCAGTTCTGAGTGACTTTGGGGAGTGGGTGTCCCATAAGCCCAAGGCTGGCCCAGAAGGGAGCCCAGGAGCGGGGCAGGGGGTGAAATGGGGATCTCAGTTGTTCTCAAACCAGAGCCGCCTTCTGCTTCCCCTCGTTTGATGGTTTGACCCAGAAGGCGATTGTCACTCTTGCTCTGGTGGCTGCACCATCCTCTACAGACCCCATGGGCACCGGGCAAGTGGGGCCAGTTGTTCCCCACTCCTTATCCCAGCCCGGGAGCTGTGCAAAACACAGTGAGGGGAGCAAGGCAGCCTGGTGGGAATGGGAATGGGTGGGGCTGGCAATTAGGGCAGAGCGAGAGCTGGGGTGACAGCCTGGAGAAGGGCCAGCCACCAAATCATGGTCCCCGGGTCCCACTGGGGTTCAGGGCTGGGGAAGGGGACCGGGCTGGCCAGGGGCTGCTCTCCTGGGGTGGGCTGGCAAAAATCCTGCAGTGCTGCTTTCCCTTCTGGCCAGCGTCACCCAAAAGGCGAGAGCTGCTCCTGGCAGGGCCGGGAGGTGCTACGTGCCCTGGGCTGGATGGTGAGGATCTGGCCTGGGCTCTCTGGGGGTGGCAGTCCCCCAAATCCAAGCACGAGGGTGGGGCATGCACCCTCCTTTGCCTTCCCAGCCTGCCCTGCCTTGCCTGCACCCCAGCTGAGCCCTCACTCCTCCCACGGTTCCTCCTTCCCAAATTCCTGGTCCAACGGCTGTTTTGAGGGCACCATGTCCCTCTCCCACCACACCGTGTTCCCCCTTTGCCTTGAGCCTGCGTCCTCTAGAGTGGCTGTCCCCATCTGTCCCTGCCACGCATGCATGTCCGTGTGTCCTTGCAGCGCTGCGGGGGTGGCTGATGGCATCTCTTTGCTCGCTCGCCTGGGGTTCTGGGGGGGTTTTGTTTTACCGGTTCCACTGCTTTTTTTGGCAGGACTTTCTACCAGTTTGAGGCGGCGTGGGATAGCTCCATGCACAACTCGCTGCTGCTCAACCGGGTCACCCCGTACCGGGAGAAAATCTACATCACCCTTTCCGCCTACATCGAGGCAAGGACTTCACTCAGGGCCGTTACAACCCCACCAAAGCCTGGTGAAACCCCCACGGTTGGGGTGCAGCCAGTGGGAAACCCTCGTGATGCTAATGGGGTGCAGGATTTAACCCTGGTGCTTGGGGACCTTGTGAGACACCAGGAGTAAAAACTGCTGGTTACCAGGGGTGGGAGAGCCCTGCTGGGCTGCCAAGCTGCAGCCCCCCCTGACGCCTTCCCCCTTGCTCCACTGCAGATGGAGAACTGCACCCAGCCTGCTGTCATCACCAAAGACTTCTGCATGGTTTTCTATTCCCGGGATGCCAAGCTTCCTGCCTCCCGCTCTATCCGCAACCTTTTCGGCAGTGGCAGCCTGCGGGCTTCTGAGAGGTACTGGGATACTCCTGCCTTTCTAGGGGAGGAGAGCCAGCACCAGGGGACTGGAGCCCTCCTGGGGCATCCCAGCAGTCTGGGCTAAATAACTGGGGCACGGGGATGGCGCAGAGCCCGTAACACCTTGTCTCCCCGTGCTCACAGCAACCGCGTGACGGGAGTCTACGAGCTCAGCCTCTGCCGCGTGGCTGACGCCGGCAGCCCAGGTGAGTGCAGCACCACTGCCCAGGGGTTCACCTCGAGGATGGGAAGCACGGCATGGTGTCAGGGCCATGCATCTATCCCCTCAGCTGTCGGTCTGTCCCCCCAGCTATGCGTCTGTCCCTACAGGCATGCAGAGACGGCGCCGGCGAGTGCTGGACACCTCCGTAGCCTACGTGCGGGGAGAGGAGAACCTGGCTGGCTGGCGGCCCCGCAGCGACAGCCTCATCCTCGACCATCAGTGGGAGCTGGAGAAACTCAGCCTCCTGCAAGAAGTAAGAATCTGGGCACAAAACGGGCCAAGACAGTGCAATCTGCATCCCTGTCAGGGCTGGTGGGGCTCCCCACTCCTAATGTCTCAGCAGGCAGAAGTGTGGCTGTGCCACCAGTGCTCTCCTCTGCATCACTGCTTGTCGGGTCCCAGCAGACCTGGAACAGTGGGGATAATGGGGCCTGGGAAGTGCGGTCCCTGAAAGGATGGAGCCACCCCTGAGCCTGCCTGCCTGTGCCCAGGTGGAGAAGACAAGGCACTACCTGCTCCTGCGTGAAAAGCTGGAGACGACCCAGCGCCTGGGCCTGGAGACCCTGTCCCCCTGCTCCAGCGAGGATTCCGAGTCCCGAAGCACCTCCTGTGTCTCCTCCCCACTCTCTGCCGACGGAGCCCCTGAGAGCCACACCTCTCCCCCCGAGACCCCCAGTGAGAGGCAGAAGGAGCTGGCCGTGAAGGTACCATCCTGCAGCATCTCCAGCTTGTGGGGATGGAGCGGGGAAGGGGCTCTGACAGGGCGACAGATGGTTGCAGTAGGAGAAATCCCAAGAGGAGTGGGAGAAAGAGGGTGGAGGAAGGTGCCTTCTGTCCCATCATCCTCCTCCTCTCTCCACAGTGCTTGCGCCTGCTCACGCACACCTTCAACAGAGAGTACAGCCACAGCCACGTCTGCATTAGCGCCAGCGAGAGCAAGGTACTGCCACTGCCCCAGGTTCTGCCAGGCTGGGTGGGGCCAGGAGGGACATGTGAATGGGGGACATATGCTGGGCAGGGGCCAGATGGGCCAGGGGAGCTGGAACTGCATGGGCTTTGAGGTCCCTCTCAACCCAAACCATTCTGTGATTCTATGAAATCCACACCTGCCCTCCTCTACAGCTGTCCGAAATGTCTGTGACCCTGATGAGAGACCCCTCCATGTCAGCTCTTGGGGTCACCACTCTCACCCCCTCCTCGACCTGCCCATCACTGGTGGAAGGACGTTACAATGCCATGGAGGTCAGGTAAGAAAGTGGCTGGGGGGTTCGGGTGATGCCCTGGTGTCCTCCAAGGAGGGCAGCTGTACCACTGGGATGTGGTGCTCGTTGATGGGTGCTCCCCAGCCGTCACTATTCCGACACCCCTGGCCTCTCGTCCCTCCCCAGACCTCCCCAGGTCTCCTCCAGGGCAGAGAGCCCCGACCTGGAGCCTGTGGTAGAAGGGGAACAGAAGAAGTCCCCTGCTCGCCGGCCTGAAGAAGAGAAGGAGCCCCAGCGTTTGCTGGTGCCTGACATCCAGGAGATCCGGGTCAGGTAGGAGTGGGCAGCGAGCGAGGGGAGCATCCTGGGGCTGGTGGGGACTGTGCCCTACCACTGCCACCTCCTCACGGCTGGTGTTGCATCCTGACCTTGGTCCCCTCTGCAGCCCTATCGTCTCCAAAAAGGGCTACTTGCACTTCCTGGAGCCCCACACCAACGGGTGGGTGAAGCGCTTCGTGGTGGTTCGGCGTCCCTACGTCTACATCTACAACTCAGACAAGGACGCGGTCGAGAGGGCCATACTCAACCTCTCCAAGGCCCAGGTGGAGTACAGCGAGGACCAGCAGGCCATGCTCAAGGTAGGGTGTTGGGAACCAGCCCCGCTCTGTGCAACTCCTCAGACAAGGGATTCAGCTCTTGGATCTCCCAGTGCTTAAAGGGGGCCAATAGGAAAAGCTGGGGAAAGACTTCTCAGCAAGGCTTGTCGTGACAGGGCAAGGAGTAAAGGTTTTAAACTAAGGGGAGGGAAATTTAGAATGGATACAAAGAAGGCATTTTTTACAGTGAGGTGGGGAGGCACTGGCACAGGTTGCCCTGGGAGGTAGTGGAGGTCCCATCCCTGGAAACATTCCAGGTCAGGTTGGATGGGCCTCTGAGGAACCTGTTCAAGTTAAAGATATCCCTGTTTCTGCATGGATGACCTGTTAATGTCCCTTCCAACCCTTCCATGATCCTGTGATTCCCCTGGCAGACACCGAACACATTTGCAGTGTGCACGGAGCACCGGGGCATCCTGCTGCAGGCGAGCAGCGACAAGGACATGCACGACTGGCTCTATGCCTTCAACCCCCTCCTGGCTGGGTCCATAAGGTACTGGGGGCAACCAAGGATGGGTGGTGCAGGGAAGCCTTTGGGGGGGGATCTGCGGGCAGCCAAATGTGCTCCCTGCCCTTCTCCCAGTGCTCTCCCTGCTGCAGCCCCCAAGGTGTTGGGGAGCACCTCCTGCACGGAGGATGGGCTTTCCACTGGTGACACTGGGACTGAAAGAGGGGAGATTGAGATGAGATCTCGGGAAGAAATGTTTCCCTGTGAGATGGTGAGGCTCTGGCACAGGTTGCCCAGAGAAGTGGTGGCTGCCCCATCGCTGGAGGTGTTCAAGGCCAGGTTGGATGAGGCTTTGAGCACCCTGATCCAGTGGGAGGTGTCCCTGCCCACGGCAGAGGGGTTGGAACTGGATGGGCTTTGAGGGCCCTTCCAACACAAACCATTCCACGATTCTAGAACGCTTAAATGCTTCAGCCTAGGACTAGATCCCAGCTGGTACAGAGGCTTGTTGTGCTGCATTCAAAGCAACATCAGGTGACGTTCAGACTAGACATCAGGAAAAATGTCTTCACTGAAAGGGTTCTCAGGCACTGACAGAGGCTGCCCAGGGAGATGGTGGAGTCACCATTCCGGGAGGGGTTTACCAGAGGGGTAGATGAGGTGCTCAGGGATCTGGTTTAGTGGTAGACAGGTACGGTTGGATTCAATCATTTGAAGGTCTTTTCCAGCCAGGTGATTCTATGATTCTGTGATTCATGCCTGGCAACAGGGACACTGGCCCTTCACTGCTCTTGAGAGCACCTCACAAAGTTCTTGAGACCATCTCATGTGCCAGGACTAGGGGAATAGGGGTATATGCACCAAAATTTGTGTGCTCTGGCTGGAGAGGTGTTAATCCCATGTCCCTCCAGCTCTGGCTGTGTTCAAGCACCAGTCTGGAGCAACGACACCAAACACTTCTCCTTGTGCACACCTTTTGTCCCTTGTTTTCCAAATCAGATCCAAGCTGTCCAGAAGGAGAACAGCCCAGATGAGAATCTAACCTGAAAAACACCCTCCACCTCATCCGTCTGCCAACAGGATCAAGATAGCTGATTCTGTCTCAAGGTTCCCCATGTTAATGTCTGATCTCTCACACCATCTGCTGCCCCAGCTGTCTGCTCCATGGAAGGATCTGTCTCGATTCACACCTTCACGGGGGAAACTCACTTCCGTTCGTAGCTGCAAAAGCCTGGACCCGCCTGGGCAGGATTTCTCATGCGTGTGCCACCTTCTGCCCGTCCCCCCATGGGTGACCTTCATGTCACACCATCTTTAACGCTCCAGAAAGGTCCCTGGTGGAGGGGAGGAAGCGAGGAGGGCGGATGCGGCTAAAAGCTGGTCTTTGGTCTAGAGAGGTGGGCGTGGTAAAGCTCACAGGTGGGACAGCAGGAGGAATTGTCTCCACGCGAAGGGAAAGTGGTAGTTTAGGTATGGGGATTTACTAGTTTATTGGTGATTCTGCAAGAGATGGCAGGGTAAGATCAGGTGTTGGTAGTTTAAGATGATATTTATAAAGTATTTATTTCTGTTTACTTCACAAAAAAAAAAACAACCCGTAAGATGGGTCCTGGCCCCCGAACAATGCCTCCCCCGGGCAGGGGAGAGCCTTGGTGGTGGGCAGGTGTCCCGGAGATGCCTTCCCCAGGACATCATGTGCCCGGCAGCGGTAGCACTCTCGCCCTCACTCCCCACCCTTCCCCACCCTCTGCTTTCTTCCCCCCTGCAGCTTAAACTACTTCTCCCCTGCGCGGTGGCTGGACAGCCCACCATGTCTTCCCAAAGGAGGCAATTCCTACCTGCCCCATCTACCTCTAGAAGAGGGGAGCCCACTGTCTCGGCTGGCCGGGACACCCACACCCGTGCAGATGGGTCACCTCGCTTTGGAGCTTGGTCCTGCTGGAGGGAAAAGGAGGGCCCTGGGCACGGCTCTGCCTGTCACCTCGTGCAGGATTGTCCTTCCCAACCAAAAGCACGTGAGCCACTTCTGTTATCCTGGCCAGGGAGCCCCAAGGGGTGTTGTCCAAAGGGATTCCCTCCCACTTAGGGTACGATGCTGAGAGTGTCACCCCTGTGGGAAGTGTGGAGGTTCAGATGGCTGCTTCCAAACCCAGATGAGAAAGTTCCCCAGGAGCCAGGGCTAGGAATGACTATCCCGATCCACCGGATCCTTGTAGCCCTTTCCCAAAAGGGCTGTCACGTGCCTTCTCCTCCCAGTGGCACAACAGGCTCGAAGCAGGTCGGAGGGGCAGCAGAGGGGCTGATGTGGAGGCGTCGGGTTGGGGATGGGGCTGCTTTTTACTGTTGTAGCTGGTGTTTTCTCACTCCTCCTCTTCCCCTGCTGCAAAGTGAGCACCCACCTCCTTCCCCCCCCCCGCCTAAGTCCGCACGTTAATCCAGGAGGCTTCCTGCTGCTCACGTGGCTTTGCCGAAAAGTCCATCTCCTCCAGCCATCACCGCTCCCACCTCCCGCAGCAGCAGCTCTCCCTCTCCTCCTCCTCCTCCCATCTCTCACCCATGGGGGGGGATGCTTTCATTTTGGGGCTTCCTGAGCAGCCGGTGGCATCTGGCACAGCTCTGGGTGGGAAGGCGAGCGTCTTCCTCCGCGCATCTCCCAGGCACCCCCCCAGCTTCGCTGTCACGCCGTCGCGGCTGACCTTCCCTCGCACAGCACGGCTGCGCCCTGGCTCTGCCGCACCTCCCCGCGCTGTCTGTGGTGTGTACGTGTGCGTGTGCGTGCGTGTGTGTGTGTCAGACGTGGTGCTCTCTGTTCCTCGTTACACTCGTGTCATGGGGCGTGGGTGGGTTGGGCCATGGCAGGCGGGCAGAGGCTTGCAGGGACCCCCTTGCTGCACATCAAATGCCATTCACTTTGGGTTTCGGGTCACAGAAAGGGCTTTGGGATCCTTTCCTGAGAGCCCCTGAAGGTTCTGTCTGGCCTCGCTGCAGCTCCGTGGGTGTCTCGCCCCATCACTCCAGCCTGAAGCTGTGATGGGGCTGCTCCTCCCAGTCCCTAGGAAGGTGGCAGCTTGCACACCCAGGACAAGCTTCCCATCAAACTCGGCTTCTTTCTCGCTCTGTGATACATTTTAAAGACCTGGAGGCCACCTCGTGCCCTTTCTGGAGGGAGAGGGGCCTGCCCAGGGCTGCAGCCAAGGTAGAGCAGGAGTCCAGGCTGCAACATCCTGGCTCCTGTTCCCTGGGCAGGGATTAGTTGGTACCATCCCAAATTTCAGGGTAAGGGGCTGCAGGGGAGAGGGGAGGCTCTTCCAGGGTAGAGGCAGCTTCTAGTGGAGACAGGACCCGTGTCTGCCAGGGACCAGAAACGGGTTCAGTGGTGGTGCTGCCAGAGCCACGGGCTGGGCAGCCTCCAGCCGGAGCCGCAGCGAGCCTGAGGCCAGCAAACCTACAGAGCACACGGCTCGGCTGGGGTGCCAAGGGATGCAGATCCACTCACCCGAGGCCCGCAGCATCCCCACAAGATGTCCCTACAAGATGTCCCTGCAGGATGTCCCTGCCCCACACGCTGCCCTTGCTCTCGGCAGCACCACACGCTCCCCCACTCAGGCCCCTCATCCCCTCTCCCACTGCAGCCCAAGGAACACGAACCCCAGGGTCAGGCACAACCAGGAGCCCCGTCGGAAGGGGAACGGTGGCATGGAGGGTGGGCGAGCAGCGGCGCAGGCCAGGGCTGAGGTCCATGCCCTGCGGTTGCTGCTGGCGATGGCGGCACCGCTGGGCCCTGCCTGCCCTGTGCTGGGGGTTGGTGCCAGGGGTCCCGGCCATCCGCGCACACGCGAGGCTTGTTCAGTTCTGAAATAAATGTGGCATTTAACGCAAACAGCCCTGCGCAACGGACATCTCATCCCCAGGGCTGGGTGGGCAGGGTGGGGAGGCAAACAGCGGCCCGGGGCTGCGGGCAAGGGGACTGCGCTGCTGCAGGGCACGTTGGGGCGGGGGTGGCACAGGGAATTGGGCATGGGGAAGCAGGAACCGGGCACAGGGAACCGGGCACTGGGTATGGGGCACCAGACACCAGGACATGGGGCACCGGGCACAGGGCTCTGCACACAAGGCACCAGACCCGAGAAACTGGACACAGGGCACTGGGTGTGGGACACCAGACACTGGACATGAGGAGCTGGACACAAGGCACTGGGCATGGGGAGCCGGATGTGGGGCACCAGACACAGGGAACTGGACACGGGGGAAGTGGGCGTTGGATGTGGGGCGCCGGATGACACAAGAAGTAGCTACAATTACAAAAATTGGAATATTTTGATTTAAGTAGAATCAGTTTTCTGTAGAATTACTTTTCTAACTAACTTCAGTTAAGCACTGAGTAACAGCATTTTTTTAAAGCTAGGCACACCCAGACTATTCTTCTGACTGTTTTCTAAATAGCGCTGTTCCCAGACAATAGTTATTTCCTTATCTAAGAATTCAAGGTTGAACAGAGAAGGGGCTCCAAAGCTCTAGAGAACAGAGACTTGGTTGTTGTGAAGTTGATAATAAAATTAAAATGAACCCTTGGAAAGCAATAGAATATGGATGAGATTGCTGGGAGAATTCATACACATACGTGTAAGTGGGAAGTTTCCTCCTAATGTCTAACCTAAAGCTTCCCCCTTCCAATTTAAAGCCATTCCCCCTTATCCTATCCTTCCTTGTAAGAAGTCCCTCCTGAGCTTTCCTGGAGCCCACTTCAGTACTGGGAGGCTGCTCTAAGTTCTCCCCAGAGCCTTCTCTTCTCCAGGCTGAACAACCCCATCTCTCTCAGCCTGTCCTCATGGCAGAGCTGCTCCAGCCCTCGGATCATCTCCGTGGCCTCCTCTGGACCCGTTCCAACAGCTCCATATCCTTCGTATAGTGGGGATGTGTTCTTGTCTCGTTATACATGATTGATGGAATCATTCCCTCATGCGCCCAGCGCTGAAATAAAGGATGTTTGCTTTATAAAACTCCAAAACGAGTCTTAGAGAGTTTATTTCCCAGCATTCCTGCTGGGGCCAGGGGGCGCCCCCGGGAGCACGCGGCGCGCGCCTTCCCGCCGCAGCCAACGATTGGCGGGCACCACCTCTCCCCAGCCGCGCGATTGGTCAGACAGACAGGGCAATGGCGGGAAAACGGCTCTGATTGGTCCTGACAGCTCTCCCCGTCTCCTATTGGTGGAGAGGGCAACCGCGCCGCGCGCCTGCGGGGTGTGCCTGTGTGGGAGGATGTTGAGAAGGAGTGATTGACAGGTGCCTCGGGGGGTGGGGCCAAGGGGCCGCTTCCGCTCCCCGCCCTACTTCCGGCTACGGCGGCCGATGATTGGCTGATCAGGGTGATTGGCAGTGCGAGGGGGCGGTGCGGTGCGGCGCCGAAGGAAGCGGCCTGGCTGGGATGGATCTGTTCGGAGACCTCCCGGAGCCCGGCTCCTCGGCCGCGGGTGAGGAGTCGCCACCCCCGGGACCGCCCTGCCCTGCTCCGCACCGCTCCTGCGTGGGGCAGCACAGGGGAGGGGGCTGGGGATGGGGGGATAAACATGGCTGGGGAGCTGAGTTTGGGACTTTTGTGTGGTTTTCTTTTTTCCAGTGGAGGCCACGGAGAGGGTCCAAGGGCTGGAGCACAAGGACAGGCTGAGAGAGTTGGGGTTGTTCAGCCTGGAGAAGAGAAGGCTGCAGGGAGACCTTAGAGCAGCCTCCCAGTACTGAAAGGGCCTCCACGAAAGCCGTGGAGAGACATTTTCCAAGGGCCTGGAGTGATAGGACAAGGGGAGTGGCTTTAAATTGGAAGAGGGAAGATTTAGATTAGATATTAGGAAGAAATTATTCCCAATGACGGTGGGGAGGCCCTGGCACAGGTTGCCCAGGGAAGTGGTGGCTGCCCCCTTTCTAGAGGTGTTCAGGACACATAGTGTGAATGTTGGAATGTCCTATGTAGGGATAGGAATTGGACTCGATAATCCTTGTGGGTCTCTTTCAAATCAGGTCATTCTTTGATTCTGTGATCTGGGGTTGTTTAGCCTGGCGAAACGGAGGCTGAGGGGAGACCTCATCACTCTCTACAACTCCCTGAAAAAGGTTGCAGCAAGGTGTGTGTTGGTCTTTTCTCCCAGGTGACAGGTGATAGAATGAGAGGGAACGACCTCAGGTTGCAGCGGGGAGGTTCAGATTGGACATGAGGAAAAATTTCTTCACCAAAAGGGTTCTCAGGCACTGGCAGAGGCTGCCCAGGGAGGTGGTGGAGTCACCATCCATGGAGAGGTTTAAAAGATGGGTAGATGAAGTGCTCAGGGATGGTTTAGTAGTGGACAGATATGGTTGGACTGATGATCTTGAAAGTCTTTTCCAACATATGAATTGATCCTACGGTTTTGGTGCTCTCTGACCCTTCCCATTTTTGATATCTTGGTCGGGCTGCTGAGGGATGTTCATGGAAGTTTAGTTAATTCCTGGGGGAATGGGTAGAGGGAGAGGAAAAAAAAAAGCTGTTTTCAAGAGAAAAGTTCCCATCATCCCCAGGCAGGTGGTTGTTTTGGTCATGTAGGAGCTGCCTACATTGGATATGGAAGGAAGGTGGCCAGGGCTCTCTTGATTCACCCGCCTGTGCTGGTCTGGGGGCAGTGCTTCCAGAAACCAACCTCTGAGTTCCTGCTGTGGGTCCTCACTCTGCCCTGGTGTCTTACAGGGAAGGAAGCCCAGAAAGGGCCGCTGCTTTTCGATGACCTCCCACCAGTTGGCAGTGCTGACTCAGGTATGGCTGCTCCGTTCCTGCCCTTGGTTTGGCTGCCGGTGTTTACTACATCAACACTTCAAGAGTTGAAACTTGTCTAAACTCTTTTCTTTGTTGGACAGGTTAAAGTCAAGTTATTGGCACCGTTGTACAGAGCACCTGCTTTCCTCTTGTGTTTTTTTTGGTAACCAAAATGTTACAGATCTTTCACATGTATTGCATAATAATTTAGTAATAATTTCACAGAAGGGGGAAGATTTAGATTAGACGTTAGCAATAAACTCTTCTCAATGAGGGTGGGAGGCCCTGGCAGAGGTTGCCCAGGGAAGTCGTGGATGCCCCCTCCCTGAAGGTGTTCAGGGCCAGGCGGGTTGGAGCTTTGAGCCCCCTGATCCAGTGGGAGATGTCCCTGCCTATGGCAGGGGGTTGGAAGTGGATGGGCTTTGAGGTCCCTTCCAACCCAAACCATTCTGTGGTTCTGTAATATGTTCCAAATAAATATTCTCTGAAACAAATGTATGACCTGAGTCTGCCCCCACCAAGAAGTTGAAATTTGGGTCGCTCTGGTAATCTGGTATTTTATAGTTTTCCAGCCTCAGGAGTGGTGTACACACAGCATTATTCCGTCACAGGGAAAAAGGGTTTTAGTTCTTCTTCCCTTTTTCTTGTGCTTCAGGGAAAGGAGGCTCTTTACTCTTCGATGACCTTCCACCAGCCAGCAGCGGTGACCCAGGTAAGGAGCTGTGTCAGCTCACCAAGCCTCTGCCAACCTGCCCTTCTTGGAAAGCCCATTGACATTGTCTGTTGTGTTGGATGCACAGCAAGTTAACCTGCATTGGTTGTGGTGATCTCTTTGTGCCTACAATGTTTAAATCAAGGTTCTGACTCTTTAAAAGTCAACTTGGCTCTGTTCCCAGAAGTGCATTCCTTGGATATCTTTTGAGGGACCCTCTTCCTCTGTGCTTGGGAGCTCCCTGCTTTGGGAGTGAGTGTATGGGTGTGCTCGCTAGGATGCTTTCTGCCTGCAGTCAAGTGTTTGCTAGCACCAGGGAGGAGGCAAGATAATTCACTGCACCATACAAGAATAAATCTTGAGAAGGGAGAAGGCTAACCTTGTGATGTCATAGAAATCACATTTTGCCTGCTAGCTTTAATTTGTAACCTGTCTTCCCAACAGACTGGAGCATCACTGCTATGAGGACAGGCTGAGAGAGTTGGGGTTGTGCAGCCTGGAGAAGAGAAGGCTCTGGGGAGACCTTAGAGCAGCCTCCCAGTGCTGGAAGGGGCTCCAGGAAAGCTGGGGAGTGGACAAGGGGGAATGGTTTTCAGCTGAAAGAGGGGAGATTGAGATGAGATTTTAGGAAGAAATGTTTTCCTGGGAGGGTGGGGAGGCCCTGGCACAGGTTGCCCAGGGAAGTGGTGGCTGCCCCATCCCTGGAGGTGTTCAAGGCCAGGTTGGATGGAGCTTTGAGCACCCTGATCCATGGCAGGGACAACTCCCATGGCAGGGAGGTTGGAACTGGATCGGCTTTGAGGTCCCTTCCGACCCAAACCATTTTATGATTCAGAAATATTTAACAAATAGGTAATAAAATATGCTTCTCTGCATTGTTGTGGGCACAATCTATAGACACTAATAATAATTATAATAAAAAATTAGAGGTGTTCCAAGGTGAAATGTTAACTTCTTGAGCAGTTAACTGCAAAAAAGACTGATAGCCAAGGAATGGTGGGTTGATGGGGAGAATCAACAGCCTGCCAGCCCAGCACGGCTGTACTGTGCCTGAAGTGGGGTGACACAGCGTCTGGTGGTCCAGCTGGCACTCACTGGTTCTGAGCAAGGCTTTGTAGTCAGTTTGTCTTGTTCAGTAGTAACTCTGTTGGCTTATGCTTTGTGAGCGTGCGAGCCTGCATTCCTGAGAGTGCTTTGGTGTGAAAGAACTTGCTGATGGATTTGTGCAAGCTGGAAGATTTCAGCTGCCTGCATTTTTACTTTCTTTCAGCCTCCAGTGCTACTGAGCAGGACTCGTCAGCAGAGAGCCACAGGAAAGGGGAGAAGAGAAAGTCCTTGGAGGAGGAAGAGAAGAATGGCAGGGAAGAACTTGTGGAAAAGAAAGTTTGTAAAGGTTTTCAGGCAGTTTGAAAACAAATGTACTCAATTTGTACTGTTGATGTTGGGCTGAGTAAGTCCAAACCGAAGCTGAGCTTTGGTTCTTCAGTCTGTGTGCATCCTCAGGCTCTCACAGGGGCCAAACGGCTGCGGCAGCCTGTAGCAGCCCCTCGAGCTCCCTGGCACTCTGCCTCCCTCACCTGGGCCTTTTGAGCAGCCCTGCTGAAGTGGCAGAAGCTGAGCAGCAAGGTCTTACAGGAAGAGCTCCTGTGCTGCAAGAGAGATTGGTTGTGAAGCCTCTGGCTGGCTACAGCCACACCAGTTTCTTCCACCACATCCACTGGGTGCCTGCTGAGAGAGCCAAGGAGGGACATTTGTTGTTACATGTAGGATGTTTGAGCAGTGCAGGTGCCCATGTGTTACAGTGCAGCTTTGGGAATCAGATGTGTTCAGGGGTACCAAGGAAAGGATGTGCTCTGGAAACAGCAGACCTTGATTTCCTGTCTGGAGCACCCTCTTTAGAGCTGTGCTTTGTCTAATCTGCACTTCAGAGCCACGCGGTTCCCCTGCCCCTTTTTGGGAAGAGCCCTGTCTGGTGCCCAGTGGTCCTGCTTGCCAAAATGAGGGCAAGTGGCTTTTACAGCAGCTGCCCTCAGGAGACCTTAAAACCCCATTTTACAGAATAAGTATAAACTGTCCAGCAGAAGGTGCCAGATGAGTTCCTGCAGGATGAGGACTGTACCTCAGAGCAGGGCTAAAGCAGGGCTCTGAAAGCTGAAAAGAGGTTGCTGTTTTACTGTTTGTCACCCTCAGCTGAGGAGATGGAGGAGATTGATCTGTGTGTGTCTGCTTCATTCCCCTTTAGGGTCAGTGGGCATTTTTGGATTGAAGGGTTATGTGGCAGAGAGGAAGGGTGAAAGAGAAGACATGCAGGATGCACATGTCATCTTAAACGATATCACCGAGGAATGCCAGCCTCTGCCCTCCCAAATGTAAGTGGAACCCTCATGCTGGAATAAAGCTGTGAGTGGCAGCTGTCTGGGGTGAAGGAGCTTCAGCTAAGCCTGTGATAGGATTCTTTTTGCATTGACAGCTGATGTTCTTAACTACGCCTGCACTATGGTGTGTGGTTTGGGCTTGTTGTTGAGAGACCTGGGTTGAATCATTACCTGTGTTCCTGGGCGAATCACAGGCCTGGTTTTTATGCAAATGACTCCATGAGTGATGCTCAGTGGATTTGGGCACTGGCTTTGCAAGGATTGTGAGGGCCAAGTAATTCTGAATATTGAGTCTCTGTTAACCAAATGTAGGGTTTAGAGACCCACACTTGTAATTGTAAATAATCAGGCCTTGCCTTGGGGATTTTACAGTGTGTAAATCGTAACTGTGGCAGTGGAGAAGCTTGAAGAAAACAGATGTCAGAACTCTCTCATTTGAGAAGTTTCAATCTCCTGAGCAAAATAACTTGTGGGAGTGTATGTAGGGTGAGTGTGTGTACTTAAAGGAATGCTATCAAGCACCAGCCTGACACTGAATTTAGCTTTTGAACTAATATTGCCCCAAGGGCTTCCTGTGCTGAGGGGGTCCGAATTTCTTGTCTGTATCATCGATTCAACAAGTTTAGGTGTGGAAGGAGCAGCAGGATTGATGCTTGCATAGTGCTGGGAAGTTGCAGCACCCTTCAAATTAATTTTTAATGCCAAGTTGTGGTCTGTAAACTCTGTTCTGCCCTTCATTTTCTTGAGGAGTGGAAAATTATGAGAGAGGTTTCTGCTCATAAACCATAAATGTGTGAGCTTAGAGATTTGCTACCTTTGTGCCTTGGAGCACAGGGTTTATTCAGTCAACTCAGGGCAGGGTGTTACAGAGACAAGGGAACTCGGTCCCACCCTCTGGCTGACCCCTTTCTTAGCCCCTTTCTGCTGTTCTTTGTTCCCTCACAGCACACGTGTTTCGTACTTCGCTGTTTTTGATGGCCACGGAGGAGTCCGAGCCTCAAAATTTGCAGCACAGAATCTGCACCAAAACCTGATTAAGAAATTTCCTAAAGGTGAGAGGAGTGGAATAAGGGCTGTAGGACAGCCATCACTTTTTTTCTGGCTTGACAGCGGATAGGGAAACTGATTTATTTGAGCATAGTTCTCCAACTCCCATCCCTTATTTCCTGTGAGCTTGCGAGACTGCACTGTCTCCTGGGGAAGAGGGCTGCTACAAGGATACGAGAAGCCACTGTGAACTGCTCAGCAAGTGTGTGGTGTGCTGCTGCTGGTTTTCACAGTGCCTCTTCAAGAATGAAAGTACACCCTTGGGGGAGAGGAGCACGTCAGAAATTGCACTGCCGTGCAGGTTCTTGGCAGTGTGAGCCTGGGATGTGCCCTGGCTGCTCTGCACAGGGTCTGCTGATTGTTGGATGAGCAAAGGGGGGGGACAGGTCAGATAATGTTTCAGCTGGAGCTTAGTTGTTGTTTTCCCTGTCTGACAGGTGAGGTAGTCAGCGTGGAGAAAACTGTGAAGAGATGCCTTCTGGACACTTTCAAACACACAGATGAAGAGTTTTTAAAGCAGGCGTCCAGCCAGTAAGTGTAAATGCTTCCCATGTGTTTGTATTTCTTAGCTTGGGTCTTACAAGCCTTATTTCTGAGCAGGGCAGAGGAAACCTTGAGTTGTGTCCATGCCTTGGCAAAACCCCATGCAGCTTTGCTGTGCCAGGCTGCAACAATGCCAGCCGAGTGCTAGAGCTGGCTCACAGCATATTCTGGTCTTACTCTGTGTTAAGCAGTCTGTAGGAGCCCTTAGAATAAGATCATTTTATGGGTGAAGGAAGGAACCAAAACATGACCAAAACCACACCTCTGTCCTTACCAGGGCGCCTTCTTTGCCTTCCTTTAATGACTGACTGTGTTGCTGAGGTGCCTTATTGCTGCTGGAGGTGGGATCTCTGTGTTGGCAGCATCAAAGCATGGCAGGAGAGTCTCTGTAGAGCAGGATTTTGCAGGCTGCTGTGTGCTGCTGCATTCCTGTTAGTGAGTATGTACTTGCCAGGCTGCAGCACATCTCTGAGGTCCTTTTTAATGCTCTGTATTGAGAGACCTTACTCTCCCACTGCGACTTTAAATCTTGCTTTCTTCACCTCTTTTGAAAACAGATGTCAATGAAGAATGCCCCTCAATCTTAAGCTTGTTTCTAAGGGATTCTTCTAGAATGAAGCTGAAGAGCACAGCAGCTGTTTAACATGGGATAAATGCCAGCCTACCTCCTAGCAAGGTTTTAAGCCCAAGCAGCCTTACCTTCTCTTGGTCTCTGCTGAACTGATACACTGAGTGGACTAGGGGAGATGTAGATTGCATTTAAAATTCAGTCACTTTGTTACCAGTTGTTTACACATTAGGGTTTTTTCCTCTATTTCATAGTGACACCTCTAACATGGGTGGAGACACTGTTGGTGCATCTGATTCTAAGATTCAATTTTAAGTAAATTGCAAAGCTGTCTCAGTGTTTTAAACCTAACCAGATCAACAAATTTGGCTGGGCAAAAGGAAATAAAAGCATCTTCAAGTCTGTCACAACAGTGTCATTCCTGAACCAGCCTCTCTTTGTAAGAAACATGACTTAGGAGAAAAGCATTACCAAGGATCACTAGTGATAGTGGTGTTGGTGACAAAATTTATGATCTTCATTCAGCTGCACCTTCAAAATTAGGAAAACTGGGTGAAATATATCTAGAAATTAGTCTCTTAAAGCTACTTTCAGTAAAGTGTGCCATCATAGCCAGGCTTTGTTGTGTGGAGCAGCTGTAATCTAAGAAACACTTCTCGTTTTACCTGGAGCTCTGGAGATCCAAGGTTAACTACAGCAATGGAATATCAGGAGAGTCAGTGAGCGAGTGGTGTCGCTGCTGCAGCGGCAAGGACCGAGGTGGGTGGGCAGAGTTAGTGAGAACAGAAGGAAGGGAAATGAAAGTGAAAAGGAAGGCAACTCTGCTGTGGTTCTGCCTGTGCCTTCCTTTTGCTGCAAAGGAGGAGTTTGTGGTGTTTGTTTGCTCACGATGCAGTCATTGGGGCCGAGCCTGTTCCAGTCACTGATGAGCTTTCCAAGGAGCTGTGTGTGAGGAAGGCTTGGTGTGAGGGTTGTGTCTGGCAATATTTGAACCCATTGGGAGTGGGCCATACATTTAGAAGGTGGCATTCTGTGCACTCTTCTGCCCTTGTCCAGCTCCAACAGTTTCTCTGGCTGCTTGCAGGCAGCTGCTGGGTGCTCGTGCTGGCTAACTAACACACGCTGGCACGTGAGCCTTTTTGAGCCCCCAGGAGCACACTGTGAGTAACTTAAATATGGTTTCCCCCCAGTAGTAATGTCATTTTTGTTCCCCTTAGGAAGCCAGCGTGGAAGGATGGCTCCACAGCTACTTGTGTCCTGGCTGTCGACAACATTCTCTACATCGCCAATCTCGGGGACAGCCGGGTAAGCAGAGCAGAGAAACCTGCTGCAGGTGTTTCCATTTCTCAGAAAGCTTTATTCACCCTGAAGGGATAGGTGTTTGTGTGTGATGTCCCAGTTGCCATGAGGTCCCCAACTGTTTCTATAAACCACCTTGTTTTGAGTGGGTGCAGGGTACTTCTGTGTTGTCTCCCGTCGTGTAAAATAACAGTGTGGTAGATGTCTCTTTGTGGCACTAAATATCTCACAGGATCTAGAACAGAATAGAATATTTCTGTTGGAAGAGACATACAATGATCATCTGGATGGCCTGACCAACTCAGGGCTGACCAGAGGTCAAAGCACATTAATAAGGGCATTACCCACATGCTTGTCAAACACTGGCAGATTTGGGGCATTGACCAACGCCCCAGGAAGCCTCTTCCACTGTTTGACCATCGTCTCTGTAAAGAAAATCTTCCTCATATCCAGTCCGAACCTGCCCTGGCACAGCCTGGAGCCATCCTCTTGTGCCCTGTCCCTGGATCCCAGGGAGAAGAGCTCAGCACCTCCCTCTCCTCATCCCCTCCTCAGGGTGCTGTAGAGAGAGATGAGGTCAGCATTCAGCCTCCTTTTCTCCAAAAGAGACAAACTTGGGCTCCTCATGGCAAGGCAGATGCCTTCCAACCCTGCCACCAGCTTGGTTGCCTCCTCTGGACACATTCAGGGATCTCCACATCCTTCCCAAGCAGTGGTGCCCAACGCTGCCCACAGTGCTCCAGGTGAGGCTGCAGCAATGCCCAGTACAGCAGGACAATGCCCTCTCCTGACCAGCTGGTTCAGCAGTGTTTGGTGCCCCCAGGATGCCGTTTGCCCTCTCGGCTGCCAGGACGCTGCTGGCTCCTATTGAGGGGCCCAGCAGCCCAGGTCCCTTTCTGCAGGGCTGCTCCCAGTCACTCCTCTCCCAGATTGTACTGGTGCCTGCTGTTACTCCGTCCCAGGTGCAGAACTGGGCACTTGAACTTGTTAAATGTCCTGCCATGGATGATTGCCTGATGCTGCAGTCTGTCCAGGTCCAGGGCTTCTTGTCCCCTGAGAGAGACAACAGCACCTCCCAGTTGGGTACCATCAGCAAACTGGTTAACAGGGCCTTTACCTCCTGCATCCAGACCATTGATACAGTGGACAGCACTGGGACCAAGCCCCGAGGAACCCAGCAGCCGGGTGCAGCCCTGTTCCCACCCTGCAGCTCTCTCTCAAGAAGCTGTTTTTGCTGCAGGTTTGTTGTTTACTCACAAGGCTCTTCTGTCAGCACAGGCGATTCTGTGTCGTTACAATGAAGAGAGTCAGAAACACGCAGCCTTAAGCCTCAGTAAGGAGCACAACCCCACCCAGTACGAGGAGCGTATGCGGATACAGAAAGCTGGGGGAAATGTCAGGTACGTGCCTAACGGGTACAGTAAGAGAGCAAATATAAACCCTGGCCCAACTTTGGGCCCGAGCACTGAGTTTCTGGAGTTTCCTTAGCCCAGCACTTGTGCTAGGAAGAGCCTGGAGAGAATCTGTTTATCCCTGTGGTGCATAAACTGTCAAAGGATTTGGTGGCTGGGTTGCTTGCTAAGGGCTGGTTTCCTATAGGTGACAATGGCAGCAGAGGCAAGAACCCATGTGAAGGCCTGGCAGCACCATGCAGATGTTGCTGTGCTTAAGCTTGGCCTGCAGAGTTGACCTATAGAGCTGGACTTACCTGTTTAAGAAGTTACCACTTGGTGCTCGCTGTGGAATGGAGCAGAACTCGCTTTCTTGCTTGCAGCATCACCTCTCCTTGTCCTGTGGGAGGATTTGAAAGGGTGTGAGAAGCCCTCAATGTCGGTCAGCATTGCCACCCTGGGGGTTAGCTGATGCACTGAGGTGGTCTGCAGTAGGAGGGAGGTTTCTAGAGCCAGAATGGGATTGTCCTGTGCTTGTGGGTGTGCCTGGCTGGTCAGGCAGCTGGGTCTGATTTCCCTGGCTAGATTCTCTCCTTTCTTTGAAGGCTGTTTCATCATTTAATGTCAAGAGAGGACTTGGTGCAGGTGGTTCGTCCTAGTGCCTGTGGAGGCAGAACTGCCCCCGGGGTGGGAAAGGGTGGGCTCTGTTCTGTCACTCAGCCATGTCTGGAAGCCTTGTTCCCCTTATCTCTGGAGAGCACGCACAGCTGCTTGTGCTCAGCACTGATCTATCTTTGCACACAGGAAAGAGATGGGTCAGTGTCTGTTAGCTTTTCAGAACTGGGGGAACATCTCTCGGCTTCCTGGGAGCCTCTCCCACTGCTCATAGTTCAATATTTTGGACCCAAGAGATAAGTCACAAAGTGTGTGAGCATCAGATCTCTGTGACGGGCCTTGCTTCTTGCCTTTAGCTCAAATAGGGCTGGTTGGACTAAGAGACAAGTGATCTTGTGTCTTTCCAGCACACACAGAAGAGCCTTTTGAGGGAGAAGATGCTTGATAGTTGGAGAGGTGGAGCGTGGGAAGCTGCTTCTGTTGGGGCAGCATTCAGTTTATTAGTAAAGTTTAGCAAAAAGAACTGTTCCCTAAGAGGGGTTGTAACCCAGGTTTTACAGAATTGATTGCTGCAGTCAGTGCTTAGTAGAGAGCAAGGGATCATAGAATGTGCTGTGGTTCCAAATCCTGGAAACTGCCCCCAGCTGAGCCATTCCACTGGGGCTGGTGTCCTGATGGGCACAGCACAGGAGGGGCTGCTGGCTCAGCCCTGGTCTTGTCTGCTACCACTCTGTGCTTCTGGTCAAACACAGTCTGCCAAAAAGTCATCTGTGAATTGAAACCTCCGCCTCTGGGAGTTCAACTCAGCACGTAACTCTTATTTCCCTGGGTTGCTAGGCTGAACAGCGCTGGAGTCAGGGCAGGGAGACTGAAAACAGCCTTGAGTTCTCCTAAGTTCATTTCATAGAATCATAGAATGACTTGAGTTGGAAGGGACGCACAAGGATCATCGAGTTCACCTCCTGTCCCTGCACAGGACAACCCCAAAATTCACCCCGCGTGTCTGAGGGCATTGGCCAAATGCTTCTGGAATGTTGTCAGGCTGTGACTGCTTCCCTGGGGAGCTGATCCAGTGCTCCACCACCCTCTGGGTAAAGAACCTCTTCCTAATGTCCAACTTAACCCTGCCCTGGCACATCTTCCTGCCATTCCCTCAGTCCTATCATTGGTCACCAGAGAGAAGAGCTCAGTGCCTGTTGCTCTTCCTCCCCTTATGAGGAAGCAGTGAACTGCTGTGAGGTCCCCCCTCAGTCTCCTCCAGGCTGAACAGATCAAGTGTCTCGAGCCTTTCCTCATGTGATTTCTTCCTTCCCCTCTCCACTTGTTTCCCAAAGCTTCACCCAAACATACAGAAAAGGAAGGAGACTTTGAAGGGAAGATTTGAACTTGTTGAGAAAGTGGATCAGAGTTTGTATGAGGCAGCTGAATGCACCTTGAAGAGCAGGTCAGGCAGTGCAGCGAGATGTGTGTGTGGGAAGGACTCTCAATGTTTTCTTTCCTTGTGCAGGGATGGAAGAGTCCTGGGAGTGCTGGAGGTTTCCCGCTCCATTGGGGATGGCCAGTACAAACGCTGTGGTGTTATCTCAGTGCCAGATATCAAACGCTGCCAACTCACACACAATGACAGGTAAAGTGTGCCCCACCTCTGCTCAGCACGAGTATCAGAAGCTGCACAACCCCATATGTGCTGCTGTTGGGGCCAAGGCCAGTTCTGATCACCCAGCAGTAAGAGCATCCTCCAGTTCTGACATCTCTGCCCCTGTTCCTTATCCCTGTACTGTGATGATGCTGCTGCCTCGCTCTGCCAACACTCTGTGAAGGCTTCTGTTGGAGAAAACAGCCTCACAGCAGTGACAACGTGCACAAGCCTCAAGGCTTCCTTCATGCTCCAAATAAGTTCACAAACAATTGTTCAAGGAGTTGGTCAAGGCTTGAAATCTTGGATTCCTGTCCTGTCCAAGAGTTGTTCCTAGCAGCCATGGTGCCCACAGGTCCCACTGCGTTTGGTGCTGATATTTGAAGACTCGAGATGCTTTTCTAACATGATTGGCAATGACAAGTTGCTGAGAGCTTTTGTGTCAGTGTGGCCCACAGGCTCTTTAGGGTGAGAATGTAACCCAGTACTGCTGCTTTTTCTGGGATTAGAGTTCCCTATCAAGTGATCCACTAAAATATTTCTAAAGATATTCTGAGCATCAGGCTCTGAGATGATGTCTTCGGAGACATGTGCTCCTCTGGCAGGCTGGCTCCTCTGGGGATGGCTGTGGTTTTCCTTGGCTGGTGACTCTGATTCGGGCTCCTGGTTGATGCAATCCCCTGTGCAGGCAGCAAGGGCACAGCAGGCTGTTTCCCCCATCCCTGGTGGGGAGACTCTCCTTATCTTGGGCTTTGTGTCCCCTCAACCTGCTGCAGCCTGCAGCAGTACCTTGTGGCAGAGTTTTCCAGTCGCAGTTGTGCCTCTATTTTTGGGTTAAGCTGCTTGCTTTTCCTTTGAGTATTTCTGTTTACATTACTTTGTACCTCAGGAGTGTGAAAATCTGAAGGATTTAAAGGGATGCACATAAGATATTAAGCTGGCTGTGGTTCTCTGCTTGCATTAGCTGTTTCAGAGGGAAAATACATGAATGAATAGGACTCAGAAGCAAAGCAGCTCCGAGAGAAATGATGGAACTTTCCACCAGGGTGTGGTAAATGGTCTTGCCTAACAGTGCAATGTCAGTAGGACTGCCAGGATGTCCTGGTCTAGGTCTTACCTTGTTTGCCTCACTCTTTGACTTGCCTTAGCTCTGTGAATGGTAGGTTCTGAAGGTAGGTTCTTGTGAGGATTTTTGGGTGAGCTTTATGGTATCTTCACTTGAATTGGACCATGGGCGCTCATAAAATAGAATCATAGAATCATGGAATGGTTTGGCTTGGAAGGGACCTCAAAGCTCATCCACTTCTAACCTCCCTGCCATGGGCAGGGACACCTCCCACTGGATCAGGGGGGCTCAAAGCCCCATCCAGCCTGGCCTTGAACACCTCCAGGGATGGGGCAGCCACCACTTCCCTGGGCAAGATGTGCCAGGGCCTCACCACTCTCATTGTGAAGAATTTCTTGCTAATGTCTAATATAAATCTTCCCCTTCCAATTTAAAGCCATTCCTCCTCATCCTGTCACTACAGACCCTTGGAAAAAGTCCCTCCCCACCCTTCTTGTAGAACCCCTTTAGGTACTGGAAGACCACTATAAGGTCTCTCTGGAGCGTTCTGTTCTCCAGGCTGAACAACCCCAACTCTCTCAGCCTTGGACATAGCTTGGAGGGATTTTACTGGAGCTGGGAAACCAAAGATTCAGCCTTGGAACGTGTCTCTGCTTGATTTCCAGGTTCATTCTGATAGCGTGTGATGGCCTCTTTAAAGTCTTCACACCAGAAGAAGCTGTGAACTTCATTGTGTCCTGCTTGGAGGTGAGGAGAAGGCAGTGTGGGGACTGGGTTTGTCAGTACAGGGAGGATGAAACGGGATGACTTTGACTTGCAGAAATGCACTTCTGCCAGGGTGTCCTCCCTTACACCTGAGGCTGTCCTTGTTTTAAGTCCCCATGCTTGGAAATGACCACGTCTCACAAGTACACACTTTGCTGGGTGCAGTCAGCCTTGTCTTTCCTCATCCCAACAGGATAAGAACATCCAGACGAGGGAAGGGAAGCTGGAAGCAGATGCCAGATATGAAGCTGCCTGTAACAGACTGGCCAACAAGGCTGTACAGCGAGGGTCGGCTGACAACGTCACGGTGCTGGTTGTCCGGATAGAGCACTGAGAGATGAGATGCAGCAGCAGGATCCCCAGCTTGTGGTGGACATAAGGGAAGGAATAAGTTGGTGTAGGTGCATGTGTGGCCAGGAGGGAGGGTCCTGCTGGGTGCTCTTCAGTGTAAATAAAAGTGGTTTGGTTTTTTTTCTAATAGTTGTAGCTCACTTGGCTGGCAGTGTTTTCTAAGTGGATCAGCCTATGCGGAAGTCTCTTGTCCTGTCAAACCCCCGTGAATGTCTTGGCAAACCAAATAAATCCATTTGGCAGAGTCACTAGTGAGAGCAGGAATCTGTGGGCATGAGCTCTGCCGGCTGTTCCAAACCCTGCAGTTCTGCTGTTCCTTTCTTTGAGCTCCGTAGGAGGCCCTGGGATAGTCCTGAGCTTTCAAGACTGAAAGCGCAACTCGAACTAGGAACATAATACCCAGTGTTTTGGTAGAGTTAACAACTATTTCCATGAGATGATTGTATAGTGCAGGGCAAAGAGGAAAGGGAAGTGCTGTGGAGCAGGTTTCACCCTGCGTGTGAGCAGTTGACCAGTTAGAAAGGGCAGGTTCAACCCCAGCTTTAGTGGAAGTCAGCTGAAGTTCCTGGTAGGGTGGGGTCTACAACAGGTTTCCTTAAAATGAGCTCTCCCTGCCTTCTTGCTCCGCAGTGTCCTGCTGCTGTGGGGAGCTGAGACCCTTGTGGGCCCATGTGGAACCTGCACCTTCACTCCCTGGGGGCTGACTGACCTTCCAGCCCCCTCCCAACACCTCAGTTGCCTCTTCCAGTAGCTTCAGCTTCATCAGTTCTTTCAATTTGGTGTTGAAGTGCACTGGGCTCTTTCTGTCTTTCTCTCAGAGGACAGGTTACCAGCTTGACAAGCCCTGCTCTCCAACAGGGAGGCCTTTCAGATCTCCTCAGGTGTGTTTGATAGGAAGGTGTGATGGTTCAGCCCCAGCCCAACCTGATCAGCAACTAAAATGTGAGCAGTTGGGCTCCCAATTCCCTGCACCTGCTGCCCACAGAAAGGGAAATGAAAGGAGAAAGACTGGTGCTTGGAAACGAAACCAGCTTTAATGAAATAATAGTAATAATGAAGAAAATACTATTAATAAAATAATAAAATACACACAAATATGTGAAGTTTCCCCTCTCCCCTGATGACTCTGTCACCTCTGGTGCTGCAGAGCAAGCACGAGGAAAAGGTCTCGGGCTGGACTCAGCAGAAGGAGGGAGCAGGAACACACGTATCCAGAATCGGGGCAAAAAGACACATGAGGTCCTCCTGTCGGCCATTGAAGAAGAGAGTGAGGCCCTCGTGATCACTCAGTTTTATTCTCAGTGTGGAAACTTAAGATGGAATCCTCTGTTGGTCAGTTTGGGGTCACGTCTCCTGTCAGCCTCTTTCCATTATAGCTCCAGCAGCTCCAGGATGACCTGGGTTTCTGTAGGGATCAGTGTAAGCACTGGCCTTTCTGCATCCCAGTGTCCAGTGCCATCACTGCCAGAGAGAAACAGTCTGAAAAACCTGCAGGTGACTCTCAGACAATGAAGTTACTCAGATGATGCTCAGCTGAAGTGTGAAACTAATTCTGCTTTAGCTCAATCCAGAACAGAAGGGAAGGTGGCTGACCTGAGCGAGACTGCCTCGGCTTGCGGTCATGTCTGGTAACAGGGACCTGCTGCCTGGGCCAAACTCCTCTGCTAGGCAGAAGCTGCTGAGGCCTCATCTCTGCTGGGTTGTTGCTGCCCACCCATTCGGTTGGGGGAAAAGCACATCTTTCCTTTCAGAGCCAAGTTTTCTTTGCCTTAGGGAAGAGGCTGGCGTGAAAACTGCACAGCCGGAGCATCTCTGCACCCCCGAGCCAAACACCCTCACCCATGAAGAGCTGTGGCAACAGCTGATTCACCAGGATCCTTCAGGAAGTGCAGCCTGTGGCAAATCATGGAATGGTTTGAGCTGGAAGGGACCTCAAAGCCCATCCAGTTCCACCCCCCTGTCACGGGCACGGACACCTCCCACTGGATCAGGGTGCTCAAAGCCCCATCCAGCCTGGCTTGAACGCCTCCAGGGATGGAGCAGCCACAAGGCAGGGCCAGGAAAGGCCTGACAAGCGAGGTGCACTGTGAGGAGGCTGCCTCCTTCCTGCCTACGTGCCCAGAGCCTTCGGGTAAGGTGTGGCTGGCTGCAGCCCAGGCTATCGCGCAGTGCTGCTGGCACAGCTTGCCCAGTGCTATGTTTTACTCAGAAATGAGACAGTTCCCTTGCCCCACGCCCAGCCTGCCCCGGTGCCTCTCCTGCAGCCCTCGCCCAGGCACGTAGCCCTCTGCCCATCCTCGGCTCGTGCGGTATCGGAGCTGCAGCACAGAGCGTATCTGCGCTGCCCACAGCCTGGGCCTGGTGCCACCAGCAGGGAACGCCTGGCGTGGGAAGGCACGGGGCAGGAATTTGCTTTAATCGAATGTGCGGGGGGCATCGCTCTGCTGTGGAGATTGGCTGTGAAGAACGCATTGCAGGGAAACTAAAGTGATAGAAATAATCTGGTTTGGGCTGTTGAGAAGCTGGGCAGGGAAATCTGCTGAGAGCAAAACGAGGTGTGGGAGCTGAGCCCTGCAGAGAAAGCAGCGTTTTCCAAAATAATCTTCCAGCCTTTAGATAAAAGTGAACTCCTTTAGCTCCTTGTAAGACTGCTTTTTTATTATAATCATTATTATCCTTTCCTCCTCAACTTTTGTCCAGCTTCAGATGGTTCTGCAGCACAGGCTCCTGCAGCGGTGAAAGGTCTTGCTTGGGCTTGGTGCTGAGCAGGGGAGGGATGAGGGTGGCTGGCAGAGGGAAGGGTGCAGGCGCCCCTGGCACAGGTTCAGGTCCCTGTGAGGTACCCAGTGCCTCTTCACACCCCCAGCAGAACGGCGCTGAAATCAGAGCCGCTTTGAACGGTGAGGGGAGAGCCCGCAGTGTTGTCCAGAAAAACAGAGGCGTACTGCCCAGCCTGGAGGGAGAGAGGGAGTAACAGGGCTGGGGCCCCTCCTCTGGGTGCTGGCACAGCCTGACAGAGCAGAGAAGAGTTCTCCCCTGCGCCCAGCAGCCGAGAGCTGAAGGGGGATCTCACCCCCTTCCTTCTGGGAAAGGGATGACAGCAGCTGGTAGGACGGCCTAGGCACCATCTGTGCTGTGGTGTTCCAACTGCCCTCAGCCCTGAGTGGCCTTTGGCCTTGGAGCTGGGCTGAGAGACAGACTCGATGCCCAGTCCTAGAGCTGGAGCCATGGAGGGCACTGTCCTGCCCAGCACAGTTCTGAGTGGAGCTGGCACCACTAACCTGCAGGTAAAGGACTCCAGTGACAGAGACAGTAGAAAGATCACCACCGCTTTCCAGCTGGGACACGGTCTCCAAATTGCTGCAGAATCACACATAGAATCACAGAATGTCCTTGCTTGGAAAGGACCCACAAGGATCATCGAGTCCACCTCCTGTCCCTGCACAGGACAACCCCAAAATTCACCCCGCGTGTCTGAGGGTATTGGCCAAATGTTTCTGGAATGTTGTCAGGCTGTGACTGCTTCCCTGGGGAGCTGATCCAGTGCTCCACCACCCTCTGGGGGAAGAACCTCTTCCTAATGTCCAACCTAACCCTCCGTGGTCCATCTTCCTGCCATTCCCTCAGATCTTGTCATTGATTGCCAGAAAGATGAGCTCAGTGCCTGCTCCTCCTCCCCGTATGAGGAAGCAGTGAACTGCTATGAGGTCCTTCCTCAGTCTCCTCCGGTGAGAACAGAACAGGGAGGTTGGACACTGGATTCCTCCCTCCCTCCCCAGTCCAAGGTGCCTCTCCCATCCCAGCATTGCCCGGCCGTACCTGTTGTGGTGGCAGTGGGATTGCACACAGATCAGCACCCGCAGCCGGTTCCCCCTACCCAGCTGCCCCTTCCTCCGCTGCTCCCTGCACACTGGGACAGAGGGGAGGGTGAGGGCTGTCCTGCACCTCCCTGGGGGGGGTGTGGGGGTACCTGAGGGTTCACCAATGCGCAGCGTGGCGCTGAAGGCATAGTACCCAGCAACGGGGGCCGTGTACTGCCCGCTGGTCAGGTTCAGCCCCAGGCCACGGTGGAACATCTCCTTTGTCTCTGGCTGGGGATGGGGAAAGACCTGGGTTACAGAATGATCCCTGCTCCAGGGCACGTGCCCCATTGGGCAGGAAGATGCTGTGGGTAGGAAGATTCTACAGGCAAGAAGATGCTGGAGGCAGGAAGACACTGCGAGTGAGAAGATGCTGTGGGTAGGAAGATGATATGGGCAGGAGGATGCTGCAGGTAGGAAGATGCTGAAGGTAAGAAGATGCTGCAGGTGGCAATATCCTGCAGGTAGAAAGATGCTGCAGGTAGGAAGATGCTGAAGGTAGGAAGATGCTGAAGGTAGGAAGATGCTGCAGGTGGGAAGATGCTGCAGGCAGGAAGAAAGAACAGTCTGGGCACTCACGATGTAGTAGTGCTGCAGCTCCTGCCGTGTTCTCTGCTCGACAGAGATGTTTTCCCGTGTCCGGCAGTAGAAAGCTGCTTCCACACGGCGATAGGACCCAGCCTGTGGGTTGCCTTCACCACTTTCTTCCTCTTCCTCATGTCTTTCCCACGCCTTCCTGCACATCTTCAGTTGTTCCTTCACCATGACTGATCCGAAAACCCAACCAGGTTTAGAAAGGAACCTTGGATTTTCCCAGTCAGATCTTGGCTTTAGTAAAGAACCTCAGCTTTTCCCACCCGGGGCTTGGCTTTAGGATGGAACCTCGGCTTTTCCCGGCCCCAGGACGAGCCCACACCTGGCTCTGCCACCCAGCTCCGTGTCCCTGCTGTCCCCGCCCAGGGGTGCCCCTCGCCCTCCCCGGGGATGGAGGATACCTTGCAGCTCCCTCAGCAGCATTTCCAGCCCCATTTGCACAGCAACCCGGGCTGATTTCCTTGCAGACTGGCTGGGGACCGGTTCCGGTGGCCGTGTCCCATCCCGTTCTGTGCCCTGTTTGCCCCGCCCGGCGGTCCCGGCCAGCAACATCCATGCCTGCCGAGGGTCCACGACGGAGGGAGCGACTTTCCCTGGACCCCCGGCTGCTTCTCGTGGTCCTCCGGCTCCAGACCCCGGTCCTGGTGCCCGGGACCCCCCCGGGGAGCCGGTGCCGGCGGCGCAGAGCAGCGTCAGGCAAAGCAGTCGCATCCCGCGGGCACCGGGACTGGGAGCGGCTCCGCCTCGGGGCGGTGGCAGCTCCGGGACCGCCCTTGGGGGGACACAGAGAAACGACTATCGGTACCGACAGTGAACAGCTTGATTGACGCTAAAGCAGAGTGAAGTTTCATCTGAGTAACTGTATTTTTGGAAAGTCGGACAGAAGGTCCCTCTGACAGCACGGATACTTGGTAGCGTGTTTTGTTTTCAAACAGTGTTTTTCCAGACACTGTCCAAAGAGAAAGGGCACTGCCTTGTGTTCAGTGTGGTCTGTGCTGAACAGATGTGTTTCCTTCTCTAATCACCTGTTTGCAGCCTTTCCCTGTCTCAAGTGCAAGGTCAGACAGAGCTGGCTCCAAAGCAAAGCTCCAACGAGCAGAGATTTGGCTGCTGTGAAGTTCATAGGAACCTTAAAATTACTCCTTGGACAGTAACAGAACACGCATGAGAATGCTGGGAAAATTTACACACACATGCAAGTGGGAAACATCTTCTGTCCCAGCTCTCGTCTCGTCACGCAGGATTGATGGAATCATTCCCTCCTGTGCCCAGCGCTGAAATAAAGGATGTTTCCTTTCTAAAACTGCAAAACGAGTCTGAGAGAGTAGATTTGTCAGTATTTTCAGTATCAGGCAAGCCCCATGTGAAACCCTGATGTGCAACCCCAGTGTGAAGCCCTGATGTGAGACCGTGGTATGAAATCCAGTACTGAAGGGGTCTCCAGGAAAGCTGGGGAGGGGCTCTTGATCAGGGAGTGCAGGGAGAGGATGAGGGGGAACAGTTTTGAGTTGCAAGAGAGGAGGTTGAGATGAGATCTTAGGAAGAAATGTTTTCCTGTGAAGGTGGAGAGGCCCTGGCACAGGTTGTCCAGAGAAGCCATGGCTGCCCCATCCCTGTAGTTGTTGAAGGCCAGGTTGGATGGGGCTTTGAGCCCCCTGATGCAGAGGGAGGTGTCCCTGCCTATGGCAGGGGATGGAAATGGGTGGGATTTTAGGTCCCTTCTGACCAACTGTTCTGTGATTCTGTGAACAAATGGCACTGGCAGATCTACCACATCCCAATGCTGTCATGGGACCAGTCATGGGGGAAGAGTCATCCTGTTCTCATCCCATCCCAGGTATCAGCATAGATGGGGGTGGGGATGGAGGTGTCACCCAGCTCTGTCCCTGCACCAGGAGCCACCAAGGTGCTGACTGCTTCACCCTCAGGTTCACTTCCCAGGGCCATGTGCTGTGCACCCCGGGAGAGAAACCAGGATGAATCTCCCTGCCACAGGCCACCGTGCCACCAGAGGACACAAAGATTTCACATGCTGGTTTATCTCCTGTCATTCTGCTCCACAGGGTGCTGGAGCGGGTCTGACACTTCAACACGGGCCAGTGAGGTGCCAGAGAGCTCTGGGTAATGGGGAAGAGAGGTTTCATCCCCTGGTTGCTCTCATGTTTCCCCACTATGGATGTGATGGGGAGAGGGGCCATGGCCACCATGCAGCGATTCTGGTTTCTGATGGGATGAACCACACTTTGGGAGGCCTTGAAATACCCTAAAAATTTGAGGGTTTGGAGGCAGAAGAAGGCATTTCAAAAAACAAAACCCAGCAAGAAAGACAGAGCATTGGCCAAAGCGTGTTTATAGGGAAAAGCCTTTTCCCTGGGGGTGGAGGGAAGGGGTGGAGGGGTGGGGAAATGGGGGGGAACGTGCTCCACCAGCCTGGTGGAGGCAATTCCACCTCCCCACCTGCAGAGCTGGACCAGCAGCAGGGAGAGGAGAGAGGTGGAGAGCAGCCATGCTGGGGTTCTGCAGGCTGTCCTACCACCCACGGTCACCCTGAAAAACCTCCGTCCATTTGGAGGTGTCCATGAAGATGGAGGAGGAGCTGTGGAAGAGCCAACGGCAGGGCAGGGAGCCCTCCCGGGTCCAGAGGTCCTTGGTGAAGTCGTACACCTCCATCTCCACCCGGTAGTCCCCATCCATGCCCTTCCAGTGGCCACCGGTGACGAAGAGCCGGTCACCCAGTGCCACCATCCCACCGTTCTCGTGGAGCGTGTGCAGGAGCTGCACCTGCATGAGGAGCAGGGTGAGATGCGTGGGGAACCCCTGGGAACCTCCCACTGTGGAGGACATCCCGGTGCATCCTCCCAACCCATCCTCTCTGTGAAGTTTTGGGGTCCCTGGGACCATGTCTTGTTTTGACCAGCATCCCCATACTATCCTTGTGTGGGAGCAACATTGAGGGTGGTGACAGGAGTGGGAGGTCTGGAGGGTGGAGGGGACAGGCAGGATTTTATGGAACTGTGCAGGCAGGAGCTCCTAGCATGGATGTGATGGGGGAACATGGAAGGAAGGCTTGGAGCATCTTCAGCTCTGCAGGGTTCAATAGAGCCAAGAGATGAGCAAGCAGGAGGGAGAGGGGATGCTGGTCCCAGGAGGGTGAGGATATGGTTATGGGGTGCTGGCGGCAAGGGAAGAGCTGCCCCACCTCCCCGGGAAGTCGATTGTGCCTGGCCATGCATCCCACTACCTTTTGCCAGATGTTGGCCTCTGGGTTGTACACATGGACCTTCTTGGTGTTGTCCCCGATGAGGTAGATGAGCCCGTGCAAGGTGGCACAGCGTGGGGCTGAGAGGTACTTGGGGATGAAGGGTGACGTGATCACACTCCACAGATCTGCAAGGAGCAGCTGTCAGCAGTGGGTCCCACCAGGGCACTCCTGAGGCAGCTGCCAGGGACCCAAAAAAGCATCATGGAGCCCATGGCTATTTAGGGGAGGGAGTCTGAAAGGAAGTGGACAAAGTGGCCAGACAGGACAGCAAGTGCCATCTCCATCCCAGATGAGGCTTTTGCACAAACAAAAAGCGGGTGGGGATATCATTTGTTGTGATGGTGTGGGATGCAGGAGACCACCACGGGCTTGAGGAGGTGGTGGTGTCCCAGGGGTTTCATTTCTGCTTAAGGAGGGCAGTGCCCCCCATCCCCCGGGGATCCTGCTCCACCAAAACTCAGGTCTGGACTGTGCTGGAGGGCTGTGACTCAGGTCCTTGCTCCTCGCTGGCCCCTGGCCTCGCTCTGTAGCCATCACCAGACCCCGTTAGCGCGTTGCAACCCATGGGACCGTGCCTGGCGGCACAGGATGTCACCTGCCTGGGGGGTCCCCCTCCAAACAGTGGTGGTGGGGCTTAGCAGTAGGGCCAGCTCTCACCTTGGACAGGGTTGTAGCACTGCAGGGTGAGCGCGTTGTACTTGACGGCGCAGGAACCCACCAAGTAGAGCTTGCCCAAGCAGCCGGCAGCAGCGAAATTGCTCACGTACTTGAGGGCCGGGCTGATGGCACACCAGCTCTTGTTGTAGGGGTCATAGTGTTCCACCTCCACCGCGTCCACTGTCGTCCCTGCAGGGCAATCGGATGCTGCAGCCACCCCTCCGTTCCGGGGCACCCGCAGACCCGTGCCTCAGCAGCGTCCGTGAGGTCTTCGCAGCCTTACCCCCAATGACGTAGATCTCGCCGTTGAGGACGGCGCTGGTGTGGTTTGTCCGAGCTCTCAGCATGGAAGCAATGGGTTTCCAGGCACCATCCCTCGGGCAGAAGCGCCAGGCCTGGGTCGTCGACCAGGTGTCATTCTGGGATCCCCGGGAGCCACCTGGGAAGAGACAGGTCAGGCAGTCCAGCCCTGCTGAGCACAACCGTCCCTAGGCATCATTGCCAGTGACTGGATCTGCCCAAGAGATCCAAGGAGATATCCAAAGAGAGGTACGAGGAGGGAGGAAGGAGAAGCTTTACTCAGAGAGCAGGGCAGCCTTTGGCCCCATGCCAGCACCCTGCACCCGTATCTTTGTCCCCCATCCTCCATCTCCACTCCTTGGGGACCCCCATCCCACTTCAGCAGTCCCAGCACCTACCTGTGACGTACACGTCATTGTTCAGAGCCACCAGGGAAAAGCCCCACTTGTTGTAATCAGGGAAGTCAGGCAGAGCCATCCATCGTCCTGAAACCCAGCAGAGCCAATCGATGACCATCCTCCAGCCAGGGATGACGCTTTTAAGCCAGCCCTGTTTCACTCTTCCCTGCTCCCCAACCCCAGTGCCCCTCCTGACACCAGATCATAGAGTCACGGGATGGTTTGGGTTCGAAAGGTGCTCAAAGCCCTTCCAGTTCCAATCCCCCTGCCATGGACAGGGACACCTCCAACTGGATCGGGGTGCTCAAAGCCCCGTCCAACCTGGCCTTGAACACCTCCAGGGATGGAGCAGCCACCACTTCCCTGGGCAATGGCCTTCACCACCTTCATTGTGATAAATTTCTTCCTAATGTCTAATCTACATCTTCCCCCTTCCAATTTAAGGCCATTCCCCTTGTCCTATCACTACAGGTCCTTGGAAGAAGTCCCTCCCCAACTTTCTTTTAGGCCCCTTCAGGTGCTGGAATCCTTTGGCAAGAGGTGGCTTTAGGGTAGGCAGAGGTTCATTAACACTCAGAGAGGGGTGTCCACATGCCCCATCCCTGCCATGGACACTTACTGCTCTTGGGGTTGTAGAAGGCGAAGTTCCTGGTGGCAGCTGGCACCTCCTGCCCCCCACCCTCATCCTCACTCTCATCCAGCACACGGCCACCGACCACAACCAGCACCTCCTCCAGCTTCTGTGGTGGGGTTGGGTGTTTCTTCTGGGCGGTGGCATCGCTCTGCCCCTGATGGAGAGCCCAGGGTAGGACCATCAGGGTCTGAGCTGAGCCTCACACCTCCTGGCTTGGAGGGTAGGGGATTTGGGACAAGGAGTACCCACCATGGAGCGGGACTGGGCAACGAGGGCCTTGCTGGCATCTGAATCACGGACAAGGGGCTCGGTGGCAAGCAGGTTCTGCAGGTACTGGTCGGGCAGTGAGACGAGGTGGGCCAGCTCCAGCAGCTCGGGCAGGAACTGGGCTCGGGACGCTGGGTCATGGCGTACCCAGCGCAGCACAGCCTCGGCCAGGCTCTGCTCCTCCTGCACCTGCAGCTGGTCATTGGAGAGGTAGATGGCCAGCCTCTCCTTGGAGAGCTGCAGGAACTCCTCCTGCCGAGAGACGGCTTCAAAGTTCTCCTGCAAGAAAGACCAGGCCTTGGAGGAGACCTCGGGGCAGCCGTGGCTCTCGCCGAATTCGCAGATACCTAGGCAGTTGGTGGCGTCCATCTGCTGCCGGAGGTAGCGGCTGCAGACCTTCTGAACCGTGGGGAAGTGGAGCTGGCTGGAGGTCCTCATCAGCCTCTCCACGTTGTCCTGGTTGATGGTGACCTTCCCCGTGTAGGCAAAGTCGAGCAGCACCTCCAGCGCAATGGGGTCCACCTCCTTCAGCTCCACACGCGCCACGATGCTCTCGGCGAAGTCGCCAGAGAACATGGCATGGAAGTAGTGGCTGCAGAGGGCCAGGACGCCACGGTGGCAGGGGAATTCCTGCCCCCCCGCCACCAGCGTCACATCCACCAGTTTGGGGGTGGCGCGCAGGCGCTGCAGCCCCTCCAGCACCCCCTGGGCGTGTGAAGGCAGGCAGAAATCAAAGTCATCCACGTTCCTCACCATGGTGTTGGGGATGGCTGTGGGACCTTGGAGCAGAGAGAGCCCGAGCAGAGCGTGGCGAAGGCGTCCCTGCCAGGAAAAGGTGATGACATCTCCCTCCTTCCACAACCTTCCCACCCCCAACACAACCACTCCTCACCAGCACCTATTCCACTGCACCAGGAGAAGTTCTCCCTGGAACTCCCACTCCTGCTGCCACCACGGGGACCCCTAGTGAGCCATGGGATGGTGGTGGTGGGTTTGGTGCTGGGCTGAGCCCCGCTCCCTCCATCCTGCTCTCACCTGGGCTTCGCAACCCTCCAGCCGTCCCACCGTCCCGGTACTGAGCAGGGACACCGTGGTGGGACACGGGATCCAGCTGGGACAGGGAGGGGACACACTATTTTTAGGGGACACCGCTCCCTTGCTCTTAAAGGCACCGTAGGGATACCAGTTCCTGCTGTCACCGGTCCTGCCACCCCACGGCTTTCTGCCCTTGGGAAACCATCCCTTCGTGGCCAATCAAGCACCACCAGCCTGAGGGACAAGGCTCCCCCTAGCACCCCCCTCACCAATGCCCCATGGGGGTCCCTGTGATGTCCCTCCTCCCCTTCGCAGTGGCTGCCGAGGCCGAGTGTTAAATATAGAGCTGTTATCTCACTCCTCGGCGGCTGCAAATAACTGGCGGCAGCCGCCTCGCCGCAGGGAACCAGGGGCCAGGACACCGATCCGGTGGGTGGGGTGGGATGGGATTCAGGGTGCCAGGATTGTACCCCTCCACACAAAAGCCTTCTGCATCAGCCTGGGAAGCCTCGCTCAGCCTGGACAGAACTGAAAAGGTGTTTATTGCAACCCTCTGCCCCCCCCTCACAATCCCTCCTCCAAGCAGAAGATTGAGGTGGGTTTCAGGGTGCATGGATGGTTCTCCTCCCCCACCCAATGCCTTCTCCATCACCTCAGGAAGCCTCACTCAGCTTAGAGCGAACCCAAAAGGTGTTTATTGCAACCTTCCTCTGTCCTCACCACTCCTCCAGGCTGAAGATTAGGGTGGGTTTTGAGGTGCCGGGGAGGACTCTCTCCACCCAAAACCCTTCTCCATCATGTGGGGAAGCCTTGCTCAGCTCGGACAGAACCAAGATGTTGTTGATTGTAGCTCTTCCCATTATTCCTCCAAGCTGAAGATCGGGGTGAATTTTAGGGTGTCAGGTTGGTCCCTCTCCACCCAAAAGCCTTCTCCATCACGCTGGGAAGACTCGCTTAGCTCAGACAGAAACAAAAAGGTCTTTATTGCACCATCACTTCTCCAAGCTGAAGACTGGGGTGAGTTTTGGGATGCCAGTGCAGTCCTTCTCTACCCAAAAACCTTCAGGAAGCCTTGCTCAGCTCAGACAAAACCAAAAAGTTGCTGATTGCACCATCACTCTTCTGAGCTGAAGATCTCAGCTTCCTTCTCCTTCCAGAAGGCGAAGCTGCGGTCGATGTAGCGGCAGATGTCCTCACCATCTCCCCCGGCTTCTCCCGGCCGCTGGGCTGAGTTTTGAGGGGACCCGAAATACCTGGCTTTGATGTCGTCGAAGCCGTCTCGCCAGCTCCGGCGACCAGCAGCGATCTCGTCGGTGACGGCGCGGTGGAAGGCACGAACCGCCTGCCAACCGTGCCTCCCCAGCTGCTCGAACACCTCGAAGCAGAGGAGATGGCGACCTCTCCGCTCCTCGGGGGGCAACTCCTGCTCCAGGATGCGAAAATAACCCAGCATGAAGAGCTCCAGCGAGAGGCTGTCGTAGTCTGCCGGGCCCCCTCCAGCTTTGGCCACAAATTGCTCAGGGGAAAGCGGGGGGCGACCGGGGGTGGCAGGAGGTGGTGGAGGAGGGGGACACCGGTGGGCAGCGTCCCTCCAGTCATCCAGAAGCCGCTGGATGGCCGCTCGCTGCTGTGCCAGCCGGGCAGCCCCCCCGCCACCTCCATCCCCAGTCGTGGGGGAAGGTCCATAGGCCGAGCGTCTCCAGTGGCTGAGGAAGAGGAGCAAGATCCGCTCCTTCCTCAGGCTGCCCCGGTCCAGTGCTGTGGAGCTTCCACCCAGCACCTTCTTACTGGAGTTGATGGTGGTCCCTGCCACCGACCCCCAATCCTGCTCAAAGGCTCCACGGAGGCTGCGCACACAAACCCCACACTGGCGGATCTCCTGCTCTGCCGTGATGCCCGCCGGCTCCCGGGGATGCCTGGTGCGGAGACCGGTGGTGGCTCTGCCCGCTGGCTCCCGGGGATGCCTTGCGCGGGGACCAGTGGCACTGATGCCTGCCAGCTCCTGGGGATGCCCCGTGGGGAAACTGGTGGCAGTGATGCCCATCGGCTCCCGGGGATTCCCAGTGTGCAGACTAGTGGCAGCAATGCCCACTGGCTCCTGGGAATGCCCAGTGTGGGAACTGGTAGCAGCAATGCCCACCAGCTTCTGGTGATGGTAGGTATGGCAACTGGTGGCAGCACTGCCTGCCAGCTCTCGGGGATGCCTGGTGGGGAAACCAGTGGCAGTAATGCATGCTGGCTCCCAGGGATGCCCAGTGTGGGAACTGGTGGCAGTGATGCCCACTGGCTCCAGAGGATGCATGGTGTGGGGACTGGTGGCAGCAATGCCTGCAGGCTCCTGGGGATATCTGTTGTGGGGACCAGTGGCAGCGATGCCTTCTGTCTCCAGAGGATGACCAGTGGGGAAACTGGTGGCAGTGATGCCCACCAGCTCCCGGGAATACCCAGTGGAGAAACTGGTGGCAGTGATGCCCGCTGGCTCCTTGTGATGCCCAGTGCAGGATGGGGATGCAGGAGGGGATGCAGGAGGGAGGGATGTGGGAAGGGATGCAGGAGGAGGGGATGCAGGATGGGATGTGGGTGGGAATCCAGGAAAGGATCCAGGAGGTAATCCAGGAGAGAGGGATGCAGGAGGGAATCCAGGAGGGAGGGATGCAGGAGGGATTCCAGGAGGGAGGGATGCAGGAGGGAAGGATGTGGGATGGGATGCAGGAGGGGATGCAGGAGGGAAGGACGTGGGATGGGATGCAGGAGAGGATGCAGGAGGGAAGGATGTGGGATGGGATGCAGGAGGGAAGGATGTGGGAGGGGATGCAGGAGGGGGTGCAGGAGGGAAGGATGTGGGAGGGGATGCAGGAGGTAATCCGGGAGGGAGGGATGCAGGAAAGGATGCAGGAGGTAATCCAGGAGGGAGGGATGTAGGATGGGATACAGGAGGTAATCCAGGAGGGAGGGATGCAGCATGGGATGCAGGAGGAGGGGATGTGGGAGGGGATGTGGGAGGAGATGCAGGAAGGAATCCCGGACGGAGGGATGCAGGAGGGGATGCAGGAGGGGATGCAGGAGGGAGGGATGCGGGGAGGGATGGGGGAAGGGATGCGGAAAAGGATGCAAGAGTGGATGATGCTCCCCTTGACCCCTCGGCGTGACCCAGCAGCGCGGCCAGGCTGCTGACGGCGCACGCCAAGCGGCTGCACCAGAGGGGCAGGGGCTGCCCGGGGGCGGGCGGGGGGCTGCACACGGTGAGACTGAGCAGCGGGGCTGGCAGCAGGGCCCGCAGCTCGCCCGCCAGCCGCCGCAGCTCGCCCTGGTACGCCTCGCCCTGCCGCCGCAGCTGCAGGTTCTCCACCGCCTGCTCCAGCTCCTGCAGGTCCTCCTCGCTCAGCAGCTCCCCGAAAGGACCCAGCACGGCTTGGTGGGACGGTGAAAAGTGCCAGGAGCTCGCGTCCTGCAGAGAGGATCTGTCAGCATCCCCACCCCGGGCTGGCAGCATGGAATCACAGAATCATGGAATGGTTTGGGTCAGAAGGGACCTTAAAGCCCATCCAGTCCCACCCCCCTGCCATGGGCTGGGACACCTCCCACTGCATCAGAGGGCTCAAAGCCCCATCCAACCTGGCCTTGAACACCTCCAGGGATGGGGCAGCCTCAGCTTCCCTGGACAACCTGTGCCAGAGCCTCACCACCCTCATTGGGAAGAATTTATTCCTAATATCTAATCTAAATCTTCCCACTTCCAATTTAAAGCCATTCCCCCTCATTCTATCACTCAGGTCTTTGGAAAAAGTCCCTCCCCAGCTTTCCTGGAGCCCCTTTCAGTACTGGGAGGCTGCTCTAAGGTCTCCCTGCAGCCTTCTCTTCTCCAGGCTGAACAACCCCCACTTTCTCAGCCTGTCCTCATACGGGAGGTGCTCCAGCCCTCGGATCAGCTTCATGGGCCTCCTCTGCACATGTTCCAACAATTCTCCCCTCCAGGCTGGCAGCTCCCCGCACCCCTGCAGCCCCCCCCCCCCCCCCCTGGCTACCCCGCACCTGTGCTCCCACAGCCTCCTCGTCCTCCAGCCGGGCCCGCAGCCTCCGCACCATCACTTGCCGCTTCCACTCAGGAATAGCACGGCCCCACTCATCGTGCGTGGGCACCAAGAATTCTGCATCCCCCTCCATGGTATCTGGCCCGGGGTGGGGAACTGCATTCTGGGGGGGGGGGGCAGAGGGATGGGATGGGATGGGATGGGATGGGATGGGATGGGATGGCATGGCATGGCATGGCATGGCATGGCATGGCATGGCATGGGATGGCATGAGATTAGGAAGGCAGTGCATCCTACAGAGGATAGAGGGATGGAATGGGGCAGGGTTGGGGTTGGAGGGGGTGGTTGCCAGCCCAAGGGCAAGCAGAGGTGCACGGGCAACCTACCTGGTGATCAAGGAAGGGTGCTGGGATGCTTGCCCGCTGCGGGGGGTTGCGGAGCTTCAGCTCTGTCTGCACAGCCCTGCGAGGCTCCATCTGCCACGGGGCAGGGGGTTCCTCCTGGGGGAGGGCAGGCGGGGGGGGGGGGGGCTCCAGCACCCCCCAGTGCCCCCATAAACTGCAGGCTGCACACCACCCCCAAGGCCCCCATCATACGCAGCACCCTCAGGATCCCCATCACTCCCAGGAACTCCAGAATCCCCAGGGCCCCCAGCATACCCTGCACCCCTGGTGACCCCATCATCTTCAGGGCCCCCTCATGCATGATGGGGTGATGGGTGCTCTGTGAGGATGCCAGGCACATCCACCTGGTCCTTGTGGGAAACACTTTCCAGGAAAGACCCACGAAAAGAAGCTGAGCTGCTGAGCTCCCCCCTGTTCCTCCAAGAGATGCTGTAACACCCACCCAGCAGAGGAAAAACACCAGAGACATGCCCTCCCTGATAGCCCTCCTCGAGGTGCCCCATGCCCCTGTCCCACAGGGGTGCCCCTTACCTGCCGTCGGAGGCTGAGCCAGCTACCGGGGACGGGAGGCACTTGGGAGACCCCACCGAGAGAGTCAGGTCCTGCCCTGTCCTACCTGGGCATCAGCCAAAGGTGGGTACAGATGCAACCCTAGACTCCTCCCCAAAGAGGGGAGGCTGAGGGGGTCGGGCAGCCCTGGTGGGGGATCCGGCGGCTGTGCTGGGGCCGAGCGCAGCGAGCATCGCATTAATATTTGACGGGGCATCAAGTGGCAGCGCCAGGGCTCAGTGGTGGCACTGGCGCTGGTCCTGGAAAGAGCAGCTCAGTGACACGGCTCCAAGCCTCATCCTGCTCCTTGGGCCAGCAGGGAATCATAGAATCATGGAATGGTTTGGGTCAGAAGGGACCTCAAAGCCCATCCAGTTCCAACATCCTGCCATGGGCAGGGACACCTCCCACTGCATCAGGGGACTCAAAGCCCCATCCAACCTGGCCTTGAAAACCTCCAGGGATGGGGCAGCCACAGTTTCCCTGGGCAACCTGTGCCAGAGCCTCCCCACCCTCACTGTGAAGAATTTCTCCCTAATGTCCACTCTAAATCTTCCCCCTTCCATTTTCCCCCTGTCCTATCACTTCAGGCCCTTGGAAAAAGCCCCTCCCCAGCTTTCCTGGAGCCCCTTTTAGTACTGGGAGGCTGCTCTAAGGTCTCCCTGCAGCCTTCTCTTCTCCAGGCTGAACAACCCCAAGTCTCTCAGCCTGTCCTCATGGCAGAGCTGCTCCAGCACTCAGATCATCTTCGTGGCCTGCTCCAGACCCATTCCAACAGTTCCATATCCTTCTTTGGGGATTCTAGAACTGGACATAGGACTCAAAGTGAAGTCTCACCAGAGCAGAGCACAATCCCCTCCCCTCACCCTGCTGGTCCCCCTGCTTTGGATGCAGCCCAGGACACTGTTCACAACGCTTGCCCCACACATGGTCAAGCCAGGTTTTGGGGACAGAAAAGTGTTTTTCCCTTGTTAGGGAGGAGGCAGGTACAGACAGTGGGGGGGGATCTTCAGCAGAAGGACCTGCCCGGACATCTGTTACCAACACACAGCCACGTCTGTGTTCCTTCGCTCCCCAGCCATCCATTATATATGGCCAGGATGGGGCTTGGTTACAGCGAGAAATTCAATCGAGGGGCTGGAATAAAATCAAGAAGCAGCAGCTCAAAGCCTTCAAACACCAATCACCTGGCAAGGAGCCATACCAACATTCACCCTTTTAACTGCTCCCAGCCTTGGCGTGGAGAGCCCGGAGAGACTCTCGTGGGGTGATGAGTCGATGCCACTCCCCCTGGAAGGGGGCTGCAGCCCCAGAGCGGGTTCCGGGGTGCTGGCAGCAGTGTGGTGCCCTGAGATATTGATGGGGATGTTGCACAGAACACGGGGACACATCCTGGTGCTGGAGGCACCACCTATCCCAGGTTAAGATGTTGGAAGCTGCAACATGAGCCACATGTAAGCTGGTTCCCATCTCATTGCCAGCGTGGCCAGAGCTTTAACAGCTGCTGGGTCAAGGGGAGGGTTTGCAGAAAGCCTTGCAAGGATTCCATCTTCCTCGAGGTACCAGAAAGCCACTCGTAAACATTCTTCGCTTCTGGTGGCTGCTGTATTTTTTTTTTTTCTCATATACAAGATTTATGGATCTTACCAATGGAACCTTTTTTCCAACAAGATTTTTCCTGCTATATCTATCACTGTTATACCAGCAAAAAAAGCATTTCAGAAGAGCAGGGAAAACCACAACACTACTGTACAAGATGGGAAACCAGCAATGAGACAGCTGCAGGTAATATGGTTATGTGACTCTTTCTGCCCTAATTCCAATGCTGCTCAGAGGGTGCCATTAGAGCCACCTCTCACTTGACAGAGTTTTCTGATCTGTATCTCCATGAGATTTTCACCTTTGCACCCATCTCGAGGGCCCTGACTTTGCTGTAGACCAGAAGCAGAGAAGAGACCTTTGCCTGCCTCGCTGCTGAGGGACGTGACGACCAATTTCAGGAAGATCAAAGGCTGCATCACAAGTGCCAAATTGGAGAAAAGAACAGCTGAGACCCCTCCCCATTGTTTTCAGTTTCTCTCGCTGCCCACCGGCTCACAGCTGGCACTCTTGATGTTTGTGCTATTCGGGGTTGAAGCTCAGGAAGAGGTTCCTGATCTCTGGGACTGCCTCAAGTCCTTCCCAGGCAGCTGGACGGCACTATCAGGAGGCTGTGACAGCTCTCTCTGTCCCCAGCCAGAGGCAGGGGCTCCCTCCACAGTTAAGCTGAGATTCCATAGGCACAAGCCAAGATCCTCAGGGTCTATCCCTGCAATGCAAATCCATGCCTGATCCTGCTACTTCTGCAATGCTATTCCGATTGCAGAGAAGAGTCCATGAGGTTGGATCTGCAACCCAGCACCAAGAAACAGGCATTACAAAGCCCCTCTGTAACCACTGCCAGAGCAGAGGGACGAGCAGACTGCTCTGCAATCACACCCACAGACACAGCCATAAAAATAAAAGCTTTTTATTTATTTTTTTTTTAATATACCATTACAGAAACATCTGAGGAACATTCTCAACAGGATGGGCAGCTCTGTGGCCCTGCAGGAGAGTGCAGGCAGCCAGCTCCAGGGTCTGCCATGCTGTGCTCCTGAGCTGCCACTGCTCTAGGTGCACAAGAGCCCACTCCTCCCCCTTGGCAGGGAGACCCAGCCCTCCCAGTGTCAGGGCATCACCTTTTTGTAGGTAATGTGGAGGTGCTGAGTCATCGGCTGCGTAGTGGTTGCCATTGAGACAGTTTGTTCGAGTTTGCCATCAGAATTCAGCCTGAATTTTCTGGTAATCTGAAAAGGGGGGGAAAGAAAAAACAGCCACATCAAGCAAACAGCATCCACGGGCTCGGTTTCTTCCCTGTGCCTTCTCCCTTCCCTTTGCCATCCTTGTGGTAGCTGTCAGTGCCACAGACTGAAGGAGCAGCTCCCTACAGCCACACCAGGAAAGGATGAGAAGTTTTCTCTCCTAAAGAAGGCATCCCTTTCCAAAAGAGCAGCTCCCAGCCCGAGGACCATTATCCCTGTCATTGTCCTGGCACCCTCCTGTAATCAAAGCATGCTAATCACCCTGTCCTCTCCACTAGACACTTTCTGGGGCTGGCAGTACCGTGTGAGCTGCTCACTGCGTGTCACTCACCTGCTCTACGTGGGGCTTCTTGGCAAAGGACATCCTGGCTATGGAGTGAGAAGCTATCGACAGCTCTTGTCCATTCACCTCCCCTTCCTCCACCTCCACCATACCTGGTGAGAAGCAAGGTCACAGACATTATTTGGCTACAAAGGTTACTTCTCAATCTCACAATTATTCCATTACATAACAGAGCATCCCTCCTCCTGAAGGACAGTTTGAGTTAATCAAGCACATATTGACAACTGCAAATCCAAGCAAACTCACACATGGAATGCTGCCTCAAAAAACCTCACCAGACAGACCTAAAATCATAGGAATGGTTTGGGTTGAAAGGGACCTTAAAGCCTACCCAGTTCCAACCCCCTGCCAGGGTAGGGAGAACTCCCGCTGGATCAGGGGGCTCAAAACCCCATTCGACCTGGCCTTGAACACCTCCAGGAATAGGACAGCCCTGACTTCTCTGGGCAAACTGAGCCAGGGCCTCCTCACCCTCATAGGAAAATATTTCTCCCTAAGACCTCATATCAATCTCCTGTCTTTCAGTTAAAAAAAAATCATTCCCCCTCATCCCTGATGAAGAGCCCCTCCCTAGCTTTCCTGCAGCCCCTTTCAGTACTGGGAGGCTGCTCTAAGGTCTCCCTGGAGCCTTCCCTTCTCCAGGCTGAGCCACTCCAACTCTCTCAGCCTGTGCTCGGATGGGAGGTGCTCCAGCCCTCAGATCAACTTCATGTTCTCCTCTGGACTCGCTCCAGCAGATCCATGTCCTTCCTGTGCTGAAATCCTGTACTAATACTGATGCTGCTTAGAAGAAGCCACTGGTCAAACAGAACACTGGCAACAGAGGAGGACTCCAGACAGAGGAGCTCACGAGCCAAGCATGCACCTCTCTGTTTCTGCCAGGGATAACTGTAGCCAATTCACAGGAGCAGTGGGAATGAAGCATCTATCTGTAAGCATTCCCCCAGCCTCCCCACAAAAACAGGCTGGGATGCTATGAAGGCATCAAGAATGTCACCGGCCACTCTCACCTCTTGTCATCAAGGCTCAGGCTGCAATTACTGTTACAGTGGCAGAGGTTCTTCTGCTTTACAAACCTACATCTGCAAATACCAACACCTCATTTGAGGAAAGGGTAAGCCTTGTTATCTACTGGATGAGTGGTGTTTGCACTTGCAGTCCTTCCCTGTCCCTGAAAGCCACACTGTCTGGGCAAAGCCACACAGCCAGGCCTGGAAACACAGTGCTTTGGACACAAGCTCATCTATTCATTTGTTTTCCCTGTGGGTTCAGCGTCAAACCTACAGCAACAATGAATTAAAAGGAACTGTGGGAGGTGCAATAAACTTCTGGAAAAGTGACACAGTGACACGGCCAGGCAAGGAGCCCCTCTCTTCCCCAGCATGGATATCACGAGTGTACCTGTGTTCTGGGCACTGATGAAAGCCACCTTATTAGTGTCGGGTTTGAGGCGGATGAATCCACATTCCCGGTGCATGGGCTTCCTGGTGTCCGGATGGAAGGCGTTGAACCTGAGGGGAAATCAAAATACAGAGGTTGTTACACTGACAACATGGTGTTTGGCCTGGCTTCACCTCAGAGGAAATTGTATTTCATTTAACTGCATCATTGCATGCAGTGTTATCAGAAGAGTAAAAGACTGACAATGCTTCCTGGCTGGGAGATGTGAACGTGAAATCAGGGAATGCTTTGGGTCAGAAGGGACCTTAAAGTCCATCCAGTTCCACCACCCCTGCCATGGGCAGGGACACCTCCCACTGGATCAGGGGGCTCAAAGCCCCATCCAACCTGGCCTTGAACACCTCCAGGAACGGGACAGCCACCACTGCTCTGGGAAACCTGTGCCAGGGACTCCCCACCCTCATAGGAAAACATTTCTCCCTAAGACCTCATCTCAATCTCCCCTCTTTCAGCTGAACATCATTCCCCCCCATCCTATCCCTGCACTCCCCGATCAAGAGCTTCTCCCCAGCTTTCCTGCAGCCCCTTTCAGAACTGAGAGGCTGCTCTAAGGTCTCCCTGGAGCCTTCTCTTCTCCAGGATGAGCAACCCCAACTCTCTCAGCCTGTCCTCATAGCAAAGGTGCTCCAGCCCCTGGATCACCTCCATGGCCTCCTCTGGACCCACTCCAACTGTTCCATATCCTTCTTATGCTGGGGATAATGATGGATACTTTACAGGCATAGCTAGCTCTTAGAGTTGGAGTAAGGTATTTAAGTTGCAGGCAGTAACATAGCAGGCATTTCTCCCACCACCCCTTCAGGAAGAATACAAGTTCAGCTCATATTCCAATTTATTCTTTGTGAGGCTTGGAGTGGTACATTGGGTCACCCAGAATGAAAACTCGGCTGCAGACACAGATAAACCCTCAGACTTACGAGAAGTTGAGCATGGGCTGCCCCACGTGAGAGATGTGCACCTCTTCCAGGTACTGGAAGGGCTTCATCGTAGGGAAGGTGCCATCTCCTGGTGGGTCCGAGAGCCAGGTGCCCAGCATCCAGGAGAGGGGCTCCATCACAGGATTCAGCTGGGGAGTCTCTGTGGAGGAAGAAGAAAGAAAACTCAGGGCTGTGTGATCTGCAGCTTGCCATGAGCTGGGTGGAGGCGAACACAGAACACTGGGAAAATGGTCCAACGCAGCAGCAACGCTTCTCTCTAGAGCGGTGTCAGCTTCAAGGTGCCAGGGGAGACCGGGAACAGCGAACGGAAAGCAGGGCTGTTTCCAAACCTGCTCTTGGCCTTACGTAGAGCACAAGCCAGGTGGCCCATTTCCGACTCTTCTCTGTAGCTTGATCTGAGGAGAAAGCCCCCCTCCCTCCTACACATGAGGAAGGAAAAGAGTGAAATCTGAGCATAAAGAATCATCACTGAATGGTAATTAAATCTCTAATGCTCAGGCCTGATTTTCCTCAAGCACCGTGTATGCACCACTCCTGCTTGTTTCAGAGACCAAGGCAACACAGCCTCACTTCACAGAATGGTTTGAGAAGGGATCTCAAAGCCCATCCACTTCCAATCCCCTGCCATGGGCAGGGACACCTCCCACTGGATCAGGGGGCTCAAAGCCCCATCCAACCTGGCCTTGAACACCTCTAGGGATGGGGCAGCCACCACTTCTCTGGGAAAACTGTGCCAGGGCCTCACCAGCCTCACAGAAAAACATTTGTTCCCAAGATCTCAATCTCCCCTCTTTCAGCTAAAAATCATTCCCCCTCACCCTATCCCTGCACTCCCTGATCAAGAGCCCTTCCCCAGCTTTCCTGTAGTCCCTTTCAGTACTGGGAAGCTGCTCGAAGTTCTCAACAGAGCCTTCTCTTCTCCAGGCTGAACAAGCCCAACTCTCTCAGCCTGGCCTCATATGGGAGGTGCTCCAGCCCTCGGATCCTCTCCATGGCCTCCTCTGGACTCACTTCAACAGATCCATATTTTGTGAGTATGGAGTTGCTGTCCCCTGCAACTATCTGCCTTCCACTTGCTACTGCATTCACTGCAGATTTCTCCAAGTTTTTTGCAGGCTTCAACCCCCACCACCTAAGGAAAGAGGAAAGCTTTGGAGCAGCTAGAAGAGACTGCATCCTGGGCTGCTGCTGCCCTCTCCTGGGGCAGGAGGTGGCACACACCTAGGAGCAGGATGCTCTCCATCCCAGTGCTGGTACTTCCTTCTGCTCAACAACCTGGTGGCACTTCAGGAAAAAGCATGAAAATGACAGAGGGAAAAAAATGGCCTTGGCTATTTCATAGAACCACAGAACAGTCTGGGTTGGAAGCAAACTTAAAGCCCACTGAGTCCCAACCCCCTGCCATGGCAGGGACACCTCCCACTGGATCAGGGGGCTCAAAGCCCCATCCAATCCTGCATTGAACATCTCCAGGGATGGGGCAGCCACCACTTCCCTGGGCAACCTGTGCCAGGGCTTCACCACCCTCACTGTGAAGAATTTCTTCCTCATGTCTAATCTAAATCTATCCCCTTCCAATTTAAAGCCATTCCCCCTTGTCCTGTCGCTCCAGAGCCTTTGAAAAAGTCCCTCCCCAGCTTTCCTTTTCCTTTACCCCTTCAGGTATTGGAAAGCTGCTCTGAGGTCTCCCTGGAGCGTCTCTTCTCCAGGCTGAATTCCTAGCACTGACACGCTCTGGCTCTATCTCTGCTTTAAAAGCTGGCAATGTGGTTACATTCACAAATTTTCATTTACAGCCCCTCTTAGTAATTAATTTCATGTCCAAGTACCCATGTGTTACTGCCTCTGCCTCTCACCTCCGTGGTGAAACACTCCAGTGCCTGTAGCCACTGTCAGAGTTCTCCTTGCACTACAGAACACAGAAAACATTTTAAGCCAACACACTATTACAAGAAGGCTGAACATCCTGTCCAAGCTTCCCCCATATGTTCTACTTTCTCTCCAGTTTTTCTTGCTTAGTGTTTTCATTGCTTCCCAGTTGCAGGCTGGGATTTTTGTTGTGAGTCTTTGCCGACTCAGTGCCGAATTAAACACTTGACACATGAGTGTTAGGAGAAAAAAACTAGAAAAATGGAGACCATTGGGAAAAAAAAAACAGGAACAGTCGACCAAAAGGTCTCCTTTCCCCTCTTCCAACCCCCTTTCTGTCCACGAGTGCCCTGAAAGAACCACCCCCCCAATGAACATCTCAAACCTGCTGTGTGCCAGCTGGTGCCTGCACGCTGGACGCTCCCACGCAGTGCACGACGCCTCCTGTGCAGACCCAGCCCTGCTCTCCACCTCTGCACACATTTTCTCACTCCTTATCTCACTCCTGGCTGACTTTACAGCTCCCCTGCTCCTTGTAACACCCGTTACCGACCAGCCTTCTCCCCTGGCCCTTCCCATCCCAGGAAACAAAAACCACAAGCAGCACCTTTCACACCAGAACAGCAGCATTTCTCTTCCCAGATCATTATTTGGATAACTGGGGAGGCATTTTCTGAACCGAGTGCCCGTTGGGAGCTACTTCTGCAGGAGCAACTCCAGCACTGCCTCCTGAAAGACATTCCAAGTCATCAGGCACTGCCAGTCTCACGGTACCTGCCCCAGTAGAGGTGATTTTCCTAACGGCACAGCTCTGTGATCCAGGATAAGCGTTCCCTTTTCAAGCTAAACTGGACAGGGACGCGTTGGTGCTCAAGTCCTGTGTGGACAGATGAAAGCACAGCATCTCACATCCTTGGGAAACCCCATTTCTCTTCTCACCAGCACCGAGAAACGCAATTTTGCTCTTTGTTTTCTGCAATATGAACAAAATTCTGTTGCCACCTTGATGGGAAAGATCCTCTCAGACTCCATAGACCAGGGATCAGGTCTCCATCTCAGCACAAAATCAGTCATTTAGTGCTTGAGGCTTTCCACTTGTCCCCAGACTTCACCAACTTCCCTTCATTCAGGCCTAAAAAGTATTAGAAATGACCCTGTTTCTATGCTGGCTTAGTACAAATATTTAAAGACAAATCTAAGGTGGAAGGAATATGATTTCTTACAGATTCCTAGCAACAACCTTATCATTATTCACGCTGACTATTGCAAACTCTCCTGCATTTACCATGACCTTCATGAAAGCAATAGAGTGGAAGGGGCTCCACATCAGAATTCCAACGGCTTTCCCTCTCCGATAACCACAATCCCCGGGAATCGTACCTGCGTTCGCAGCCATGGTTTGCCAGGTCTCTGTCTCTCTTGGTCTGGCTCCCAAACCACCTTTGCTCACCAAAGTGTTTGGCACAGGTTGACAAGATGGCTATAAGGGAAGTGAGCTCACCATTCCGTAAGGCCCTTACCCAATGCCTGCTGGGAGATGTAGTTTTACAGCAGGACCAAACTGGAGCCCATTAAGGCAAAGTGATCTTGCAATCTCAGCTCTGTCTGCACCAGCAGAGCTGTGGAACCTTCAAGCACAACACGATGGTCAGACAGTACTTGCATATCAGAGGACAGCTCTGTTGGAATAGTTTCCCCTTCCCCAGGACACTGGAACCATATCAATGGCTCTCCCTGCTTTCTCCCAGAACATCCTGCTGTTCTCCAGAAGATGAATCTAACCTCACTCTGCTCCTCTACTGGAAGCACTCACAGAATCATAGAACTGCCTGGTTAGAAAAGACCTTTAGGATCATCGAGTCCAGTTGTACCTGTCCACTACTAAACCACCTCTGAGAAACTCATCTACCTGTCTTTTAAACCCCTCCAAGGATGGTGACTCCATCACCTCCCAGCGCAGCCTCTGCCAGTGGCTGAGAATCCTTTCAGTGAAGAAATTTTTGCTGATGTCCAATCTGAACCTGCCCTGGTGCAACTTGAGGCTGTTTCCTCTCATCCTGTCATCTGTTACTTGGGAGAAGAGATCAACACCCACTTCACTACAACCTCCTTTCAGGGAGCTGTAAACAATAACGAGGTCTCCCCTCAGCCTCCACTTCTCCAGGCTAAACTACCCCAGGTCCCTCAGCTGCCTCTCATAAAGTTTGTTCTCCAGCCCCTTTCCCAACTCTGTTCCCTTCTCCGGACGCGATCCAGCCCCTCAATGTCCTTCCTGTGGTAAGGGGCCCAAAACTGAACCCAGGATCCAAGGTGCAGCCTCACCAGCACCGAGCACAGGGACACAATCCCTTCCCTGCTCCTGCTGGGCAATTCTCAGCCTTCGGCCACGGACCTCAGAAGAGAAGGAAACATTTTACTGCCAAACATGCAGCAAATCCAAAGTTTTGATGGAAAAGGTGGCTGTGGCAGCTGTGCAGGAAACAGCACAGGGCTTCTAAAACCAGTCAGTCCATCTGGCTGGTAAAACAGGTTGGGAAATGCTGCTTGAGCGCCCTGTGACAGCCAGAGCACGCCGTGAGCCAAACTCACCCAGCTGAGTCACCCATCCTCGCGTGTGGTTCTGCAGGAACCTGCTCTTCCCAGCCAGGTGCCGTTTGGATCCAGTCAGCAGAAATGTACCTGTCTCGCTGGAGGAAAACACCAGTCGGGAACGAGCACCGAAGCGAAGATCTGCTTAATGGGTCAGGGCCTAAACCTCATCTTTGTGCTCATGATTTTGTGGCTCTGGCTGAATGCCAGGCAGCAGGAGAGAGATCCCAGGCACATAACGACCTGCACGGTCAGACCAGTCGGTGACTTTACTCACACTTCCCCATCCCCAGAGGCACTGACTTTAGAAGGAAACACCAAGTGGGCTCAGGTTCACAGTTCATAACATCACCTTAGCTACGCATCAGGTGAGTTGGGACAACTGAAATGTAGCTACAACAGAGACTATCACAGTGCCACGGAATCATGGAATGGTTTGGGTTGGAAGCGACCTCAAAGCCCATCCAGTTCCACCTCTCACTGCAGCAGGGGGCTCAAAGTTCCATCCAGCCTGGCCCTGAGCACCTCCAGGGATGGGGCAGCCACCACTTCTCTGGGAAACCTGTGACAGGGCCTTCCCACCCTCACAGGAAAACATTTCTTCCTAAAATCTCATCTCAATCTCCCTTCAACTTCTCCACAACAGGACCTTGTCTCTCAGCCTTTTTTTCTCCAGACTAAACAGCCCCAGGATGCTCAGCCACTCCCAGAACCCCTGGGCTCCAGATCCTTTCCCAGGTCCATTCCCCTCCTCTGGATGTGCTCCAGCCCCTCAATGTCCTTCTTGGGAGTGAGGGGCACAAAACTGAACCCTGGATTCAAGGTGCAGCCTCACCAGTGCCAAGTACAAGGGGACATTCCCTTCCCTGCTCCTGCTGGGCACCCCACGGCTGATCCAAGCCAGGATGCTGGTGGACTTCTTGGCCACTGCTGGCTCATGTTCAGCCACTGCTCTTCCCCAGGCCTGGAGCTCTGCCTGGGGTTGTTGTGACCCAGGTGCAGGACCTGGCACTTGGTCTTATTAAACCTCATACAATTGACTTTGGCCCATGGATCCAGGCTGTCCAGGTCCCTCTGCAGCACCTCGGCTCAGGGACCCAGCCTGTCCAGGTCCCTCTGCAGAGCCTTGGCCCAGGGATCCAGCCTGTCCAGGTCCCTCTGCAGAGCCTTGGCCCAGGGATCCAGCCTGTCCATGTCCTTCTGCAGAGCCTTGAGCCATGGATCCTGCCTGTCCACGTCCCCCTGCAGAGCATCCCTGCTCTCCAGCACATCAACACTCCCACCCAGTTTGGTGTAATCTCCAAACTCAGTGAGGGAGCACTTGATCCAGATTACACATAAAGATATTAAACAAGACTGGCCCCAACAATAAGCCCTGTGGACACCACTTGTGACCAGGAGGTGACACTGTCACAGTCGATACCTCCGACCTTGTTTAGATCTCACAGATCCCAAGAGCAGCACATGAAATTTAAGATCACAGGTACTTCCTACATCACTGAACACTACAACAGCTTTCCCATATACCTGCTGCCCACAGCAGCAGCTCATTAACACACCAAAAAATATCTCAGACACCCTCCAGGGGAAGGCAAATCCCAACCAGCGCTGAGTCACAAAAAAGTTAAAATAATCTAAGAAGGGAAAAAAAAACCCAACAAATTCATCAGGAGAGTTGTCTGCAACACCATGACCCAACTTTCCATTCCCCACCAGGAACCGCCTCAGAATTTTTCAGGATGTAAAAAATGTGTCCCAAACCTTAATTCTTTCACCTGCATCCGCTGGTCTAACACCAGCTGCTACTTCTCCTTCCAAAACCGTACTTCTCCCTTTTACCCACATCATTACAATCTCTAACTTAAAGTCTTACTGCTCAGAAAATGGTGAAGTCTGCCTCAAGGCAAAGCCCCCGGGAATACTGACCACAGTCCTGGGATAGCAGGCTGTTCAAGTAAGGGAAACTGATCCTCTTCAGCTCATCTAGCTTCTCCTTCAGCTTCCTGACTTGACTGTCCGAGCGGTTGATCCTCTGCCTCAAGAGTTTCAGCTCTCCATTCTTCTTCTCCACCTGCTCCCGCAGGCAGCACACCTGACTTTTGCTCTGCCGGGAGGAGAAACAGTACGAGTGGAGGGAGTCGATGAGCTTGCAAGCGCCCGAGGCCGACATGATGACCTCGTTGATGGACATGGGGTTGGCATCCGTGTCCCCCTTCTGCCCCACCACGGCCTCAGCAGCCGGCTGCGGGGTGAGGTCTGCCGGGGACGCCGACAAACCCTGGGAAGGTTTCTGAGGGGTGGCAGTCAGGGTTGAAGTTGGGGAGCCTTCTGCTACGGCCTTGTCGTGTCCCATAAGCTGGCTGCTGCAGCTGGGTTCCACATCTCTCTTTGGCCTTTTCCTTTCTAGCTGCTCTCTTGGGAAAGAGGGCCTCTCCCTGGCGTGCTTGGAGGAGAAGCTGTAGGAATGAAGGGAGCCGATGAACTTGCAAGCACCAGAGGCGGGAGGTGTGAAGTCATCGACCGACACGCCGCTCCTGTCAGCCACCCAGCTGCCCACCCAGGCAGCTTTTGGACAGTCCTCCACAGAAGATCTCTTGGACTTCTTCTGAGGTCCTTGCTTTGCAACCAAATTATCACCTAACGTCCTTCTGCGAGGGCTGTCCAGCTGACCGCGGAGGTTCTCCTCCTCGTCGGACATCGATTCAGTCTCTCCTTGTAAATTCGCTTCCTCCATCTCTTTCGTCCCTTGCATCACCATGAAGTCCTGGCCCGAAGATGAGGTCCTCTGAGCTACCTCACAGCCTCCTTCCCTTGGGTCCTCTCCATCCCGCAGCGAGGCCGGGCTCGCTATTTTCCTTCTGCGCCTGACATAACCCAGGTCGTCGTGTTTTTTCTCTGCAAGCTGGAAGATGGTAGGGACGGCAGTCGGCTTCAGCAACCGGTGCTGGTCCTCCAGCCGCTTGGAGAAACTGTCTTTGGTGAAGTGCTCGCTGCAGAGAAATGAGTACTTGGTAGGAGTCCAGTTATCTCTCTGAACTGCTTTGAGCCACTGAATCAGGCGCTTGGAGTCCTTCAGAGGGAATCTACAACCAAACAGACAAAAACCATAAAAAAACAAGTGGTGCTTTAGAGATGAGGAGGCCTGGGTTAAGATTGTGGAAGCTGTATTGAGCAAGTTGTGCTCGTCCCAGTATTACTTCACTTCGGGCCAAGGCGCTCGCTGCTGGTTCCCTCCATCCACAGCCCTGCTCCACGGACACTGCGGAGCTCAACAGCGTGGCTTCCCTCTGCAGCCGGTGACTTGGCAGCTCGCCCCTCCAGCGACCACCAGGCACCTGCTGTTGTGTTTGGATGACACAACCACCGCTGGACACCCTGGAGATCACCCAGGTACTCTGGCTGCAGCCGGGGGATGTGACCCCCACTGGGCATCCTGGCCACAGCTGGGGGGTGCAACTACCACCGGTCAGCCCAGAGGATGCAACCACCACCTGGCACCCTGGCCGTGGTTGGATGACATGACCACCACTGGACATCCTGCAGGATGCAACAACTGCCGGGCACTCTGGCTGTGGCTGGAGGACATGGTCAGCCCAGAGGATGCGACCACCACCTGACAACCTGGCTGTGGTTGGACATGACCACCACTGGATAGCCTGGAGATCTCAATCAACACCTGATACTCTGGCTGTGGTCAGACGATGTGATAACCACTGAACAGCCTGGAAATCTCGACAACCACCCAGCACCCTGGTCGGATGACGTGACCATCACCGGACAGCCTGGAGATCTCAACCACTGAGCACCCTGGCCGTGGCCAGAGAATGCAACCACTGCTGGGCAGCCCAGAAGATGTGACCACCACCGGGCACTCTGGCCGTGGCCAGAAGATGTGACCCCTGCTGGACAGCCCAGGGCACGGTGACCCCTGCCGGGCATCCCCTGGCCACTGGCTGGTGACCACCGCCGGGCAGCCCCTGGCCACCGGCCGGGGGACGGTGGCCACCGCCAGGCAAGCAGGCGTGCGGGAGCCGCTCCGATCCCCCCCTGGGCTGTCCCCAACTGCAGGAATCCCTGTTCTGGGAATTCCCGCCCCCCCCCACTCCGCGCCCCCCCCCGCCCCGGGTTCCTCCCTCCCTCCCCCCACCCCCCATCCACCCCCCCCGCCCCCCCCGGCCCCGGCGCTGCGGGAGACAAAGGCGGTGAGGGGTGGGGGAGTGGGAGGCCGCCCTTACCTGTGGAAGGAGACGGCTCCGCGGTGCGCCTTGCCCTGCCGGTTGGAGCAGTTGGCGGCGGCGCAGCAGATCACCATCTCCGGCCGCCGCCGGGCCCGCCCCGGCCCCCGCCCGCCGGCCCGGGCCGCCGCCCGCCGTACGGCAAGATGGCGGCGCCAGGTCACCGCGGCTGCCCCTGCGCCGCCGGGGAAGGGGGATCTGTACGGCGCCGCCTCGGTAGACATGGAGGCCGCCGCACGGCCGCCGCCATCTTTGCGGCCACGGTGCTGCTGTACGGATGCGCTGCTGGAGGACTTGGTGGGGAGTGGAGGGATGGGTCGCGGCGCCGCTCGCTTGTCTCCTCGGCAATGCAGGGCGTCCGCCTCTCGACGAGCCGCTCAGTCCGCGGCGGACGAGCCGGCGAAGGCGTCTCCGAGAGGGGCAGGCGTAGGGAGAGAGGGGGAAAGGGGGCGGGCCCCCGCAGGTTCCGTACAACACGATGGCGGTGCCCATAGGACAGCCTTTCCCCCGAGCCCGTGTCACAGGCCGCTCCCGCCGGCTCTGCGCGGCACGAGTCGACACTTTTTGCTTTGCCCTACCTAACCCCGGCGTCGCTGCCCTCCCCGCTCCTCTCCCCTCCCCGTGCCGCCTCTCCGTACGGCAATATGGCGGCACCCAGTAGGGTGGAGGGAGCCTCTAGCCGTGAGGAGCCGGCAGACACTCGGCGAGGAGCACGGGCGGCGAGCGACGCTCCCATTGGACGGGCGCTGCGCTGGCGCCGGAAGCCGCTCAGAAGGCGGAAGTGTCGGCGGGGACAGGAGCGGGGCCGCCGCCATGGACGCAGGTGGGTGGCGGGGGCGGCGGGGCTCGGCCTCCTCCGGCTGTGGAGCGGCGGCCTGGGCACAGGGGGAATGGAGGCTCCGGGGCCGTCGGCCACGGTCACAGTCACAGCCCTGGGCAGGGAGGAGGACCCCTACTGTCATTCCCAGCCCTTCCCAGACAGCGCTGGGTGCCGGGCCTGGCCTGGCCGGGGCAGGGCTTTGTTTTCCCTCTGAGTGAGCGCCACAGCGCTCAGGGAGCTCAGGGAGGGAAGGGAAACCTCGCTGTGAGGGGCAGCAGGGCTGGATCTGCTCTCCGCAAAGAGAAGCCGGGGCTCTGGGCTCTGGAGCAAGGAGCGCTCGGGCCCATTGGCATCCAGCCCTGCTCGTGTGTTGGTGTCCACTGCTGCCAATTAGAGCCGAACAGGAGCCCTGGGCAAGGAGGGGAATCTCTCCTGAGCTTCCCAGCCCTTCCCAAGCAGCGCTGAGCCTGGCCAAGACGGGGCAGCCCAGGGGCAGAAGGCGGTGGCAGGGCCAGTGTCCCTGTGCTCCTCTCCCCAAGGTCCACAGCCTTTGCAAACGGTTTGGCAAGGGGTGTGAGACTCCTTCATCACCTGTACTGAGAGCACCTGGGAACAAAATGCGTTCCAGCAAGTGAGATTGCCCAGCTAGAGCTCGGAGATCTGTTTGCTTCCCGTCTGTGTGAGCATCACAAGGCTCATCGAGGGAAAGGAAACCTTGCTGCGATGCACAGCAGGGTTGGATCTGCTCTGTGCAAAGAAGAGCTGGGGCTTTGGAGCAAGGAGAGCTCAGCTCCCTCGGCATCCAGCTCTGCTCCGAGGTGGTCAGAGAGCTGATGAGTAGACTTTGAGCTGTTTGCTCAGGGCCTCCAGGAAAGACCCCACTTGCCAGTTGACTGACTTTCCTCCCTGGCTATATCCAAGCTCCTCCCCCTTATTGCTTAGATAGTCGAGATTTGTCCTGTTTGAAAGTGCTTAGGGGAAAGAAAAGTCTTAATCTTTCTCCTGCAAAGGCTAAAGATAAGGATTCAGGCTCTTCTTCCATTTTCTGGGTGTGTAAGTTCTCTTCATGACTTTGTATTGAAGCATCCCACATCAGAAGTTTTCCTCCTCTCTGAGATCCCTTTGTCAGCTGGAGGTGATCATCCACCCCATTATTGATGCGGTTGTGGCAATGTTAATTGGAGGCTCGTGGACTTGGATAAATGTTTCTGAGGAGGAGCCTCTCCAGAGGCTGAAGGAAATCAAAGAAGCAGTTTGGGAAGGAAGGGAAAAGCCTGGTTTTCCCTTAGCTCCAAATATCTGCTTCAGTGTTTTTATAAAAAGTTTTTTGACAAAACAACTAAACTGTGCAGGCAGTTTGGGACTGAGGTGGTTGATGCTGGAGGAGAGAACAGCTGGTTTGCTGTGCAAACCACAGGGAACATCACTTGCTGTGTTTTCATTTGAATCATCACAGTTCTTACTTTGATGTTTTTGACGGGCTGAGAGAGTTGGGGTTGCTCAGCCTGGAGAAGAGAAGGCCCTGGGGAGACCTTAGAGCAGCCTCCCAGTACTGAAAGGGGCTCCAGGAAAGCTGGGGAGGGACTCTTGATCAAGGAGTGAAGGGATAGGATGAGGGGGAACAGTTTTGAGCTGCAAGAGGGGAGATTTAGATCAGATCTTAGGAAGAAATGTTTTCCTGTGAGGGTTGTGAGGCCTTGGCCCAGGTTGCCCAGAGAAGTAGTGGCTGCCCCATCTCTGGAGGTGTTGAAGGCCAGGTTGGATGGGGCTTTGAACCCCCTGCTACAGTAGGAGGTGTCCCTGCCTATGGCAGGGGGATGGAACTGGATGGGCTTTTAGGCCCATTCTGATCCAACCCTGACATCGTTGCTGTAACTGTTCTGGTGTGCATGGTCGTGCCTGCTGTGGGAAGCAGAATGCTGCTGCCAGATGAGGTTCTAGACATTTTCCTGACTGTTTCCTGTGCCGGGTGGAACTCAGAGCTGACCTGGCCTGGAAATCCCTCCTGATTTATTGCTTGTGGAGCTGGCCGGGCTGTGTCAGCTCTCGGTGCCTTCCGGAGCCGGCGGTTGCAGGGGCAGCCAGGCCGTTTCGTGTCAGCTAGAGCCAGGCTCTGTGTATGGAAGTTGCTGGTCCACAGCAGCTCCAATTCTGTAGTTCTTTATAATTTTAAAACACAGCTATGAAAGATGTGTAATTCCTTCTTTCTCTTTCCAGCCACTCTTACCTACGACACTCTCAGGTTCGAATATGAAGACTTCCCTGAGACCAAAGAGCCTGTCTGGATCCTTGGCCGGAAATACAGCGTTTTCACTGGTATGTTACATGCACAGGGCAAGGTGCTCTGATGCTCCTGAGGATTCTGTTAACGTTGCACTTTGCTATCTGAGCAGCAGGGCGACCGCAGACCTTAGATGCCCGCTGCCAAGGGTGTCTTTTTGCTGGCAGAGCACGCAGACAGTCAGTGCCCTGTCGATCTGCTTGAGGGTAGGGAGGCTCTACAGAGGGCTCTGAGCAGACTGGATTGATGGGCTGTGACCAACAGTATGAGGTTCAACAAGGCCAAGTGCCTAGGCTGGAAAGCTACCTGGTGGAAAAGCACCTGAGGGTGTTAGTTGACAGCAGCTGAACACGAACCAGCAGTGGCCCAGGTGGCCAAGAAGACCAATGGCATCTTGGCTTGTATCAGAAACAGCGTGGCCAGCAGGAGCAGGGAAGGAATTATTCCCCCATATCAGTGTTGGTGAGGCCACACCTCGAACCCTGGGTTCAGTTTTGGGCCCTTCACTCCAAGAAGGACATTGAGGGGCTGGAGCATATCCAGAGGAGGGAACAGAGCTGAGAAAGGGTCTGGAGAACAAGTCTTATGAGAGGTGGTTGAGGGACCTGGGGCTGTTTTTCCTGGAGAAAAGTAGGCTGAGGAGAGACCTCATCACTGTCTACAACTGCACAAGAGGAGGTTGTAACAAGGTGGGTGTTGGTCTCTTCTCCCAAGTTACAGGTGGTAGGACCAGAGGAAGTGGTCCCAAGTTGCACCAGGGGAGGTTTAGATTGGATATTGGGAAAAAATTCTTCACCAGAAGGGTTCTCAGGCACTGGCAGAGGCTGCCCAGGGAGGTGATAGAATCCCCATCCCTGTAGGGGTTTAACAGAGGGGTAGATGAAATGCTCAGGGATCTGGTTTAGTTGTGGACAAGTACAGTTGGACTCGATCTCAAAGGTCTTCTCCAACCAAACGATTCTGTGATTCTCTGCAGACTCTGCAGTATTTTTGTGCAGAAAGTTAGCATTTTACAGTTATTGGGACTTGTCTCCTGAGGTCAGCATGGCTGAGGCGGAGGGATAACTCGCAGGAAAGTCAAGAGAATGGTTTACTGCTTCATTATTTGCTCGTGGCCGTGACATCTTTGGGTTGATTGCGGCTATTTCTGTGAGGGAGTGGGGGGGAAAGGAATTTTCTTCTGCACAGCAGCACTGCCCTGTTCCTCAGCTGGATTTGCCTCTTCAGGCACACTGAGTCAGGAGCAGGATGCTGTTGTCGTTAGGGAAGGTGGGCAGGAGGTGGGTTTAGCTGTGTTTGGTGCCACCCTCACCTGTGTGCCTTTTGATGCTGGAAAACTTGCAGAGAAAGAAGAGATCCTTTTGGATGTGACCTCCCGCCTTTGGTTCACCTACAGAAGGAACTTCCCTGCTATCGGTACGTACTGTGGGTGGGTCCAATTACATCCTGGAAGTGATTATCTCTAACAAAACAGTCCCTATGAGCATGGTATTAATTCACCCCTGGTTATAGGAATCTGAAATGGACCTCATGTAATTGATAGGATAGAATTTTTTGTTATCTAATAATGAGAATTCCTCATCCCCTTGAGCATGAGGGATAATGGTCATTTGAAAAAGGACACACGAATGAGTTTGAGAAGCCTACCTAGAAACATCCTTTCTTTGAGCGATATGGGGAGACTTTTGTACTTCATTAAGTCCCACTTAAGTCTAACGTGAAATATTATTTAATGATGGTCTTGGACTTGCAGTGAGTGAAAGACTTGAAAACTAGAGAGAGGGTACAGAAATTACTGCTTTGTGCCCTTGCTCTGGGCTGTGTGGGGAGTTTTGTGTGGGTGATTGGGGTGTTTTTATGTGCCTGGAGTGGCTGTTCCACACAGGAACTGTGGTAAAATCACAGAATGGTTTGTGTTGGAAGGAACATTAAAGCCCATCCAGTTTCAACCCCCTGCCATGGGCAAGGACACCTCACACTGGATCAGGGTGCTCACTGCCCTTATTGTGAAGAATTTCTTCCTAATGTCTAATCTCAATCTTCTTCCTTCCAATTTAAATCCTCCCCCTTGTCCTGTCACACCAGGCCCTTGGAAAAAGCCCCTTGCCAGCTTTCCTGGAGCCCCTTTCAGTACTGGGAGGCTGCTCTAAGGTCTCCCCAGAGCCTTCTCTTCTCCAGGCTGAGCAATCCCAACTCTCTCAGCCTGTCCTCATAGCAGAGGTGCTCCAGCCCTCAGATTGTCTTTGTGGCCTCCTCTGGACCCGTTCCAGCTAATGGGGGAACATTTCCCAGTGAAGTCGAAGGAGGACGTCTTGGTTCCTTGAGATATTCTGCACGGTCACTTCTGTGGTGTGGTTTTGTGTACTGGGTGGGAGGGGTATCAGAAGGGGTCTGAGAGCAGGTAAATGGGATTCCAGGCCCCATCTGTGTCCCCACTGTTGGCATCGTCCCCAGCAGCTGATGGGGGCTCAAATTTGAAGAACAGAAGTCTTGGTAGCTGGTCTTCCTGGCTTGTGTTCTTTCCATGCTGGGAAACCCTTTACTAACAAGGTATGAGACACCTTTGATGCAGTTTAATCCCTTTAATTTCAAGTCTGTGAGCCATAGTTAATATGTGTGTGAAACTGAAGGGTTGTAGTGTGTACTTAACTATGGCTCACAAAGATGATGGAGGTTTCTATGTGAGTTATTAGAGGGCAAGGATGGGAAGAAATCCCATTTTCTGAGTCATTACCCATTTACAGCAGACATGTGGTTTGCATGTCACACAGTAAACCTTTTCCTTTGCAGTCTCTCTTCTTCCAGCCATCCCTTTTATCGTTGCCTGCCTTCTGTGCTTCTCTGCTTAAATATTGTAATCTCCTCAGAGGGTAAGGGCAAAGTCCTACACTGATTTTGTAAAGCATTATCAATTTTGGATGTTGTATATGTTATAAATTGCTGGCAAAATGATAGCAGATCGATGCTGACCATCCCAAAGGCAATTAAAGGGTTCTCTTGTGTGATTCTTCTCCCTGTGCTTTTTGTGCAGGGTATTTGCATGGGATGGAAAGAAAAAAGGAGTGTTACAAAGAAACTCCTTCTTCTAGCCAGCTGCCTGTGCCTGTGAGACAGCTCACTTGCTGTGGTCACACTAAATGTTTTGTCTGTGAAGGCTGAGATAACAGCCAGAGCCTCAGTGGAGGAGTGGCTGTTTATGCTAGAGAAATAGAAGGCTCTGAGAGACCTTAGAGCAGCCTCCCAGTACTGAAAGGGGCTCCAGGAATGCTGGGGAGAGGCTCTGAATCAGGGATTGTAGAGCTGGGACAAGGTGGAACAGTTTTAAGCTAAGAGAGAGGAGACTGAGATGAGATCTTAGGCAGAAATGTTTTCCTGTGAGGGTGGGGAGGCCCTGGCACAGGTTGCCCAGAGAAATGGTGGCTGCTCCATCCCTGAAAGTGTTCAAGGCCAGGCTGAATGGGGCCTTGAGCAACCTGATCCAGTGGGAGGGGTTTAGAACTGGATGGACTTTGAGGTCCCTTCCAACCCAAACCATTCCATGGTTATATGATTCTGTCAAGCAAATACTTCCAGCTTTGACACCTTTGTCTCAGAATTCCCAGCACAAGCTCATACCCAGCTTATTCTCCAGTTTTTGGTAGGATGTGGGGTTTATGTTGCTGAGGTTGTTTTTTTGGCTGGTGGTAATTTTTTTTTGGCCTCTGTTCACTTTGGCATCCCCTCTGGTCATTGCTGCTCATGATTTGGGAATTCCTCGGGCCTGATTTATTTTGCAGGCTGAGTTGCCTCCTCAGGAGGAGGGTTCCAAGCAGCCCCCTGTGACGAGCACCTCTCTGTGAAACGCGTCTCTGCCTCGGGCCGGGATCTGCAGCTCAGGGGCTGCACTGCTCTTGGGAAATTCAGCTCCAGCTCGAGCTGAGTTGTTTGGATTGCCCTTGGAGTTCTTTTCCCCCTTCAGTCAGTGTCAGAGGAGTTGGATTGTTCACATTTAAGGGATGCCATTAACTTAGTCCCTGGCAGCTACATTTTTGTTCCCTGGCCTTGGGTAGGAGAGCTAAGGGAGTCCTGACTCCCTCCCTGGTGCCTTGGGTGACCCTCCTACCCGTGCAGCCTCACAGCGCTTTCATTCTACCTCCCTCTTGGCCCTGATTTGCTGTTCATTAAGTGTTTCTTTTCTGTCCTCGTTTCCAGGAGGAACCGGTCCCACCTCGGACACCGGCTGGGGCTGTATGTTGCGGTGTGGCCAGATGATCTTTGCTCAGGCCCTGGTCTGCAGGCATTTGGGAAGAGGTAACCAGTGCGCAGCCCGCACGGCCTGCCCGGGCCACGTCCATCCCCAGGCACAGTACTTGTAAGGCAGCAGATAACAAGGGCACCGCTGGGAATTGCCAGGGACTCTGTGCTTTTTTTCTTCAGTCTTCCCAATTTCAAGGCTGTTAAAAGGCTGCTGGAAGGCTCCAGTGGGATTTTCCCTGCTGTCTACCTGGATAGGTACAGTTGTCCCAGTCCTGAAAGAAAGCAGAGCCCTGTAATGTGCTTCTTACCTCCACTGAAGCCAAACACGTGCTGAGTTTTTGAAGGTTTTTTTTATGTAGCTGAAGTTTAAAACAACTTAGATTGATTCTTGTTTATAGTTCTCTTCTTTTGCAAAGCTGTCTTGTGCTGAGCAGAGTCTCCTCTCCCTGAATCCTTCTGTTCGTGTGCTGGGTCTGTAAGCAGCTCCACCAGACCATTTTTTGGATAGTTGTTGATGGCCTTTGAATTTGGGAGAGATAATGTCCGTAGTGAGGTCACCTGGTTTCCCAGGATATGTAGCTCATGCCTGTCAATGAAGAATTGGAACCTTATCTCCTTCTGTGGGTAGAGGTACAACTTGTTTTTTGATTTTTTTGCTTATTTATTTGCTTTTCCATGGGTGATATTCCTTTATCCCAGCTGTGAGAATGCTTTCCTTGCTTCAAAATTAATCCTTTAGTGTTAGAAATGCTGCAGGTGCCAGGTAATAAGAAAGTGATGTGAAAACAGCGGCAGTTGGTTGTTCCACGGGGAAAATGATTGCAGCTTGCAGCCTCTAGTTGCTATTAAATATCATGTTTCATTTGTTTCCCCTTGTCTGTCTTAGACTGGAGGTGGATCAAAGGGAAGAGGCAGACAGATACGTACTTCAACGTTCTTAATGCCTTCATTGACAAAAAAGACAGCTACTACTCCATTCACCAGATAGGTAAGAATCTGGGTGCTGAAGAGCACAGAGGTGTTTGTCTGGGTTTCCCATGAGTTCAGAACATCACTCTGTGTTTGTTTTAATAGCTGAGAATGCTGTAGGTTATATTCAAGCATCTCTTTCCATGTCCCAGCTAGCAAAGGTGAGAGGAACACATCTGGTTGCTGTTCTCACTAGGACCTTGTAATATGAGAAGACTGCTGAGCAAAGGAATTCTCAGAAGTAGCAAATGGACTCAGGAAGGATCTCACTTTGATATCAATTCCCTGGTAGATAAAAGAGAAGCAGCCTGTTCCAGTTTTTGCCATAGGGTATTAAGGCACCTATAGCTTCAGCAAACAGAACATCAGATTACAAGGCTGCTCCTGGTAACCAAACACTCTTCAGTACAATTTCCTCCAAGGTGACATTGCCTTTGAACTTCTCTGTTACTGCATTTTGAGGAGAGGATTTGCTGTGCAGTCCTTGAGGAGATGCTTCTCTCTCCCGTCTATGCTAAGATACCCCATGAAAGGGCAGACTCTGCTGACTCAAGAGTGTTTCCAAGTGAGATTTCTTCCCTATTAAAGACAAACTCTGATGAGAGAGGGATGCAGTATAGGTGAAATTACTCGCTGAATTATTTGATTTTTTCTCTTGTGATGCAGCCCAGATGGGAGTTGGAGAGGGAAAATCCATCGGTCAGTGGTACGGACCAAACACAGTCGCACAAGTGCTCAAGTAAGTGTTGTAGTTTTCCTTGGTATCTTCCAAATGTGTGTGTGGGTCATTTGGTTTGGAGGTACCTCCTGGCTCAGGGCTTCCTGGCCATCGACTGACACGCAGCTGCTTTAGTGCTGTTGGCAGCATTATCCACATGCATTTATCCACCTGCTTGGGTAGGAGCTTGAAAGGCACCTTTCTGGTATTCAGATGCTGACAGGATTTGAGAGAAGACAGATTTCTGGGTGAGGACAACCCCCAAAAAAACTCTTTTCGTGTCCCACAAATGATGTGCTTGCTGCCAGAGCTGGGTGCAGCTCTGTAGAGCAGAAGCAAAGGTCAGTAGAGATGATTGTTGCCTTCGTTTGGATCTCTGCTGGCCTCTGTGTTGTGACCTGACGACAGTGTCATCGTTATCCAAAAGCTGCCAGTGAGCCACCAAGTCACTAATCCATTAGCAGAGGAAAGCATTAATATTTGCTGCCTGGATTCCCTGGACATTCTCCCTCCTGTCACCATTCTTTTGTCACTTTGGTTGGAGAGGCAAGGAGCTCCCTAGAGTAGGCCAGGGGTGCCTAAAAGCAGCTTTCCCAGGCCAGAGCAGATGCTGCATTAGCCCAGGATTTGGGAGGGGAGATCTGCAAAGTACAAGAGATTTTTTTTTCATAGGACCATGGAATTGTTTGGGTTGGAAGGGACCTCAAAGCTCATCCAGTTCCAACCCCCTGCCATGGGCAGGGACACCTCCCACTGGATCAGGGGGCTCAGAGCCCCATCCAACCTGGCCTTGAACACCTCCAGGGATGGGGCAGCCACACCTTCTCTGGGCAACCTGTGCCAGGGCCTCCCCATCCTCACAGGAAAACATTTCTTCCTAAGATCTCATCTCAGTCTCCCTTTATTCAGCTGAAAACCATTCTGCCTCATCCTATTCCTGCATTCCCTGATCAAGAGCCCCTCCCCAGCTTTCCTGGAGCCGCTTTCAGTCCTGGGAGGCTGCTCTAAAGGTCTCCCCAGAGTCTTCTCTTCTCCAGGCTGATTTCATTTATTATTACTTCCTTTTTTACGCTGCCTCACTTTCTATGATATTTGAGTTGGAGTTTGTATCTGGGCTCTTGTACTCGGTGGTTACTGAGGGCAAATTCCTCGGTGTGGTCCCAATTTTATTTATTCTTCTGGCCATGATATCTACTTGCATCAGTCTACAACTCCAATACATGTATAAAAACATACTTCAGAGCATAATTAATGAAAGCCAGTCTTTCTAAACCCAGTGTCTCCTCTTTGGTCCACCACCGTCTTTGTCTTGTAGTTATAACTAATCTTTGCCTGCTTCTTTTTTTTTCCTACAGGAAACTTGCAACTTTTGATACCTGGAGTTCCTTGGCAGTCCATATAGCCATGGACAACACAGTAGTGATGGAAGAAATCCGTAAGTATCCTATGGAGGTACAATTTGGGATATTCCCTGGCAGCAAGAAGCCAGAAAAAACGTGGAGAGTGTGAAGTAGAACCCAACAAGCATGAAGGAAATGTTTGTGCTTAAAGTTCATAGAATGGAATCATAGTTTTGGCTAAGTGTGCTAAAACCAGAGGAGAATTGCTGTTCTAGGGCAAGGAGGCCTCTTGTTTAACAGATTGCTGAGGAATAAAATTGGCAGGCAAAGGAGAAGAACACAAGCCAGTAGTGGCCCTGGTGGTCAAGAAGGCCAGCAGCATCCTGGCTTGGATCAGCCATGGTGTGGCCAGCAGGAGCAGGGAAGGGATTGTGCCCCTGGACTCGGCGCTGGTGAGGCCACACCTCGAACCCTGGGTTCGGTTTTGTGCCCCTCACTCCAAGAAGGACATTGAGGGGCTGGAGCACATCCAGAGAAGGGAACAGAGCTGGGAAAGGGGCTGGAGCCCAGGGGCTCTGAGAACAGTTGAAGGACCTTGGGCTGTTTAGTCTGGAGAAGAGGAGGCTGAGGGGAGACCTCATCGCTCTCTGCAGCTCCCAGAAAGGAGGTCATAGCGAGGTGGGTGCTGGCAGGAGAGATGTGGTGTCTGATCTCTTGGAGTATGTTTGCAGTGAATGGTTGGGATCCAGCTGGAAGGCTTTAGGCAGATCCTGCTGTGCTGTGGCACCATAGTGCTGCTGAACCTGCCAAAGCAGCAAGGTGAGTTTAGTCTCTTTAAACTCAGGTTGAATGTGTTTGGATCACAGCACAGAGTTGCTGGCTGCTTTGCCTGTTGAGGAAACCTGCGGTGGCACCCGTGCAGCAACAGCTGATTTCAAATCATTAGAACAGGCAGGTTGCTGCAACCAAAAAAAACCACTATAGCAGGATCAATCACTGCAAATAATGCCTTCCTGTTTTCTCAGGACCTCCTGTAACTCTAATGTGTCTGTGTAGGAGAGATGCATGTGTACACCTCCTTCCTCCTTGGGGGACAGTACAGGGAGCAACTGCAGGCTCCTCAGTGCAGGTCAGCTCATACTGCACCTTTGGATCAAAGTCCTGTTTCTTCCAGCCTTGGGAGTAATGTTGACCTTGTTCAGCTGGGTTTGAAGCCTTTGGTAGTGAGGAAACACCCTGGTGGAATGGTCTGTGGTGAAGCTGTTTGTTTACATTCCGTCCCACCTGCTGGAGTGTCCTGGCATTCAGCTTCAGCCAGGAATAAATTGAATGAGCCTTGGGCCTTTTATCTAATTGCCTTGGCTTCACGATCAAAGTGTTGTGGCTTTTTTGGGGGGTTTGGGTTGTTTCTTCACACACCCAGCAAAGTAATGAATTTGGGCAGTGAGACAGGTAGGCTGGGAGATGTTTCTGTACCAGCATTTACATAACTGAGTGCGTTGCAGCCTGGCTGTGTGTTTGTCAAGCCTGGAGAACGAGGACGCGTGGCACTTGTCACGCATGTGCCCTGAGGAGTTTTACTGCTCCATATCTCACAGGCAAACTCGTGCTTGAGTTGTAGAGTTGAATGATCATCCTACTTGAAGTCTCTGGAGCAGCTTCTGAGTGATCCCTGATAAAATCTGTGAAGGCTTTAGTGAGCTTTAGCAAAATCACAACTGCTTCAGACAGACGCCGTATTTCAGAATCAGAATGGTTTGGGTTGAAAGGGACCTCAAAGCCCACCCAGTTCCACTCCCTCTGCCATGGGCAGGGACACCTCCTGCTGGATCAGGGGGCTCAAAACCTCATCCAACCCACGTCTCTGGGCAGACTGTGCCAGGACCTCCCCACCCTCACAGGAAAACACTTCGTCCTAAGATCTCATCTCAGTCTCCCCTCTTTCAGCTGAAAACTGTTCCCCATCATCCTGTCCTTGCAATTGCTGATCAAGAGCCCCTCCCCAGCTTTCTGTATCTCATTACAGTACTGTTTACAGGTGAATATTTCTGGGGTTAAGCCACATTCGGTTCAACTTCATATCCTTGATGAACAGCTCGGGAGTCGAACACTCCAGGTTTTTCTCTTCCTGCCTCCACGCTCTCTGAATCTGGGGCTCTTGCCTGACCTGATCAGCTTGCCCAGCCGTATTGGCACAGGTTATTGCGTAGCTGCTCACCTGCTGGATGGGTTGGGATTCCAAAGGCCCAGCAAATGATGTCTGTGAGTGCTTTGGAATTGTCAAATGGAATGCAGAGCCCTGCAGGAGTACACAGACCCCGTTACGCCAACACTGGACCTCGTTAACATTCGCTTAGCTTGCTGTAGGCTTCTAGTAAAGAACATTTGGCGATCAGAGGTGGATTAGAATGACTTGAGGTCTGGGAACAGAGGTTATTTCTGATGCTTTCTGCTCCTGTTCCCTTTCTTTAGGGCGGTTGTGCCAGTCCAACTCCTCTTGTGCTGGAGCTGCAGCGTGCCTGGCTGTGGAGTCAGAGGTGCTCTATAATGGGTGTCCAGTGGATGCGGGGGTTAGAGAGAGGCTCTGTCTGTGGAAACCATTGGTGCTGCTGATACCCCTCCGCCTTGGGCTCACAGAGATCAATGAAGCCTATATTGAAACACTAAAGGTAGGGGACCTGAAGCTGAATTCTCAGTGTTCTGATGCTTAAGGACTTCATCTCAGTCCCTCTTTGTGTTTAAATTGTCCCACCCTGCTGAAGCATTTGCTCAGCACGACTGTGACGTGCGTGGTGGCAGCCAGAGCATGAATGAATGTGGTGTGGCAGACTCCCTGTGTCTCTGATGCCAGTGCTTGTACTGCAGCCAGAGGCTGGAATTTGGCTGGTGGTTGCAGTATGGAGGATCAGGAGGCTGCGGGATTTCGGGTGTGCAGAGCATGTGCAAGGCAGGGCATGCAGTGTCTGAGCTGCACAGATATTCACACAGAGTTACTTGTCTTAAGTAGATGTTACCTGGGCACTGCAGCTGGATAAGGAATTTAAACTGTTTCCTGAATGCCTGTTTCCTCCTGAGGGCACTGTTGCAGCCTGATGACAGCTCTAGGATATGTTACCACTGACTGCAGCAGAGCCAGGACTTGCCCAGCCTGAATCCTGAAGTCCTGCTGCTGCTTCCATTTGGTCCACCTGTGTGCTCCTGTCAGCAGCTAAGGATATTTTTGAGCTGCTTCTGTGTTCCTTGAAGGCCCTCTTTTGCAGTCTTCAGCCTTCCTGGTGGAGCTTCTCTCCAGAAATAGCTGTTCCTGCTGATTTTCAGTGTCCTCATCTTTCTTTCCCACTGCATTTTTGGATGTTTGCTGTTGTTGCCACCCGCTGTCTCACTGTCTGTCAGCTGTGTGTTTTCTGTATTGCTTTTCCAGCACTGCTTCATGATGCCTCAGTCCCTGGGAGTGATCGGAGGGAAGCCAAACAGTGCTCACTACTTCATTGGCTATGTCGGTGAGTGCCCAGAATCCTGCAAAGACTTTCCAGGCATCTTCCCCCAGTTAAAAAATATCTGTGGAGCGGTACAGCTCTCCTGCTTGGGCTGTGGGGTGTGCTGCAGGGTTCTTCTTGCCTGTTGTGGATTCAAGCTCTTTGTAAGGACCCTTGTGATGTGGCTTTGAACAGGGGCCATAAATGCTAAATCCTGTCTGTAAACAGGTGTGCATAGACACTTCTTACTGAGAGCTGACCTCCCTTTGGAGGCCTGGCTGGATTTAACTGTCCTGTAGCTGTCCCTTTACTGAAACCCTACAAACTATTGTCCTTTTACTCTCCTTCTTCCCTCTGATTTTCTCTTTTTTGCCTGAGACCACCATCTGGTTGTGCTTTGGATTTCTGGGTCTGACTTGAGCTTGTGCAGGACTGTGGAACAGTATCCAAGTAGTGCCTGTTCCCAGAGCCAGGGTACTGCTGTGGGGTGGGCACTGTGGTTCTGCTGGCTCTCAGCCTGGATGAGAAGCATCTGGAAAAGTGACTGGAAGCATCACCCCTGCACAACATGGGTTCCTCTGTGGGGTTAGGAGAGCTGGTTCTGTCACCACTCTTCCTTCTCTTTTATCAAACTGTTGTCTTCTCAGAAGACCAGCCTCTGGCCTGGTTCTTCCTGCTGACGTCTCCTTGTCTGTCTGTCCAGGTGAGGAGCTCATTTACCTGGATCCCCACACTACGCAGCCGGCAGTGGAGCCCAACGACAGCGGCTGCCTCCCCGATGAGAGTTTCCACTGCCAACACCCACCCTGCAGAATGAGCATCGCCGAGCTCGACCCCTCCATTGCGGTGGTGCGTTCCTGCCGCTTCTTTCCCATCATCCCAAGGAGCAGGGTTGTGGTGGCTCTGCTTCACGGCCTCATCCCTTTCCCCGGGTAGCTGGCAGAGGCCGTGGGGATGGGTTGGGTACTCCACAGCACTGGGAGATGCTGCTGGGGCTTTCAGTGATGTTGGTAAAGCAGCTCCTCATGCACAAAGCACTTCGGTACAGGGAAGTCCCCGTAGCGTGGCTGTTAAATGCCATTCCTCATGGAGCAGTATCCTCTCAGGTTTAGTTTGGCCTTTGATTCCTGCTTTTTGATGGGCAGATCTGAATTCATTCCTGAATCCATATTGTGATTCAGTGTGGCTCGTTGGCTGTTGAATCCCAAATGCCTGCCCTTTGTTCCCATGTGAGTTTTTTCTGCCCAGTATCCCATCTGCAGCTGGAGCAGACTGATGCTTCCAGCACTCGGATCGTCTGCTCACATCAGGCACATGGGGAGCATTTGGTTTAACAGGGCCATGATTTAAAAGAAAGGCACTTCGGTGTTGTCACTGCTCGCAGGCCTGGTCGTGTTGCTTAGTGTTAATACAAGGCCTGAAATGATCAATCTACAATGTTTTAAGATAAATTCTTCTTTTTTCAGGGCTTTTTCTGCAACACAGAGGAGGACTTTAATGATTGGTGCCAGCAAATCAGAAAGGTTTGTGTTTGTATCACTGGGATTTAAGTGAAAAAGGAGTGGTTAAGAGGACATCTTAGGAGGAAATGTTTTCCTGTGAGGATGGGGAGGCCCTGGCACAGGTTTCCCAGAGAAGCTGTGGCTGCCCCATCCCTGGAGGTGTTCAAGGCCAGGTTGGATGGGGCTTTGAGAACCCTGATCCAGTGGGAGGTGTCCCTGCCCATGACAGGAGGTTGGAACTGGATGGGCTTTAAGATCGCTTCTAACCTAAAATATTCTGTAATTCTATGAAAGAAATACAGGTTATTGTCTTGTTTCCAGACCACTGCACAGAGAGAATGTTCTCGGCAGCACGAGTCCAATTTAAAGCGTATGAAAACAGTTTATTAAACTCCTAAATGGAGCACAGCTCTGAATTCTGCTGATGGTGCGAGTTAAAGATTCAGAAACGTTTTTTCAGCTGCAGTGAAGTCTCAAGAGATCATTATTGCCCCTTAAGGAGCACTGGGAGTAGGGAGGTGCTGGTTCTGATGGCTCTGCTCTTGCTCCACAGCTGTCCCTGGTAAGAGGAGCTCTGCCGATGTTCGAACTGGTTGAACGCCAGCCGTCGCATTTCTCCAACCCTGATGTCCTTAATCTCACACCAGGTGAGGCCACACAGGGAGGCAGAGCTAAGGGTGAGCTGATCCCTTTGGTTTTCTGGAAATAGTGTGGAAATCATGACTTCTAGTATGTTCCTGTTTGCCTGGGCTTGGATCTGGAACTCGTAGGTCAGTTGCTCCAGTTCTTTGGCTTTCAGCTTGTGGTTCACAGGTCCCCCTGGGGTCTCTGGATGATTTCTAGAATGAGTCTGAATGGTGATGGTGACTGAGGGGAAGAAAAAACAGGTTCATAGGCTATTGCAGCAGTGTGGATCTGTGATTTGTAAAGGGATGATTGGAGGAATCAAAAGGGTCCATTGAAAAGGCTGAGAACAGAGTTTCTAGGTAATGAAAATGGTCAAACAGACCCAGCGTAAGGCGCTCTGTCCCTGTGCTTGTACCACTGCTGGTGCCAAAAGGAACAAGTGCTGGGTTGTATCTTGGCTGTCAGGCTCTGCTTATCGTGTTAATAATGTGCACAAACATTGCAGGAGATAAAAAGCCACTGAGAGCTTCTGCCAAGAGGAGTGAATATGCATGGACAGACTTACCCTGGCACCAGGCACTGGACTGTGTACTGTCAATTGCATCTGCACCCTGTGCTTCCTTGCTGACTCTCTCCTTAGCGTGAACTTTCAAAGCATTCCTTATCTAAGAGGTCTCGACTCCCTTAAGTTGTCACTTGCTCCTTGACTGTATTAACTTGTCCTTAATTGTTGCCTTTCTTACTCTTAAAAATGTTTTTGTGATGGGCTACTTGTGCTTTTACTTCTCCTCTCCCCCAGCTCATAGAGCCTCTCCCATATGCTGTGGCTGTTCTGTTTCCCTTATGGTCCTACCCCTCACTAGAAGAAGTGATCTTACTCCCAGGAATGCCCAGCCCTGGATGGTCAGGTTCTCTCCTGTGTTACTGGAGAGAAGGGGGCTGTTCTGCTCCAGAGCCCCTCTGGAATTGGTGCTGCTGGCGCCTGTAGGTGCTGCAGTTCGGTGGAGAACAGTGACATTAAGTGTTTGCACAGGCTGCTGGGGGGATTAAGATCATAAAACATCCAGGCCCCCTGCAACCTTGCACTTCTCCTGTCCTCAGCCATCAGTTATGGCAGTGTAACTTTTGGCTGGCAGCTCTGCCAAGCCTGGTGTGTGCTTTCCTACAGTGAGTTCATGTCGGCTTCTCCTTTACTTTCTTGCTTTGCCCATACATTTTCACCTGAATTTTCTCTATGGTAAAGTTACCTCTCCATTAGGGATGTGCTCTCTCCTCACTGTGGAGTTGGACAGGAGGGAACAAGTAATTACCCTTCCTCACAAAATGGGCTTTGGGGAGAGTGCACGTTGTGTAATTACGTTCCCCAGTAGCTGGAACAGAGGCAACTACAGCAGAAAACAAGTCTAATAAACAAGAGAAGGAGTGTTCCCATATCCCTTAATCTTCAGGGATGCTAGTTCAGAGCTGGGCCAGTTCTCCCGTTCTGAGCCTCTTGGGACAGAGCTGTCTCCTACTGATACAGAGCTGCTGCACGGGGAGGTTGTACAGAAGGGGCCCAGCAGAGTTGTGCTGCAGCTGTGCTGGGCCTGCTCTGTACGACCTCCCTGTGCAGCACCCCATAGGGGTCTCCCCAGGGCGTTCCCACTGTTGATGTATCCTATTGCTCATCCCTCCTCAAACCTTCACTCGGGTGCATCGTGGAGCCTCTTGGAAATTGTGGGCCCCTGACCCACAGTTTTTGCTGCCCCCCAGCTGCTGCTCTCACTGATGCTGAGCAGTCAGTGCATCCCACCGAGGTGCTGCTTTCTTTTTCTCTTTGCAGACTCCTCCGATGCCGACAGATTGGAAAGGTTCTTTGACTCAGAAGACGAAGACTTTGAAATCCTATCCCTTTGAAAACAAATAGGAAACTGACTGCGAATTTGTGTTACGTGTGGGGAGAAGGGGGGGGAGGGAAGCTCCTTCGAGAGCCTGGGGCTACCGGTTTTCATAGGCGCTTGCTGCCATCCCTGCCTCTTGTCCATCCTGGCATCCTGTGCAGCCTCAGCGGAGCGCGCATCGTCTGCGTTGGGATGAAGAACCCAGTGGATGATACAGCCTTACTGGCTGGAGTCGGAATTTCTCAGCAGCAAACAGTTGCTGGCAGCGGATGCAGTGGTGCTTAGGAGTTCCAAGCCTTTCTGTTCCATCAGCAGGTCCGTCGCCCTTCCGCGGAGACACAGAAATCGTTAGAGCGCCAAGTCCTCCCGTGGGGACTCCCCTCTGAAGCTTAGAGCCCCCTGCCATATAGGTGAAATGCGTAGTTAATTCCTTTAGCAGCTTCTCTTCTCGCTGGCCACCCTGGGCTCCAGCTCCCAGTGAACAGCAGCTGTGTCCTGAGACAGCCGGGAAATCCCTGGAGCGCGGGCGGCCGAGCTGCCTACGGTACAGCTCCTGCCTATTCCTGCCTTCCTGGCAGGTGTAGCACCCCTCTCCTGTGCACATCCCATGGAAAGGAAGTGGAGGGAACTCAGAAGTGACAGGTAATTCAATAAGAAAGGCTGTCTGGGAAAGCCTGGAGTAAACCCGTGCTGCTGGGGTGGAGCAGCTTCATCTCCAAGAGCAGAAAGAAGGGAAGGAGATGAGGAAATGTGTGGTTTTGCTGGGTGAGTCCATAAAGCGTTGTGCTTCTACAATGGGTTCATCTCTACAACGAGTACCTTCAGGAACTCTGCTGGGAGTAGAGAACTGGGTTCTGTAGCCCTGGAAAAAAACAAGTCCAGGGCTGGGAGAGGTGAAACAGGACAGCTGAGAGCTGCTGACTGTGTGCCTGCACCCCAGCATGGCATCTAGGGAATGAATCCACTCAGTATCAAAGTGAGCTATAAAATTCCTCAAGGGCTCCATGGTTGGTTGTTTGGCAGCTCCTCCTGGTAGACATTCCTTTTCCAAATCTGAAAAGGTGCCTGAAGGTCAAGCAGGCTTCCCAGCTGCAGCGGTGCCTTTCCTGCTGTCTTCTCCCAGCTCCCTCTCCCTGCAGAGTGGGCACGGAGGGACTGCAGGAGCTGACCTGGAGAAACCTGTTTCAAGTGGTGATCCCAAGGAGGGCAGTGAAGATGGGAGGCATTGAGAAGGTCCAGTTATCCTGGGAATGGTGGCTGCTTGAAGATGCTGGCTCTGTGTAGGGCCCTTCTCTGCATGGAATTCAGAGGAAGGAACCATGGAGGAGAGTTGTCTTAATACAAACTGTGACGGATGGTGCTGCAGTCACTTCCTCCGTGTGTGCTGTGGATTGCAAACCTGTTCCCAAGGCTCTGTTTAGGATTGGAACCCATCAGTTGATGCTTTTGTGCCCAAGGATGGTGGCCACTGGTCACCAGAAGTGCCCCTTCCCCCATGCCTGACCCAGCGCTGCTCTAACTGTCCCTGTGCTACCCAAAGGCAGAGGTTTGAACCGGGAACCACAACGCTTCTCTCACTAAATTATTATTTGCTGCTTTCTGCCTGCTTCTCCTCCCCAGCCGTCAGGGGAAGAGGCAGCAGAAGAAGTGGGGCTGTGCTCCATTCAGATGCTTTCAGTTTCTATCTGAATAAACACATCTCAAACCTTTCCCTGTCCCAGTGCCTCTTCAACTGGAGGCGGGGGAGAGTGGTGTCCGGGAGCCCTCCAGTGCGGTTGGGAATGCTGCTGGAAGGGAAGGCAGCAGGTTTTGCCATCTTGACTGATGCTTGCATTAGCAATTTTGTTTTAAACATTTACCTTCCTCTCCCTGATAGCAGATCCATCCAATCCACCTCCCAATGTTAAGAGGTGGAGCAGGATTTGGGCTCTTGTGAGCCAGCCTGGCCACCAGTCCAGTCCCTGCTGCTGGGAGACGGTAACTGCCCATCAGACAGAGACACTGACTCCTGCCATCCCTGTATCTCAGTGCACCTTGCAGGTCACTGCTGGTGGCCGAGGTGAATCCAGAGCTGATCAGGTTTGGCAGCCCGTGCTGGGCTGTTTAAATTGCACTGCATGGGACTCGCAAGTGGCTGCTCCTCCAATCTTGGCCAGGAGTAACCTGGCCAGTCTAAAATAATTCATGCACCCTTTGTCCTTCAAACTGGCCTTGCTGTGAGTCAATACATCTATGAGAGCCATACCTGCTCACAGCTGTATTGCTCTCACAGGTGAGCAGACTTGAACTCCTCTCTCCCTCTGTTCCACAGCTCTAGCAAAGCACTCTCCCAGGATTTAGTGCCGCAACTGCAGCACGGCCACCTCCTCTGTAGCCCAGAGGAATGATCACACTGGAAAAATCAAAAGCCCTGCACAAAACTTTTAAAAATCTGATTTATTACAGAGTCCTCTAAAACCTGGTGTCAGCACAGGGGATGTCTTTACTGAAGAGGCAGAAGAATCAGGAACACAGCAGCACCTTGAAACCAGGAGGGCCGTTGCCTGCCCGTTGCTGCTGTCCAAGGGCATCAGGAGCCCTGCACTACAATGGGGCTGGAATAAGAGCTTCCACGTCAGGCAGGGAGGTCCTTAAGAGGAATTCTTTATGTGTTTGCATATAAAATACAGCAAGGGCTGTGCAGGCTGGAGGGGAGGAGCCAATAAAACCACCACGCTGGACCCAGAACACACAGGATCGACGCTGTGGTGATGGGAATGTGATGTAGGATCTTCCCAAGCAAGCACAATCCAAGAGGTGCATTTCCCCATCAGGCCAAAAGAATAAACCTGTGTAAAGTTTTACTTCCAGAGTTCTCCCAAAGGTTTATCCTGCACCTCCTGCATGGTTTCTTCTGCAATAGACTTGATTTCTTGGTGCAAGTCTTCTATGTTCTTTGAAGCATCCATTGTCTGTTTCAAAGAGAAAAAGAAGACAGAAACATATTCCTCAATTAACAACACAACATGGGGAAAACTCACCTTGCTGTTATATTTGCTCCCCATTACTGTTACCACCTGTGAGCAGTGACCCAGGAGAACTGCAGCTCCTAGAGTGGCCCTGGAAAATCCATCTTATTTAGGGAGACGGTTACAAAGGAGATGGAGGAAAGGGAAACGAATGTTTTCCTGTGAGGGTGGTGATGCCCTGGCACAGGTTGCCCAGAGAAGTGGTGGCTGCCCCATCCCTGAAAGTGTTCAAGGCCAGGTTGGATGGGGCTTTGAGCCCCCTGATCCAGTGGGAGGTGTCCCTGCCCATGGCAGGGGGTTGGAACTGGATGGGCTTTGAGGTCCCTTCCAACCCAAACCATTCCATAATTCTGTCAAACAGATGCTTCCAGCTTTGACACCTTTGTCTCAGAATTCCCAGCACAAGCTCATACCCAGCTTATTCTCTTATTTTTGGTAGGATGTGGGGTTTATGTTGCTGGGTCAGGTTTTTTAGCTGGTGATGGGATTTTTTTTTTGGCCTATGTTGTTCCCTTTGGAATCTCCTTCAGCCATAGCCTTGGGCCTGATTTGTTTTGCAGGCTGAGTTGCCTCCTCAGGAGGAGGGTTCCAAGCAGCCCCCTGTAACGAGCACCTCTCTGTGAAACGCGTCTCTGCCTCGGGCCGGGATCTGCAGCTCAGGGGCTGCACTGCTCTTGGGAAATTCAGCTCCAGCTCGAGCTGAGTTGTTTGGATTGCCCTTGGAGTTCTTTTCCCCCTTCAGTCAGTGTCAGAGGAGTTGGATTGTTCACATTTAAGGGATGCCATTAACTTAGTCCCTGGCAGCTACATTTCTGTTCCCTGGCCTTGGGTAGGAGAGCTAAGGGAGTCCTGACTCCCTCCCTGGTGCCTTGGGTGACCCTCCTACCCGTGCAGCCTCACAGCGCTTTCATTCCACCTCCCTCTTGGCCCCGATTTGCTGTTCATTAAGTCTATGAAATGCTGACCTAGACAGGCCACGCAAGAAGGGAGGTGATCAGTGAGGGAGAGACAAGCTGCAGGGAGTCCCAAAAGCACTCAGGGACACCCGACCTCTTGGCAGGTGCTGCCAGACTCCAAGGAAACAGAGGCAGGAAGAGCGTGGGTGTGTCCCACTGCTTCTGACCCTGCTTCCTCAGTCTGTCTTTAAGAAGGCAATGACTTCCACCAAGATCTTCTGCAAAACCAACCAACCAATCAACGTTCCCCAAGCCCCAGCAAGGCCTGTCATGGAACAGAGTGTCCACGGCCACAGTGCCTTCGGCTGAAACCCAATGTGTTCCCCTGACCATAGAATCACAGAATGTCCTGAGTTGGAAGGGACCCACAAGGATCATTGAGTCCAACTCCTGTCCCTGCACAGAACAACCCCAACACTCACACCATGTGTCTGAAGGCCTTGTCCAAGTGCTTCTGGAATGTTGTCAGGCTGTGACTGCTTCCCTGGGGAACTGTTCCAGTGCTCCACCACCCTCTGGGTGAAGAACCTTCTCCTGATGTCCAACCTAATCCTCCGCTGGCACAGCTTCCTGCCATTGCCTCAGGTCCTGACATTGGTCACCAGAGAGAATAGCTCAGTGCCTGCTCCTCCTCCTCTTGTGAGGAAGCTGTAGACAGCTATGATGTCCCCTCTCAGTCTCCTCTTCTCCAGGCTGAACAGACCAAGTGACTTCAGCCTCCCCTCATATGATTTCTCCTCTAGACCCTTCACCATCTTTGTGGCCTCCTCTGGACACTCTCCAGCAGCTTTAGATCCTTTTTATACTGTAGCACCCAAAACTGAACACAATATTCGAGGTGGAGCCTCACCAGTGCAGAGTAGAGCAGGACAATCCCCTCCCTCAACCAGAAGCAAGAAGGGGGAGCACAGGGCTGCGACGGGCCAGGAGACCACCTCCCTGGTCCAGGACAGGCCCCTTGCCATTATATCCTCACCTTCCAGTTTAACGTCTTGTCCTTCATCAGGTGATGGAAGGACTCTAGAACTTTCTCTTGGAAGGAACTGTTCTCATAACGTTCATTTCCAAAGTTCCCTCGTTGTGCTGCTTCTTCTGGGCTTAACTGAAGAAACAGGATCAGATCTGGCTTTGGGAGTCCAACATCAGGCTGTTTGCACCAGTCCAGGCAGAAGTTCTGTCCCAAACAAAGAAAACCAAGTTTGAAGTGAAAGAACAGAACATGAAGAAAGGAAAGAAGGAAGTCAGCTGGAGAGCCATGTGGGGAAGGAACAGCCAGAGCTGCAGCCCGAAACACGAAGCACAGGCCCACAACCAAGGAGACATCATAGAATCATGGAATGGTTTGGTTTGGAAAGGACATCAAAGCCCATCCAGTTCCAAACTTCTGCCATGGGCAGGGACACCTCCCACTGGATCAGGGGGCTCAAAGCCCCATCCAGCCTGGCCTTGAACACCTCCAGGGATGGGGCAGCCACAGCTTCTCTGGGCAACCTGTGCCAGGGCTTCCCCACCCTCATCGTGAAGAATTTTTCCCTAATGTCTATTCCGAATTTTGCCCCTTCCAATTTAAAGCCACTTCTTCCTGTCACTCCAGGCCCTTGGAAAAGGCCTCTCCCCAGCTTTTCTGGAGCCCCTTTCAGTACTGGGAAGCTGCTCTAAGGTCTCCCTGGAGCCTTCTGTTTTCCAGGCTGACCAAGACCAACTTTCTCAGCCTGTCCCCACAGCAGAGCTGCTCCAGGCCTCAGATTGTCTTTGTGGCCTCTTCTGGACCTGCTCCAGAGGACTGGGTATTCCAGAATGTCTCAGGTAATCCTGTAGAAGTGAGCCCTGGTAACTGCTTGCCAGGCTTTGCTGGGCTCACTGAAGTCAGAACGTGCCAAAGATTTTACCATCTCTCTGCAGAGCCCATCGAAGCCAAACCCTGAGTCTCCACATGGCTGTATCCAGTGCAAACCCATCACCAGTCCCAAAGGAAGTTGCTCCAAAACACCGCACAGCTTCATTGTGGATCCTTCTGAGCCCTTCCCGACTCCTTCTCAAATATCAACCATCTGTTTCTTCAGCCTCTGCAGGAATTACAATCCAGACAGGGACAAAGCTTTCCAACCACTGGATCTCGCTGAATAGATCTGAAGACTTCCACCAGGGCAGATGAATCCACAATGTTGTGGCAAGACCACTGGGGCTTGTCTGCTCCCTGCTCACCCATACGGGCACCAGTGACACTTCTGGGGTGGTGGGAGATGTGACTGCAGGGCTTTGGAGGTGAGGGTGGAGGGCATGGGGGGCAGGATCTCCTCAGTGCTTCTGGGAAGGGGGACAAGGCTTGGGCAGGAGTGAATGAAAGGTGAGCGCTGAGCTTCTGTGACCACAGGATGCTCTTTGAGGTTAAATGGCTCCAAAGCAGGGACAGGAGAGACATCTGAGGAAGTGGGATCTGAGCCAGCAAAGAGACTTTAAACTGGGTATGTTTGGAAGATTTGCAGTCTGTGGAGAACACATCAGTCCCTGTGTGGAGACTCCCATCCCACATTTCCCCAGCAGAGGAGCCTGGGCCAGGCACGCTGAGGTCCATATCAGGCCTCCAACTGGAGCTGTTTCCCCACACACCAAGGGCAGGAGCTGCTACAGGTCTCACCCACCTCTTTGGCACTTGTGAAGGCCACTCCAGAGAATGCGTATCTGTCCACCACAAGTGTGATCCCCTCATGCAGTTTCTCTTTCATCAAAGGTCTGAAAAGTGAGAGACAAAAAAATCCTAGAGTTACACCCCTTATAGTGATCTAAATGACTGCCCCATCCCTGAAGGTGCTCAAGGCCAGGTTGGATGGGGCTTGGAGCACCCTGATCCAGCAAGAGGAGTTCTTGCCCTTGGCAAGGGGTTGGAACTGGATGGTCTTTGAGGTCCCTTCCGACCCAAACCGTTCTATGATTCTATGATAAGATTAAATCCAAATCTGCAAGAGGTGCCAACAGCCTTTGCGACGCTGCTTCCAGCCCTGTTTCCCGCTCCAAGCTGAACCCCCAGAGGGTTCAGCACCCCATGGGTTAATGTTACAGCCTTACACATGTTCCCAGCGGTTGGCAGAGAAGAGCAGGTGGACAGTGTGGTCCTCCAGGTTCTTCTCCTTCCCCAAGTAGGAGCTGATCAGCTGCCCGATCTCTGTGCTCCTCTCTGTGAGAAAGAGGGGTGGGAGATGCAAGCGCTGTCCTGAGTTGCTCCTGGCAATGGCGTGTCTGTCTGTCCTCAGGAACATCAGTCTGTCCAGGAGCTGTCTGGCCTAGGTGGGAAAAGGTCGGTCTGTCTGTCTGGGGGTTGATCAGTCTGTCTGTCCTGGGTGGAAGGAGGTCTGTCTGTCTGTCCCGAGTGGGAGGAATTCAGTCTGTCCTGGGGAGGGAGGAACTCAGTCTGTCTATCCTGGGTGGGATGAGGTGGATCTGTCTGTCCCAGGTGAGGGTCTGTCCATCTGAAGTGTAATGAGGAGGGTCTGTCGGCCTGTCTGTCCCGGGGTGGGAGTCTGTCTCTCTGTCCCAGGAGGAATGAGGGGTATCTGTCTGTCTGTTCGGGAGTGGGATGAGTTGGATCTGTCTGTCTTGTCTGCCTGTCCCGGGGTGAGGGATCTGTCTGTCTGTCTGTCTGTCTGTCTGTCTGTCCCGGTCTCCTCCCCATCCCCCGCGTACCCGGGAAGCGGAGCAGCTCGGCTCGGTGCCCGCCGCCCCGCAGCGCCTCCACGAGCCGTCGGCCCTGCGTGCTCTTCCCGGCCCGGTCCACCCCCTCCAGGACGATCAGCGCCCCGCGCCGCGCCGCCATCACTCCCGCAGCCCGCGCTCCGCACGCCCCACCCCTTCCGCCCCGCGCGGCCAATCAGCGGCGGCATCACCCCGCCCCCTTGCGGGGACGCCCCGCCCCTTATTATTGACCGGCCGTAGCGGCCAATAGGCGCGAGGCGAGTCAAGCCCGTGATCGCTCCGCC